>CM017556.1:21604010-22204010 GCA_007844125.1 Sinonovacula constricta | reverse complement strand
TTTTTTACACTTCACTGTTGACACTTTTGGCATATGACGTCATGGCATTGTATGACGTCATTATATTGTTCTTATTATATATCAGCGCGTGTACTGTTTTATTTTATCTGAAACTACTCTCATTTGGGGGTTTTAGGTTGCCAAGGCTTTTATCTACTGTACATACTGTACATATGTTTATAGTTTTTTTTATAACTAGTTATTATATATGTACATAAGTTCAATGTATCTGTTTTAACTCCCGATGCAGTTATTGTTAGTTGTTTCACTAGGATATTTTTATTTACACTGTTTGTTTGATAGAAAAACTTTCAGGAGGTTTGAGCGCTCTACAAACCAGGTTTAAGCACCCAGGACCTTTCAAAATGTTCACAGATATTTAAATTTTATCTACCTGTAGACAAAGGCAAACAAGTAGATGTAAATGCGACAAAAACACAGAAGAGACATTACACACAAAAAACCTATCAGTTACCGCCTTGAAAAATGAAGACCGAGTATCGAATTTAAATTTCATGAATAATTTAATCAGCGGTTCGTTGCTACTTATATAACTCATGACTCTAAAGTACAATTTTACATCCTCTACTGCTTAAAACCATTTGTTTCGATGGTTAACACAATACCTAAGGGAATCCCCGCGGCTAATTTTACGGCGGCTCAATGACGCGTCAAAAAGGTCATGTGACTTTCACTTTAATGTGACTTTCACTTTACAAATAAACAACAAAATGGCTGACACTAGAGGCGGTCCAAATATGGTTTGTACTGACATTTCAATAATAATCGCCAGGATACGTTCATAATGCGCTTTGCTAAAACCGCGCGGAATAAAAAAGAATGCAATTAAAATCCACGTATCCTTAAAATGAATTCTCTCTGCATAAAATATTAATTAAGAAAAAAAATATTTACCATCGCCACATGCTAACATTTAATAAGATGAATCGTATTAACCGTTTTTATTGTGAATAACATCTGGATTTGGCCTTTTAAATCGTACATGTTTTTGTTCGATTATAATTTTGATAGTTAAATTATGTTAAACCAGTAACAGTGTTGTTGTTATTTCTTTTCATTTATAATTGTTATTGACATTGGATTTGTTTTTGTTTTGTTTTTCGATTATTTTTTTGGATAAGGAATGGTCTTTGACAAAGCAAAGTTATTTTTGGCAAGCGTACCTGCCTGGTCGACTTTGCCCATATTTGTGTATGTGCCGTTCATGTGTTCAGATAAAATGATTCAATTTCTGTTTCTAGCAAAAATGTTATTGCTTTTTTTACATTCCATCACACAAACAAACAATGGACGATAAAATACGAGCGAGTCTTATTGCTAGTAAGCTTATCCCATCGACCAATACCAAATCAACAGTTTGCGCATTGAGCAAATATTCTACGTTGCAAAGAAATCTAACTTGTCTGTCAGCCAAGTTATAAACTGGATTGAAATGTCAATTGTTTCTACTGTTTCAGACGCTCTAGTGAACAGGAAGAGCAATTACCAATGTTGTCTGGGATTACTGGAGGAGACATTACCGAAACTTCAAATAACCGGATGACACAAACCGTCGAAAATAGGAAATATGTCGTATATCAAATGACTTGCGTGTCAGATATGTTTGCTTTGTCAATACACCCACCTTTATAAGAATACTTTTCTGCATGTGACATTTTGGTAAATCACATGTTATATCAACATTCATACAACGGTAAATAGGATGTCTGGTTAACTGGCCGTTGGATTACAGATAAAGACTATCTATGAGACATATTCAATTCGTTTTTTGCAAGACATTCAAAGTCCTGATGAAACATTTATTAGATCAACACACACACATATCCTTAAACTAATATACGCCATTCACCTAGCAAAGAAGAAGCATACATGTCCATTAACAGGTACATACGAACTTGTGGAATGAGAAAATACTTGCCAAATAACACAATTTCATCCAAAGTATAAATAATTGAGTATATAAACATGGTTTCTTCTATAAACTATGTAATAAATGAAAGTTGACACGTTGGTAAGTATTTTATTTAAACTCGTATTGTCGGTAATCCTACCAAAGATTATTTGTATACGCCCAAAATGGAATGACACATACACATGTGGCCATGGGATTTATTTAGTATGTCATAGTTATTAATGACTGTCATTGGGTTAGTTTGATATCATATGCATATGTTTATATGGTACATGCATGTCCAACACTTCGGTATGTATGAGTCATGTTTGCTCAACAAATGATATATTGTTGAGCAGCAACATGCCATTTTTTCTTAAAACCAGGTTTTCTACGGATAGTTGCACATGTATATGAAATAATTATTAATAAGTGATGGTTCATAATATTGGCGATTATTGTCAGATACTGCTAATATATGGATCATTAATTGGTTATTTATTATATCCATGGATTACATTTAGATATCTAAGAAGTATTTGTGTTTATGTTAAAACGCCACTAGTACATTAGGAAAGTAGGTTAATAAAGTGGGGCATAAGAAAAGCTAATCGAGATCCGCTGTTATTTGACGTCCATCGCTAAACACAGTCGAGGGATTGGATCCTTTTTGAATAGTCACAATTATATCTAAACACACGAATGGGTGACGGTATACACCTGTTAATACCAAGTTTAGTTAAGTTCCAAATTACTTTTGACTACGTAAAAGATGCTATAGTGACGTCATTTAGCATGGAACAAACAATAAGCGATATCCAACAATCAACAGTCAGTAAAGACAAGCCAATTTAATGTTTTACCGTCTTTTAATAAATATATTGAACGATATCTGCTAGGCATATACCATAACACTTTATGACAAGACCATGGAAGCCAATGTTAGAGTAAACAGACACGTGTCGTTTTGAAATACGCAAACTATAGAATTGTTTCGGATATACGAAGACTGACATGATTGTGCATTATCACGAAAGTATAATATCTCTTTCTATTTGAAACAAAATCTTGAAACCACTGTTAAAATTAAAAACAAATTAGAAGAACGTTTCCTTTACCAACTAGCACATTACTTCCCTTTTCAGTCTAAGATATTTATTTAAAACGCAATTGTTTCCCTGGCAACAGATTTCGTAATATACTGACAATTTCACTGCTTTGTAAGCGAACTGCCTCTCGACGTGTGTCTGGTTCCTTTTACAGCTATAAAACCATTAAAATATGGTGTTAACAGAAGTAAAAAATGTAGCTTTCATATGAACGTACTTGCAGACAAGCGTCTGCTATCAGTTCACAAAGAAATACTGTAGTATATGTTCTTCCGTTGTCGCATAAACTTTCACTGTTCATCCTCCTATGAAGTATTTCTCTACTTTTTCTGGCAGCCATTAGAGCAATGTAAGTGATGGAGACTTTTACTTATAATATTGCACTCATCAAATAATGAAAAGAGCATTTAATATCACATTCTTCTATGCTTATGTCTGCAAATAGCGATTCTGTTTGAGTGTACATATTCTTCATTGATTGTTAAAATTGCTCAAAAGTAACTGGTCAGTCATGGATTAGAGAGAATTAAATTTCAATATAAACGAACTGAAAAAAAATATACTCATTAAACCAAACTAGTGTACTAAACTAAAGGGTGATTGGTATATTTCCACTGGGATCTTTGTCCTTTTATGTGAATAAGCTGGATTACTTCAGATCTATTTATGATTAAGATTCAATAAGCTAACGAAAACATTTATCAAGTGCCACTTTTGGCAAGAGTTTTTATTCAACCTATATGAAGCTCTAAGCGGTGAAATCTGTAACACGTTTTATTTGCTCTCTTTTCTAAATTGTAGATAATTTTTCGAATACATATTTAGCAATTACCTTTGATGCTCTCAAGGCTCGTTTTAATGTTACAACAAAAATGTGTAAATGGGCAGATCTTATTAATAAAATTAGCTTTATACGCCTGCCGTTCCATTAAGCTACTTGCAGTAATTCTTTTCAACATAGTAATTAATAATAATTATTGCATCTGTTGTATAGTGTGCGACAAAATGAAGGTTATTATCTTAAAAACATTAAATAATTATAAGGTTTAAAATGTACTTTAAGTGCTTTATTATTATATGTAATTTAACTAGCTGTTGGCAAATGATAAAGATGCACTTTTGTCGTATTTCGCATGTTTTCATAACATTAACTTTATTTAAACCTTGTCAAGCTCCCTATTTATTTGATACATTTTAGAAACATGGAATAAATACACACCACGCAAATTAGAGTATATCAATTAAAAACGTAAATATTAAATTTTACAGATTGTTTCTAATTGTCTGTTGTCAGGAAACGCAATAGCATGTAGGACCTGTTTAGATGCCAATGCTGGTTAGTGTCTAACATACACATACTAAAGCAATATAGCCTTACGTTAGCATATAACGTCGATAAGACAATACAGTTCTCACATTAAAGGTGAATATGTTGGCAAATCAACCTTGTCTAGTTCGCTGGTAACTTGATACATAATTCATTTGTAGCTCTGCGAACACATTCTGCCATCCATCGTATTACCGGTAAACACAGACAACATTGGTAATAGTTCAATCTATTGACTTAATCGTCTGCATTAGGGTAAAAAGTGGCATTCTAATTCCGTTTATTACTCTGCAGACAGACAATATAGAGTTAATTGCGAAAGAGAATGAATTAAATTAATTTCAAATGTGAAAGCCGTCGCTTATGCATTCGACGATGCGATAGGTGTTGTAGCAGAGAAGACTTCAAGTAACTACTGTTGCAGTATTGTTAAAATATAAGAGCCCTGCACAGCGGAAACTGCATGGAGATATACACATATGTTTTTTTGTTATGTTGTGTTAGTTATTCAGCAAGGCTTTTTGTATTGTTTTCAGTAACATGGTTTATATTGAAATGCATAATTCTGTAATTCTGCTGTACATATATGTATGGATAAATAATTTATTAATTATGATTGACATTTTATGTATTGTTTGTTGTCAGACATATAAGTAGTGCGTTAAAAAACAACAATCAGATCCAAACACGTACCTTCGAAGTACGCATAGCGTCCATCTTTTATCGGGATTTTAGGTGTCGCTATTTCAACTATTTTACTTTAAGTGTATTGGTAGTATCTATGATTTCCAGGTATTCGTAGGTTCTGTTAATATAGTTTAAGTACCATTCTTTTTCGACGTGCATTTATGTAAGCCACTGCATGCTATGACTTACCAGGTGACCATCCACATGCATTGCCTTGTTTGGATTTGCTGTATATGGAACATACTAATAATTTGCATTATTTACTGCATCATTTTATAGCTTTGTTTTACAAACAATCGATAACATTTTTTCCAAATGCAGTAACAGAAAGAAAATGACAATAAATCTTTCTGGGGATATTAATTATACTACAACATTATCTCGCAAAAATATCAGTTGAATAGGATGATTGTCCGGAATAAATAAGATTAAGTGAAATTAAATTAAATGCACAATTCGAATGGTAATGTTGCTAACATGTAACTATTATACGCCAGTACGCACACTGATGACAACACGCTGCAGTAAATGATCTATGAAACGTCATTTATTAGACTTCGTCTGATAGATAAATACACAAACTGCCTCCATGACATGCTATCCGCTTTGTCCGATTTAAACGTTCAAATTAAAACGCCCTCCAGTTAGTTACTGTAACATGTTAAGCTAGGTTTAAGCATAAGAGATGAATGAAATATGACATTAGTAAAATGAGAAAAATACTGGGGAGAACTATGATTATAATCTATTGACCTTGTGTTGAAACACTAAAAGGACAGGAATACCAATGCAGTGATGTTGTTTTAAAGACATTTAAGAAATCGACCTTTACAGCCCACGTGATAAAAGACAGCCGTCTGCTGTCAGTTCGCAAAATAATTATGTAGTAATCCGCATTCAACTGGCGCAGTCAATCGCATTTCTCACGTTTTCAACGTCATGTTTTTTTTTCAAAGTAAAGTTATTCTTCAGGAGTTGTTATTATAAAAATAAAATACATTGTCTTTTAAATTTGAGCAATTGCTGTACTTTGTAGATAGTTAAACGGCATACGTTTGTACGTTTCTTATGTCTGCAGTTTCACTCTCTGTTTGATTATGTATATACTAAAGTTAACAATCTGTCATGAGTACATGGCCAACAATAAATGTGACGTCGTGTTTTAAGTTAACGCTCCGACGCCCGGATTTTAATCACATTCTTTGAAAATCAGGAAAGTTTTTTTTGTCTAGTCTGTCTTTTCCGCGCTTCATCGTCGCACGACGGAGATCTAATTTACGGCACCTATCTTAAAAACAATTAGTCATCAATGTTCTGCACATGTGAAATAAAATCTTTTAGAATAAAAGTTTAACACATCACTTTGTCTTAATCCATATGATGTGAACATCAGCTATTTTACATTATTTATTGATATTTTGAACATATGACAGTGTGATATAAATGCATTTAAATTGAAAATGGGGGTTAATTGTGATAATTCAATACAATAGGGTATAATCCTAACTCCCGAATACGTCACCGTTTCAATCTGCTTCAAAAGCAGTCGACATATGCATCTCGGGTTTATACAATGCATGCCCTAGATCAAGAAAATACATCTTGCTTATCTAGGCGCCCAAAACCAGACAGAGTTATTCGTATTTATTACAAACTAACACAGAAGTGTGTCGATTTTGTGGGCAAGGAAATATACACGTATCAGTAATAGCGCATCATGACTTCTCAGACGCTACATGTACCACTAAAAATGTCCTATCTGTAATAGAAATACAGCATACCAGACTGTAATAAAGCGGCTTCGTTTTTTGGAGAATACAAGAATACAAGGTAACATCTTTCATATGCATATGTTATTGTCGCAAAAAGTTACTGACTTAATCTTTTTTATATCTTTTATCTGCTATTATGACGCTAATATTTGAAATTATATTCAGTATTTTACATTTTATATGTATGCGTAATCGTTGTTATAGTCGGATAGTAAGATTACTTATACAAACGGATTTTCTGTATTGTTTCTCACTGGTTTCACTGATTCGAATGTAGAGTGTTGAGAAAACGGGAATGTATTCTTTTCATATTTTTTTTCATTTCCTCCAACAGGCGTTTTTTCCACTCATACGAGACAAGTTAAATTAGCTTTCTGAAAAATTAAGAGGTTCAGTCTTCACATTTCATCGGCTTACATATTATAAGAAATCATCATTACATTTTTTATAATCGAGCCGAAATGCCAAGTAATATAATCGCAATTTTATCGTTTTTTACAACAATGAATGATTTTACTAAATCATTTATAACCGAAATCACCTTTTTTGCAAAAGTACTTTTTGCTCAGTGGCTTTATTACAATGCTAAATACAATTACTCATTTTTATCTCGATTGTAAATTCACGCATTCAATCTAAATCTCATAACTTGACCCTAAATGTATCACAGCGTCAATCACTAGGACAAGAAACACGTTGGGACACACACAAAACATTCATTGGTAATTCATCAACAATGTCCTCGTCATCATCATCATCAGCAGCAGCATAATCTCCGCAATCAGCGACACAGACACCTGGATCACTCAGGAGTAACGTCATGCTCAACATCATAAACTAGTGCCGCGTAATCTTCATAATGGCAGCATCAGTAGCATGATCAACGGTAAATCGGATTCAGCATCAGCATCACATATCGCTAACATGTGGGTTCTTGTAGCAGCATCAGCATGTTTGCTGTCATTAGCATGATTTATTCTGGCTTCATGATCACGGTCAAAGTCAGCAGCAAAATAATCATTATCATCAAATACATACATTATTTCACAACAAAAAAACCAAACAGGAATATATTAAAAATCAACAAGGCAGACAAAAATAGACAGTTTAATGCATATTCACTCACAGAAAGGCATAGCGTAAATCAATCACATGGCATGCTATGTTATCGAGATTTTGCCAGCAAGACATGCTATCTGCAAAACAGCGATACTGGCATTCTTTACTATGGACGAATAATTAAAGCGGATTTTATTTTGAAAGATATTATTCTAATTTTATCTCTTTCATTTTCTTTTAGGAATAAACTAGATTATGTGAATAGGCAAATGATCACGTGAGATAGTGTTTAATTAGTAAATACGGATGATTGACACCTTTTCGTGAGAATATATACGCCAATATGTAAATAGCTACATGATTTGAAATTTTAATTAAAAGGCGAAAATTCTCTTGCGTAGCTATTGCTTCATGCTGTTAAGTAAATAAATATATAAATTTATTTTTACTGGCATATTATCAAGACAAAAATTAAACGTTGAATGATAGATTAGCACCTTTATTACTTTATTTAAGTTTGTTACTTTTGTCAACCACGTTTTCTCAGGAAAGGAAAGCACTTCAGGAAAAAAGAGTAAATCACCAAGGTAAATCTGATTGAACCATCTCAACGACGCAGACCTTTTCTCTAATGACATTACACTTGCACATACTAAAACTAAAACAAAATGCACACTTACAGATCTGCATGGACACTGGCATTGTATTGGTAAAACGACCATATTATGTGTCCATGCATATGTACAGGCTAGATATAATTACTATTATGGGCATTTATCGTGTCCTTTGTTTAACGCCGGGTTTTGATTCCTACAAAGTCAAACTTCTATCAAACTATGGGCAAAAAAATAAATCCTAACTCTTCAGTCTGCACGCTTATTTGGTGTGAGGACGGCCACAGTATGGTGACACAGACATCGTCAAGGAATAAATATTTTTAAGGAAAACTTAACCTAACTACAGTGGTAGCATCGCACCTTTGCACATCAAAGTATTTGTACATGTGTATAGGGCGTTGCTTGCTTAAGTGAGGTTTTGATGTTTGATGAATATATTGTTGTAATATACAAATTCATCCACTAAAATATACATCCGGATAGAGGATTGTCAGTATTTTCTCGTTAGGTTTGGCTAAACTAATACGCCAAATATAATTTCGTGGTCGTTCAATATATTTCATGGTGTTATGACCTAACTGCATTACAATCACATTTACTTGTTTCTCTATTTTAAGTATAGTTGGAATAAAATAATGTGTTTATTTTTAGCAAAATAAAACTATTCCAAGAACCGAACATAATCACGTGGCATCGTATTTTCCTTAGAGAATCATATTTAACTCTATTACGAGTTTTAACTAAACGTCAAGCAAATCATATTGTCTCACAAAGTAATGTTATTTTGATCAACTGGTCTGCCTACTTTACAATTACCGGGTTTATGACAATTTTCTCTCATAAACTGGCCATTATGACCAGATCTTTAAAACTCTGTATCAAACTGTTGTGTAGTTTGATTATCAATCATGCTGTTTATAATGATTGTTGAGCGTTTGTAACTGGGATAAAACTTTGGCTAAATTGTATACGGAATGAAGTGTTGTTTTCTGAAAATGAAACATCGATGTGTCGAAATTAATTTTATGACAATAAAATGTATTCCATCCTCTTATCCTTAAAAAGGTCCAATAGCTACGGTAAAGAATATGGTAGCATCTGAATTCTCTACGAATTATCGATTTGTATAGATAACAAGTGAGATGAAAGGTGCTTAACATAGGTGCTTAACTGTATATGCTTTTTACGAATCATTGTAATCATTGATATAAAATACGATACATATGCACAGCGCTAAGATCGCAGTAATAAAGAATAAACCGAGCAAAACATTATTTACACTTGTCTGATTTCTTGAACGTTGTCGAAAGATAGATCATTCATGCCGTATAAACAAGGTCACAGCAATGACTAATAGGACGAGAACTGATGTAAGAGTATTCAAAAGAAATCTAGCACAAAGCCATTGATATCGGAGGGCGTGTTATGATCATAACGTTGGTACGAAGTTTTACAGTGAACTGTCTATAAAACAAATAAAACGTAAGTCAACAACTAAATTTCGAATACATTTGCAGTGGTGTTCGCCAGCAAATAGTGTTGTACATACATGTACATATGTTTATAGTATTCTTTATTCCATAAATAACACCGATCTCAAACACGAATTCTTCTAAGGATAAAAACTAGAAGTACGTTATACAGTGCCATTGATTCTTAAAGTGTGTCAACCTCATTTCATGACATCGATTCACTTTTTAAGACATATTATGATGACCATTTCCTTGTTTGATTCATTATGTAGGTTTTAAATTTTGTCTTTCTGCTACTTAATAGGATATAAAAATAAAATGTTCTTATAATAATATAAACATACGGATATTATCACTTTCTTCTTATATTTCTTGACATAACCTTGCTGTAAGAAGAAGAAAATACAATATTTCCTGTATTACTGGACATGTATCATTTCTATGAAGCAAATCCATGACCAGCGTAAATTTAACTCCATCACATGTTAGAGTGAGCGCAAGGAAAAGGAAAAAAACAAACACACATCTTAAACGAGAGAAATCAGTGATATAATGTTGGACAGTGTGTAATCTGTTAAGATTATTTCTTCTAACGAAGACCCTTTTCACAGAAAATAAATCTGGAAGAACCGAACATAAAAAAGAAAACGATGAGGAGTATTGAAGAATTATGACCGCATGAAATGCCAAGTTAAAATGCTGGCGCTAAAAATTTCTCAATTTAAAGAACGCATGACATTTACGCGTTTCCTATGCACTTTTGTTTTGTTGTTGGTTTTAAATTTTATCAATAAATAGTGCAGATTTACATGCAGCACTTGATGCTTTATTTACATTTCACGTGAAAACTAAGGAGCTGCAAGATTACTCATTCTTTCACACTTTTGTTATAACCGTTTTTAACAAATTATTTTTTTCCAAAATGTGTGCATCTAAATAAAAAAGTATAATTAAATGTAATAAGATATTAAGTCCTGTATGGAATACAAAATTTCCCTTTACATGCTTATTCCTAAATCAACATGACTTACTTATGTTGTTAAAGGGTACATTTCTTCTGAAATTGGGATGACATAACTTAAGTCACAATATCAACGGTAAATATCAAGTGTATTTAACACATCAACAAATCACGTGAAGTGTATTAAAATTTGCAGCCAGTAGATTTATTCACCAGTGCACTATATTGTATGATCCAAACAACATGGCTAAGTAAGCTGACATTAAAGATTCGGTATGATAAATGATAACTGGTAAAGGGTCAGTTTTGTCCACACAACATAAATAATGCCGTCCGATCATCGGTTTGTCAAACAGTCCATATAATTTATCATTCGCTTAAAGACTGACAAAAAGTGGTTTTAAAAAGCACTAAATGCTTGGAAAATTGTGTAAAATAGAGATCGTAAACTATCATTAGTAAAACAATCATGCTTCAATAGTGCAGCTTACGATTGTCACGCTGATATAAACTTAAAATAATGAATTTTCGTTGACTATTGTCTCGATTCTTCCGTCTTTCGTAGTAGAACTTATAATAAATGACAATGAGGCAAATGGTGATATATGATGACAACAAAGATTCGTTTTTATATGACATTCATGGACCTTAATGAGTTTTCTTTTGTATTATTCAAGATATGAGTAAATATGTGAATAGAGACATTTACATATGTCAAAAATATTGCATGTACTGGCAAAGTGGAATGCTACGAGTTCTGGAATAATTATTGTGAATAAATCGCTAAGGTGTTGCATTTACCTAAACCACAATGTATTCTCGTGTGTGCTAGATTGTTCTTGTTACTCGTTCCCGTTATACGGGACTTTCTTTCAGATGGTGTCTCTTCCATAACATCTTCACAAGAACATGGCTCCATGACTTGAAATGTGCTTGGATTATGATGGATTAATTGTGCGTTTTGTCAGCTTTGCTGACATGTATGTTAAAATCATATGCATTATAATGACGTCGTATTGAAACGCATTGCAACTTACATCATTTTCGAAAATACAATTATGCAGGGAGACCACAGTATCAATTAGAACTAAGTATGTAAATACTTAAATGTCTCTCTAGGAAAGTCGTTATGTGTGTAATGTGTCGAACGTGATGCCTATGGGCCTACTGCAATGTATTTTTATAAGTATCAAGAGAAATATCCGATTATCCCCACCAGCCACTGAAACTACTTAGGCCACTACTACCGCTTCTCTCAGCTCTTTAATAAAAGTGACAACGGGAAAGAAACTGATTTTTTATATGATTTAATAAATGTTATGTCTTTTCAACATACATTTATAAGTCATATTTATAAATATAGACTATATAACTTTTACATTAAAAACAATGGTTATTAATGTTATGTCTTTTCAACATACATTTATAAGTCATATTTATAAATATAGACTATATAACTTTTACATAAAAATGACAACGAGAATTTTTGATTTCGTAAATATAATGTCTTTTTAACAAACAACTATACGTAATATACTAACCACCATGAACTAATCGCATCCGGGTTTTCTCCATCATTCATGATCAATATTTATACAATCCATGTGAGTGTCTGTTACAATTGCAATATTGTGTTGTTGTTAGCTGTACGGAGTGACATTATAACTAATGTTTACTTTCGTTTATTTATTATAAATATATTATTCGATTAGAAACCATAACACGATGATTTCCGGCTGCTTTTTTTAAGAAAATTATCTGTGAAAATAGCCAGCAAGCATGCACACTCTGCGTGCTTATTAAATATTGAAGGTAATTAGTCCACATCACATGCTATAGTGTAAGAAAAGACAACATGAATATAACCTACAGCAAACTCTACATAATGTTATGTCTTATATGCATTATCAATTGTCTTGGTTATAATCAACTTTAATATATGATACGTACCAAATTAATATAGACAATAATTACAAAACTTCACAAATTTCCAGTATTAAATGAAAGACATATATGCTTACATAATGAAAATAATTCTACATAGTGGTACATATGTCATTCAGCCATTCCATTTATGATTTATATATATATATATATATATATATTGTTTTAATTCATGCTATTTTTGAAAAACAGAGCATAAATTAATCCCTCTCAAGATCATATTATAGCCTATATATATATATATTTATAGCAAGTTAGCTGGTAAACCTCCCCTTATGAAAATTCTCGCCGGGGAAATCGAACTCACATCGTGAGGAGCTGAGAAGTATTATTAAAATGCATCACTTTTCAATCTCCTGTGTTTTTTAAATCATAAAGCTAAGAACAGCTTGCCACATTAAAATGGTAAAACACTTTGATGTTCATTTTACAAATTTATGCCAAAAGAGATAGAGTTATACTCTATAAGCAGTGTCGGTAAATTTAAGCTGGCTTTGTATTAAAGGCGATTAGTCTACAAACAAATCAACATTGTCTGGCTGGCTTATTATTTGTTACACGATATGTCTGGTAAATGGCATTTGCCGCCTGTAACTATTTTATGGTTTGTGTCATCCGCCATTTGATATGAGTATGTGTCTCCAGTAATACCAGACACTATAAGTAATTAATTCATACATATGAAACCAAGATTCACAGTTGATTATTTACCAAAAACGAAGTTTCAATAAGAACCTAATCACAAATTCTTGATTATAATGAGGTAAGCGATCTAAATGTAAACACTCGACAACACGGCACATTAGATAAACCGAATTGTAAAACATTCTAGAGAGTAATTCATTTAATCCAATCTTAATGATGCAAAAATGTTATGTTTTCTGTATCATGTAATAAATATCGGCTTGCCCTCCAGAGTCAACAATTTAGAGTTAATAAAAAAGCATAGTGAGTACTATTTTACTTTTAACTAAAATGTGAAACTGGGCATTGCACTGTGTACCAATTAGACACTCGTGCACTTTTTGCAAATAAATTTTGCCTGCAATGATGTAATTTGACTCACATTATAATATGTATGCGGCAACTTAGAGCGCGAAGATCAATTATTGGAAATATACATCTTAGAAAGACAAGAATACTTTGGAATATTCCTGACAACAGTTGACACGTTTTATTTAAGCCATTGTGTCGCATTGGGGTATAATTAAGGGCTGATCCAAAGTCGACAATATCCCCAAAGTAATGCGTTTCTAAGTCAAAATGCCATAGATTCATTTATATTGTTTTCCGGTATGACTTACCGTAACAGCTAACGTTTGTAGCATATATAAAAAATATTGATCTGTTTTAGTATAAATAAACACTTATAACCAATCCCAACAAAATAAATGAAATTAAAACAAGTTAGATTTGTTAAATTTCACCTATAACAATAAGCATACGTTTCACCTACTTCAAGCGCTATGATAAGCACATAACTAAATACAATTTCGGAAAGCACTCGATGACCTTCAATTGTTTACTAGTGCTCATACACTGACCAAATTCTCTGACATTTCTAATTGAAATTATAAAAAAGCAGGTTGAAATTATTGACATTAATGTTTCTATTGGGAGATGCATTGTCATGCACAATATTGTACTTTTCTTATTACTATACAACTGCATCAGCATCCTTCTTTTGCTGAATTTGTCTATCAATATTGTTATAATATCTTACCTAGAACTTTTATCGAAACAATATAGGTATCATTTTCTTGTTATATGAAAGGATGAAAAGGCAAACCGCTCAGATCTGGAGACTTCATTCACCTCGCATTGAAATGTTTAAGCGGTGAACAGGTCGTCTAATTATAAAGTTAGTATAAGGAATATAAACTATAACTAACTAATAAATACAATTTTCTCATACATTAGGTAGCCCTATGTGTATTAAGACTTTTTAGAACGTGCTTTCTGTTCACATTGTACATATTAAGACATGTTCTTTGACAATTCAAGTTTAACTGTTATCATTGTGCCAAATGAATGTCTATATAATTTATAAGATAACCGTAAAAATAAGTTATATATTCTTATGTAATAATTTACTGCATAGATGAAATAAAAAACACACTACAATACAACAACTGACGGTGCTTTATTGTGTGTGTGTGTGTGTGTGTGTGTGTGTGTGTGTGTGTGTGTGTGTGTATGTGTGTGTACAGGAATACATAAAACTAAATAAATGATACATTAATTGATAATAGAGAAAAAACACAGAAATATTTTTTTTTCTGTTTGTTTCGAAGACAAAATGACAGCTCTATTATTTGTACTAAACTTTCTCTACTAAACTCAGATAATAAGTTTATATTTTAGTACTTTTTAACCATGATTTCAATTTTTAACAATATCATATTCCTTTATTGTTTTTATATTCATTTTTTTCATTTTTGTAGCAGCATAAGAAATAACAAATAAGAAATACATACTAATAAGTACTTTTGTAAGTCAGTAGGTTGTCAATAAGCTTTGAGGCATAAAAGATAAAGAAAAACATTTTGTATACGATGTACGATATGTTTTATTTTACCTCGTTGCTTGCAGAATAAGTATTTTCACTTTTAATGTTATTATTTATAACGTGAATATACAATTCTGGCGTCCTCTCGGTGTAATAAATTTCGATATTTATGTTCTTAAGAGTGCATTTTATACTTTATTCATTTCTTCTTTGTTTGTTTTTTAAAAAGGCTATGTCTTTCTAAAGAAACATAAACACGACAAAAATATTTGAAACAACAATAATTCTTAAAGCGAAACACATTCGCACTCTTGCTTACGAGTTCCGAATACAATTAAAATTAAATTATCTGTTGTCTGTCTGAAAGATAAAAAATATGTTATGTTTTATCACATTTCGATAAGAGACTTCTATAATTTTCTGTTCAAGGTACTTTACCGCTAGCAATTATTTTGATTACAGATAGCACTAGTTGTCTGGACATTTATTGCTGAAAATGATTCAATAGGCAAGACAATTCAATGAAAATCCGAGGAAACTCAACATAGAATGGAATATTCCTTCTTTTTTGTGTGTTTGCCTTTTACGTATTTGGTAATCGAATAGCTAGAGGTGTCCTTCCAGCTAATAGCCACTTCACGTTTTATTGTGTTTGTGCTTTTATTTTCCAGCCTGATTTGTTACTACTCTCATTGTCAGTCAACATGCTTACGTCACTGAGGGTGTGTTACTGCTTGACATTTTCATTCGCTAAAGGGATACGAAAAAAGAAATTTCCCCTTTATACATTTATATTATATAAACAACGATTCTTGTTTTTAAATCTGTCAATAGTTTTTTACTCAAATATGTCAGTATCATTTACTCACAGTGCTTACACAATGCAGAGACATGCAGCAATTAAACGATTTCAGTTAAACTTATTTAATTATTCCTTTCAGCTCATTTTCTGTTGTGAAATCTAAACTGGTAGATCATTTTGATACAGTGTGTTCAGGTCAAACAAAGTTTAACACTATAAGTCTTTAAATTACTGAACTGGGAGTTACTTAGAGTACTAGTTTGATTCCGATGTTAGCCGTTTGCAAAGAATACATCTGTACATTCCAGACGCGTAAAGCAATCAAAATATAGATCCTCATAAACATAATGCGTGCAGTCTGTTATTAAGTCTGTCAAGTGTGTGAAAACTAGCCAATGTAGTTAACGGCACGACTTACAGTTCGGGTTTATGTGAACTGGAACCCTAATGCATTTTAATACTAGAAGATCTACACTTTATTAAATAAAAGAAGCACAACTACGATTTAAACCCGTTAATTTTTATAATTAATCGATTGTTTCTAGACCCTTGGGACAGGCAGTAATAACTTAGAAACACAGTAACAAGGATAATAATTGTTCTAGCTGCATTAAGCATTGGAATTATTTGTTGAAAATTGCAGTATTTTTTTTGCACCCGGGAAGGCAAGACGCATTAAAATTTGTAATTCATGTACTAGAGTTGTTATATGCAATACTTCAGGGTTTTAAATAATATAAAAGTCGAACAATTTAAGCACTAATATATTGAATCTACAACATTAAAAAACTGACTGTTCCGACCTGCGGATTACCTTCTAATCTTAAGATTATCTTCTTCTGATAAAAGTAATTCCAAAGGTCCGTAGATAACCTTGACAAATATGGTTCTATCCAAGTATTAACAACGAAAATGTTGTCTAGTTTTTGTACGTCATTTGTTTTAGAGAGTTATTGTTAAACGTTTTATACTGACCTTCTGTTTTGTTTTTTGTTTTTTTCTACGTACATGCAGATATGATAAAAAAATTCCAAATATTTTGATCTTTAGTTATGTATGTTTAAAAGGTTAAATATGAAACAAAGAAATGACTCTCGAACTTATATGCAAGTTACCTAGAATCACAATTTTAACCTTATTTATATTTTGTAAATCACCTTATTACGAGTAATCATTAGTAATCCCTAAAACAGCAGTTTGGTCTTTTCATTCATAAATCTACAATTTCATGAGGATAAATATCAATTACCCCACAGAAACAACATAATTTCCAACAATTAGTGAAACGTAGACTTTCATAAGATTGACCCTCGGCAGGCAACTAACGCGTACTTACGCGTTCTTACGCATAAATAATCTTTATAAGCAATTTCAAATTCCACTTATAGTTCGTCAAGCAAGAATTAAGTATTAAACAGCCAAGTACATGTATCATATTTCCATTTAATTGTTTCATTAAATAAAAGCTTTACTAACAGAAACGGAAGCTAAAAAGGCTCAATAATACAATGCACTAAAGATCAAATTATATCAAAATTATGCATATAAGACTTATATTAACGATATATTTATATCAATCACCACAAACCTCAAAGTATTGTATTCACAATTTACAGAGCAACACCATAAACTCAAAGCTCTAAATGTTCTTGAACCATTTCTGGCCGACCAATAACTCAGCCTTAGACTTGGTGAAGGACAGCGGCATTTGTCAAGCTTAGATGTCTTACAAATGTCGCAACGCCTCGTCCCTCTTGCTGAAAACGGTGTACAGTCAAACAAAATGTCAGTTTTTTGTTGTTGTTTAAACACAGTCCATTAAAGAACCGACATAAAGCATATGGATTCTCTGGATATCTTTTAATTTGTGAATCCGACATAAGTGTTCATTGAATACTATAATTACTAAACGAGCAGACAAAATAATCTCTGTCAATTTATAAAATAAAGGAGAATGTAGGATTGTTATCACATAATCAATAAGTCAGTAAAAAAAACTTTAAATTTAGATTTACGACACGGGAATTTGGGTTCGACAAGTGATGTCACAGCAGGTAAAGACGTCATATCCAGAATATTTCCATTCGATAAATAATAACTTGGTTATCGGTAATAACCAGCAGGACTGTATATTTTTTCCACCTGAACTTGTTGTGGCCTTGACAATATTAATCATCGATTGACGATAAGAAGTGATTAAACAAATGGTATCTGATCATTAATTTGGCTTGTTGTTGATTACTTTGTGCTAAAATAGCCAGTGTGTTTCAAGTAACACTTCCGGTATCAATGAATTGTACATTTCGATATAAAAAAAACTTGGCGTTCCAATCGTTTATCGAAACAGAAACACATTTCACGTGCGTTTTCCTTTTGTCATCGGTGAGTGCAATGTTGAGTGAATTTGTACGGTTTTGATTTAAACTATGTTGATAGAAGATTTTGTCATATTATTACAATCTACTTGATACTCTGCGAAATACACTTGGAATTTACGTTTCTATCTTAGAGCACCAGAAGCGAAGCAGTAAAACTGCCACAGTGCTTTTCTTCCAGCCTAAACTGTCTTGCTGTGAGTCCTTGTTTGGAGCGAAATACAATGATTTAGTGCTTTTTTACCGATCTGTAAATATAAAACTCATCCAATGTTCTTGTTGTTTTCCCCTTATCCTCCATAGATGACACCCTTATGCTGCAAAATAAATATTGTTGTCAACTAAGACACCTTTTATTTGCTTGTTACAGCTTATGTCACAGGGTAATTTTGAATAAGAACTTGACGAATCGACGTGCCATACATCAGTTATATGTTGCCTCGAGTGTCAGTTGATACAATATTTTACATTTTACAGTAAATCTATATCTCGGGCACTTTAACAGGCCTTGACATTAATAGTTGTTATTGTACATTTAATTCGTGCGGCTTTTAATATGTCCAAATACATGATTGTTGACAGTTTTGTTTTGATGGTTTGGGTTGTTTTTTAAAAGTCGATGATTTTTTACGTGCTTTCTTTTCAATGTCCGTTTTAACACTTTTAGCATATGGCGTCAAGGTATACCTACTGTACATATTGTACAAACGTACATGTACTTACTGTTAGTTGTCTTTGACATGACATTTGCACTCTTTGTTTGATGGAAAACCCTTAAGGAAGTGCGACCTTGGAGCGCTCTACAAACCAGGTTTAAGCACCCGAGTCGGTCATTTTGCCGACTGACCGTTTCAACTGTTGTTTTTTCTTTTAGGGTTATGTCTTGTCACTGTGTTTTTGTCACATTTACATTTAACCTTTTTGCCTTTGTCTAAAGATAGATTTAAATATATGTGGTAACTTTGATAGGACCTTTTCTTTTTTACCTATTCTTTAAAATAAGTATCTATGTAATTTTAAATTTACCTATTTTCTAAAAGTTCCTAATAACTTTAAATGAACAATGTGTTTTAGTCTACCTCCTTTTTATAGAATAATAGTAATCAATGGATAATTTCGCACTTACAAGGTTGTGATAGGCTATGTGATACTCTTGTGTTCTCGCATTTAAATTATTCTTATTCTAATAACGTTGAACAATATCGTCTTACAACGAAAGCTTGAATTGTTGAAAAAATATTACTGCCAGCAAAAGTTAAACAATGACGTCAGATGTTGGAAAGACGATTTCAGAAAACAGGCTTAAATTTGTTCATGTATGAAACAAATTAGTATACCTAACTGATAGACTGGTATCTACCCTTGTAATGAAACCGTAATATGAGATCAGTGATTGTCTTACTTTACTACCCCTGCTGTAAATTGCATTTTTATGTTCAGTAAACTTAGATAGTACAAATTGTGACACAATTGCTCTCATTGTTCCTTCTTTGCAAATCCATAAAGAAGCACGATATGAATATCTGATAAAATATGTATCAGCGTCGCAGCGGGTGATGATATTGGTCACATCGTATTCTCAGTCTAAATTAGCTATCTGTGCAGCGTGGCTTAGATAGAAATGACCTATTTATAATGACCAGAGGACTGCATTACTTTTCAAATATGTGTGGGGCGTCGTGGTGGAGAGGTTAGAAACTCTGACTTGTACAATGTAACTAGTCAGTTATGTTTCAGTTCAACCCTTTAGGGACGAGTACTTTAACGAGAGGTGGCTTTCCAGCCAACATGCCGTGCGCTGGTGGTTGTAACCAGGCATCAGTCTGTTATCTTCCTCAGTACATAATAAACTGGACGTCGTCAAAATGACCAATTCTATGTCCGTGCGAAGTAACAAACAACAACAACATCAATAATAACATCAATAACAACAAAAGCACACACACACAAAAGCAAACAAACAAAAGCAACAAGAAAAAGCAAATAGAACATCGATGTAGGGCATACAAAATAAACAATGTTTTGAGAAACCATTCCGACATGATTTTTGGCTGTTTAAATAAACATATTGGTCCAAAATGTCGGATACAGTCTTTCATAACTCCTAAAGAGATATTGCTCACTGACACATGCAAATCAATAAGAATATATGACAAAGTCCTATGAGTATTGCAACATATACCAAACTCCGAAAAGGCACAGAACTAAGGTATTTCACATGCAAGCCAAGCGAAAAGTAAGAACAAATTTGTGATGAGTCATTTAAGGAAAAGAGCAAACCCGACAGTTACCGGCTTAGAACGGTCAGTCGGCAATATGGACTGACTGGGGTGCTTAAACCGGTTTTACAGAGCTCTAACCTCGCACTTCCTGTCGAGTTTCTCAAATGCAAGCAATAAAAAGAAAAACGATCTATTTGAAAACAAAATGTCCATGCGCTGATATTTTCTATATGTTATGACGAAAGTAGTGACGTCATCGAAAAAGAATGACCACAGAGTGTTCAGAAAAGGAATATGGTATTATTTCGATTTGAAAAACAACACAAAAGTGGTTGACCACAAATGAAATTAACTTTCTGAATCATGAACAAACATGACCAGACACGAATAAATGGTTGTAGCATCCTGTTCATGTGAAGATGGAATTGAAGAACCAAAGTTCAATGTCCATCAAAGGAAATACACGTAACAATCCTTATAGGATAAATTAAATGACAACATAGATTACATGCACGGGGATATTTTTTACGACCGCATTACTGCACAAGTAACATTGTTGTGATCATGAATAAGAATATATGACAAAGTCCTATGAGTATTGCAACATATACCAAACTCCGAAAAGGCACAGAACTAAGGTATTTCACATGCAAGCCAAGCGAAAAGTAAGAACAAATTTGTGATGAGTCATTTAAGGAAAAGACTAACTCGACAGTTACCGCCTTGGAACGGTCAGTCGGCAATATGGACCGACTGGGGTGCTTAAACCGGTTTTACAGAGCTCTAACCTCGCACTTCCTGTCGACTTTATCAAATGCAAGCAACGAAAAGTCATACACTTAAAATATGTTTAGATGAGATGCTCGGATAATCCTTGTAAATAATCAGTAACACGATAATGACTGGCATTAGACATGCACACCCTTTTAGTCAAAGGCATACTTCTTATGATCATTGGTAAGGTGTAGTGTTTTAGTTATAAACTGAAGATAATGCTTTGTTTTCATTTCTGCTATCTGCGGATCGTTTACCTTTTTCAACTTAATGCATCATTTTCCTGCTCAAAGTAAAACCCCTATGTATTTCAGACGTACTTGTATATGGAAAGACCTATACAACGATTCATGTTGTGTTTGACTTCATACTTATGCGTTATAATTGTTCTAGGGGTAGGGGTGGTCGTTGCCGAGCGGTTTGAGTTAATGACTGGTAATGTTGCCGATCCGCTGTTTTCTAAAGATGTCATGTATGGAAATAAGAGTACATTCAATGTTAACACGCTATCGGAAAATAAAGAATGGTTTGATGCTGAATGTTGTGAAGCAAAAAGGGCATATGACGCAGCAGTGAATGCATTTAATCACTGTCAAACGTATACTGCACGACAGAATTTGTGCGAACATAAAACTAAGTTTAAAAACATAATACGAAATAAGAAAAGAAACCACGTTAAAAGAAAGTTAAGAGATATAGAGCGTCTTAAAACTTGTAAGCCAAGAGAATTTTGGAAATATTTTAAGAAACGGAGGGCAGGAATAGATAGCAGGTTGACAGTGGATGCCTTTTATGAATATTTTTCTAAATTGGAAAATGGGATATATCAGACAACGGATGAGGAGTCTGAACGGTTTTGCAATTCACATGATTTTAGTGGTTTTAATGAAGAGCTTGACTACCCGTTCTCAATTAAATAAATAATAAAGGTTGTTAAAACATTGAGTACTAATAAGGCTCATGGGGCAGATTGTATTTTAAATGAATATCTAATTGAAAGCATTGACATTTTATGTCCGCATATATGTGATATTTTCAACATGATTTTAGATTCAGGTCATTTCCCCGACCAGTGGAGAGAGGGGATTATAGCCCCTTTACATAAGAAGGGGGATAAAGACGACGTGAATAACTACCGTGGTATTACCCTACTTAGTTGCTTTTCAAAGTTGTTCACGTCTATTTTACACAAAAGGATTAACGAGTTTTGCATCTCCCATGATAAGTTACCAGATGCACAGTTTGGTTTTAGAAAGGGTCATTCAACAGTAGATGCCATGTTTATTCTGCCATAAATCATTTCCTTCAAAAAAATAAACGTCTATATGTTGCCTTTCTTGATCTAAAAAAATTTTACGATGGCATTTACAGAAACGGGCTTTTATTCAAATTGCACCGAACAGGAATAGATGGGAAAATGTTAAGAATATTAAAAAGTATGTACTCATCGGTACGATCCTGCGTTAAACTGTTTGGCAATACGTCAGAATTCTACAATAGCCTCGTGGGGCTGAAGCAAGGGGAGACAATATCATCCATTTTAGCATCCCTGTTCTTAGAAGATTTAGAGAAGTTTATACTAAACAATGGGGGCATGGGTATACATATGAATGACCTTATTCTGACGACAATTCTTTTTGCAGACGATATGGTTATTTTCGGTGAAACTCCTGGGGAATTAGATTAAAATCTGGATGTATTTGAATTATATTGTTGTAAATGGGGTCTAGAACTTAACTGTGACAAAACGAAAATAGTCGTGTTTAGAAAGAGAGGCGGCTTGTTGGCAACTGAAAGCTGGACATATAATGATACTCCTATTGAAGTGGTAAATGACTTTAACTATCTAGGTACAGTATTCAATTATACAGGTTCATTCGCATTGCATAACGAATATAGTACTGGTAAAGCAATAAAGGCATTAAATGCGTTACTATATAATTGTAAATCTATCCAGGTTAAACCAAAAATTTTGTGCCAGTTGTTCGACGCCTTTGTTGGCTCAATCTTAAATTATGGCACTGAGGTGTGGGGCTTTACTAAATCTAAGTCAATTGAAAGGATTCATCTTAAATTTTGCAAAAGGATTCTAAATGTTCGAAGCAACAGTAGCTCGGCAGCAGTATACGGGGAATTAGAAAGATGCCCTTTGTATGTATCTAGATACGTTAGGATAATAAAATATTGGTGCAAGCTGATAAATAGTAAAAATAGTATATTGAAAAAGAGTTATGAAGTATCTTTAACTGATTCGAATAATGGAAAAAGAAACTGGGCCTTCAATTGAAGAAAGCTGTTGGATGACTTTGGATTTCCATATGTATTTGGAAACAATGATACAATTGATATAAAAAAATTTCCAAAACTTTTTAAACGAAGAGTTATTGACTGTTTTATTCAAGAATGGTTTTCATCCATTGAAAGTAGTCCGATTCTTGAAGAATATAATTATTTTAAATCGAGTTTTAAGTACGAATCTTATCTTGATATATTACCTTTTGATCTTCGTTTCTATTTTACCCGTATAAGAATATCTGCACATTCCTTGAGAATACAAACAGGTCGCTTTGGAAGCAATTATATTCCAAAAAATGAACGATTGTGTACTTGTTGTAATACAAGAGATATCGAAGATATCTATCATTTTATACTGGTATGCCCTTTATATAAAGATTTACGCACAACATATATACAACCTTCATTCTATCGTAGACCATCGGTGTTTAAATTAAACTTACTGATGGCTACAGCCAAAAAGAAACTACTTCTTAATTTAGCACAATTTATCAAAAAAGCTCTGCAGGATAGAAATGATTATTTAAATATGTTATGTACATAAATGTTCTAAACTTAACTAAATTATTGGAAAATAAGTATTACTCTCCAAAACTAATATGTTTGTTGACACATGTATGTTTACCACGTGACAAAATGTTGACTGAGATGTGTTATTAGACAATGTATATTCTTACAAGTCTGAATAAAATTGGTTCTGTTCTGTTCTGTTCGGTAACTGCTCTACCCTCCACCGCGAAGGTTCGAGCCCAGGCTGGGGCGATAACTTACGCGTGCTGAGATTTCCCAGCTATCTGGCGGTGAGCCACACTTAACGCTAGGTTTTTCTCCAGCCAATTAGCTGGACGTCGCCAATATGATCATACATTTGTCGTCTCGATGTAACAAAAACAAAACAAACAGTACTTTAGATTGAGATGTTTCTTTATTAGCATGATGTGGCTATGAATGTTTTTTTGCATGAGTATTCTTTGTTAACCTACAGTTTATTCAACACTTTTACTATTGTAAATTCTTGCTATAGTAATCACATTTCCGATTTTGTATTAAGAATTTTTATTAAAAATCCACTTTTAAAGATTACTGTCTAATTACTAGAGCCATTTCCTTTTTTTCTGAAACATGTCTAGTTTTTGTAATATTACAAAATACTACTTATATAACAGTTTTATTCCTAATTTTGCAAATATTCTCATCTTGTAATACTGTCATCCTTCTGAATCCTTTTAATATTAGAATATTGTCATTATTAAATATATTAAATTATATAATAATTTAATATATTAAAACTGCCAAATGTGTTCACATTCCTAAACTACTTTTAGCCTAAACCTTCTTTGCATAGGTTAAAACCACCATATCCGCATATTCAGAAACATTATTATTCGCATATTTTACTGTTTTGCCCAAATACCATTTGGAATTATTATTTTCTATGGTATTGTTTATTATGAACAGTTCAATCACATGAGTGGTTGGCATAATAGAACAACCAAAGATTTGTCTTCCTGAAATGAAGTAAGTTGGAAAATAATGACGTGAACGGATTGATTGTAAGGACCCTGTCTACCTTTTTAACTGTATTGTCAAGCAGTGCACAATGCAGTGCCTGCGACGATTTGATTAAATACATAAATCAAACTCAGTTTCGAAATATATTTCTTGCTGGAAAATGGATGCACAAAACTACAGATATCGTCCTTAATATAGGGAGATTGTAATAAATCATGCTCATTAGCAGCGTCATGCATACACGGATGATTAGCATGTTTTCTTTTGAACAGATACGTCTACAGCATGCCCTCCTGAAAATAGCTTGCATGATTGCTTGTGTATTTTATGAGCGATGAATATTTAATTGCCAGGCTATTCCTTAATGCTGCAAAAGTTTTGTAACACGCATTATGGCATGCATTCTCTTGCATAAATTAATGTAAAACTTCCGGTACAACGGAGATTTGCATAGATCTATTTGCATTGCTAACAATATCGATGTACTTTAAGCCGTACAATGTTCTGCTGAACTAAACGAAATGTATTCTTGATAAATACTAAATTATTTATTTGACTGTCAACTGATGCATGTGTACACAGTACGACTATACCAGCTTTACAAGGCTTTTTGACAAAAAGGTTAAAGAGCCCAACTGATTCGGATTTACTAATATACAAACCAAATGTTGCTGTAATATGCTGTGTTACCTTGTTGTATGAGACCAAACACTTTTAGTTCAAAGAAAAAAAAAACAAACACAAAAAGCACGTGCTATCCTATTATGGCAATTACTCCCAAATACACTCACCCATACTAACACACTATGGCAATGATTGATTTTACATACGATTATATGAAAAAGAAGTTATATGAAACCTTTAACATCAACTAAAATCTGAAGCAGCACAAGAAACAAGTACAAACATGCATGCTGGATGCAACAGTGACAAAAACAGACAGAGAACAAGCCAGTCTATGCGATTTCTTTGTATTAAAGTTACGTTACTGCAGCAATGTCCCAGAGATGCCAAAGCAAGGAACTTGTGGAAAAAACAACTACTGATATCATATACAAAGAAAGAACATTATTAATTGACAATTTTAGGACGGCTCGTCATCGATTTTGTTAAAGAGACATCTACATATAATTTCTGGATTTCTAGACATACATACTAAACATGTACTAATTGTAGAAGAGAACATAGCAATTTAAAATTCAACTTTTAATTTAATCTGAAATTCTTCGTTATGATATTTACAGTAACAGTACTCATTTACTATAACTCATATGAAAACGATGACTTCATAACACACACACACACACACACACACACACACACACACACACACACACACACACACACACACACACACACACACACACACACACACACACACACACACACACACACATACACACACACACACACACACACACACACACACACACACACACACACACACACACACACACACACACACATACACACACACACATCAAACATGTTAAAGATCTCAACTAAACACACCGAAACAAAAAAAGAAAACGACCATCTGAGGATAAAAATATCCAAGCGTTATAAGTATATAAGGGTTGAGTACCTGCGACATTGTAATTAATGAACTTTTACAAGAGCAAGCAAAATCGGAAAACCACTTTTACTCAACAAAACAAACTGGTAACATAACAACTTTTACAAATAACTAGGTCCTTTAGGAAACAATAGTTTGCCTATGATAATTACCTTAACATGACAAACGCAGGCAATAGCATTCCGCAGTTATACCATACGTAGTATGCAATCTCAGATGTATTTCCAACCTTACCGCCCAAAACATGTTTTAGAGCATAAATGACGACTGCCTACGCTATGGGAAAACCCACAGGGGCCCCGGATCTAAAGGCATCCCCTCATTTGCTGTCAACACCAGGCTTAGAACAGGTAAATAAACATTATCGTATTTAAAAAAATATTTAAAAAATGGATGTAACATCGACTAAATGTACATTAGTAGAATAGTCTTTTATATTCTACATTTGTAGTTTGTGACATTTCTGATGATTATTTAACAATTTTTAAAACTTACGAAAGCAACACAAGAAGAAACAAAGTGCGCTTAAAAATAAACAATGTTTTATTATAATTATCTATTTACTTTTATTTTAAGCAATGATTGATAGTCTCGGCAGTCCTGATAAAGTCAACAACTTCCTGTGGATAAAGTCAACAACTTCCTGTCGACTCTGAATATCAGACCTATCAACCCCAAGAATTTAAAGGTACTTTTTCAGTGTTTATCATTAATATTTTAAACACTAATTATATAATGATTATCAAAAATGACTCTTGGTATACAAACTGAAGTATCATTTCATGTTCTTATTATTTTTTATATGTTAACAACACATATTTGCCCTGTTTACTTTTTAACATGTCCATATTGATGTATTATAAACACAGGGGCATTTTTCCTTCCTGTACAACATATCACTCCATTTTTGTAAAGGCAAATAAAATTTCTTCACATATAACATTTCTCAAAACCATACATCAATTTATAGGTGATGGAGCTCAGGGCCGGAAGTAACGTGGAGTCCGTGGCTGCTGCATCGACACTGAATGCTGCAAATAATTAATTCGCCATGGAAATGCAGTTGAAGAACATCACGTCGTTGAGTGTTCTCCTGTACAATGGAGTGATGAAGGCACCGACTGCAGAAAATGTGGCGGGATCTGGTCTAAATCTAGCCTGTCCTTGGATATATTTCTGCGGGATGGTGAAGATGGACTGTCTAATACCTTCACATATACAAAATAATGAAGGCCAGACCCGTATCACAAGTTGCAAACAGAGACAGTGATTCCAAAGCTGGTTCATTTCTTTAAACATCTGCAGTGATGTGTATCAACTGGTATTGTGAACAGTACTGAACACGCATTTTTTTCATTATAGCCATATTTGGTATTGATTGTTCCAGTTCTCTTTGTACTTGTCATGTTGTCTTACATTGTATCATTATTTTGGAATAATTAGGACTTTTAATTTGAAATGTGTCTGTTTTAAAACTTCTCTTGGTAGCATGTTGACTTCTGTGAAACTAAACACCTGAAATATTCACAGTAAAATATTTAGGTGTGATTTACCACATGATGTGAATGCTTATTTTTGAACTTATGTTCATGTTAGTTCAATTTTATATAATTAATTTAATGTGTCTTTAAGCCTCTTTGTATATTAAAAACATTTCTTTACTCTCTACAGGGTTTTTTTTATGTAAAAACTTGCATTGTAATGAGGAAAATAAGAATAAAAAGCAGTTTAGCGATTTTTTGCTAAGGGGGGTGGGGTTATTTATTGAACATTTCTGAAATAAACATACGGTAAAAAGTTTTTAATTTACTGTTTTATCATTCTATATACATTGCATGAAAAATGTCTGTAACACTCATTGCTTGTGAACATACAAAAATAACAAAACAATCATAGATTTATAGCGCTTATTTGCTGTTTTGGCTGAAAATCCTATGTTCTATGAGCCGATATTTGATAATTCACCTGTATTAAAAGTAAAATGATCATCAAAGTCTTTCAAACTAAATTTGATAATATATGATATAAGACACAAAATAAAACCAAAACAAGAAGTGTATTTGCATTTTTATTGATGTTATAAGCAAAACTGTAGGATAAGTACTTTAGCTTTACAGTACCATTCTAGATAGAGGGGTTGGCAAAGTCAAATATTATTTTTTCTAAAAGTTGATGGTGAACTTTTTTTAAATTTTGAATTAGGATCACATATACATAACTCTTAATGAAAATAACAAATTAATTGGATTTCTAAATATTGCCAATGATGGATGGCTTGCCTTAATCAATAAGCGCTTAATTTAAGACACTGAATGTTGGCTGTACTTAAAACTCAACTGAAACCTCGCAACACGAGTTATTAATAGATTGCTTTCGTATTCTTTGCGAAATTGAATACACATATGAAAGACAAAAGCAACAAAAAGACAACATATTTTAAAAAATATATATACATTCAAAATCGTTAGCATTCGTCACTGACGATATTGCGGCTAATTATTACTTGCTCTGTGCTACAATCAAATATGCATGCTTAAGCGGTATTCCTCTCGTTTTAGATTTATATTGTATACATGTACCTAAATGACCTTTATTTTACTTTGACCAAATACATGTATCAAGCGAGTCTAACTACAAAAGCATCCATTTTTGGGCCTTTCACCAACTTGCCAGCTAAAAGCAATGGCGGTTACTCAGCGCTGGTTTTTGTCAACATAACGACATTTTGCATCTAATAGAGTCTTATAAATACTTAATTTACTTTTATTTGTAGGTACCGCTGGAGCAAGGATCGGACACAAAGACAAGAATGTCGACAAGCAGAGATTGGAGCAATTTCCTAATGAACAGTATTTTTAACAAGACTGTCTGACCTTGCTTCGTGCAACTTTCCAGAATGTGCTGTCTGGACAGGAAAAGTGTATGTAATGAGCGGAAATTAGGAAGGTTTATGTAAATTGTTCATTTTGCAAGTATAATTATTTTTTTAAATCGATTAATGTATAATAAATGTGTATATGAAGTTGAGTAAGACTGGCAAAAACGAAGTTTAATTTTTAAGTTATAAATTTAGAATATTTTTTAAGCCGCTTGTATTAAAAAATCAAACGTTAATTATGAAAACAAACAAATATCACAGCTTTTAATCAACATGTCTTAACGTCGTGTTGTATATTCTTTATTGCACGCTTCCTTTACCATATACGTACTTAAGGATTTATGGCATTTAGAGTAGGGGTAGGGTGCGTGTCTTAATGCTAGATACGCTGACTTGTTACTCCTCTGACTGCTTAGCGTCGCACCTCATGGGTTCCCGCTCGTTGCGAAAACTTAATGTTAGAGGGTCTATAAGCTGACCATCAGTTCGCCGATGTTCTACCAAGGTATTTGTCTATGGTCTTCAAATTGAAATACATGTAACTGTTCGCTAATAAGTATTTTAAAAAATCAACTGTTCGCTAATAAAAAATCAACACTAAGAGTTGTTGTTTTCTTTCAATTGACAATGTTTAAATGATATGCACTACTTCCGTCATACCTGTGACATATGATTAAGTTACTTTAACCAAAATGTGTTGTGAGTGTTTGCAAGCATTGAAAACCAATATGTTGTTGTGATCAACTGGTCCTTAATGAAGACATTTCCGTGTTGGCTTGGCGATATATTTTTAGACTGAAACAAAAGTTAACATTCCGAAGCATTTAATGCCATCTGTATGTCTATTAACCGAGATAGTAAATGTAATAATATAGCTAAGATGTTAGTAGATTATTGGTTTAACCGATTCCAGAAGGTTTAAAAAGTTACATGTTATAGCGAAATATAAAGAATAAACAAATTCGGTTTTTAATTTTAGACTGTTTATACCGTGGCCCAAAATACAAACTAAGTTAATATATCTGGAAATTAGTTCTTTTGTTTCTATTCATCGCATTATTGTGTTTGTCTTTCTTCAAACAAACATTGTACTATGATTTAGTTACTAACTATTAAAAGTCATACAAATATTTATATAGTCAATATTGTGTACTGTTTCGTATTATGGTATCTTTACAGTGTTACGTATTTGTCGTTTATATTTGTTAAAAAAACTTACATTTAACCGATATGTACCTCATATTTAATAGCGGCCTCCTTAAACAATGGCAAGTATTTCTGTCTTTGTTTAATATATTCTTATTTATTACAATATTAGAACGTTAAACGTAAATTACAGAAATGAAAATTGACAAATCACATAGTTTTTAGACATGTAGCGTAGATTGCCCATTTGAAATCGTTACTACGATATGATATGATTTCACAGAATAATAAAAACTTACTTGATTTGATTATTTATATTATAAAAATATGGTAATGGGGTACAATTAAATTAAGACAGGAATAAATAATGGAAGATGACAAATATCTGCATCCATTTAATTATGCTGCATCATATTTTCTTTAAACATTAATCATATTAATCTGTCTTTTATTATATTCAAATAAAAAAATAAAAGTCAATTGCAAAAAAAAGATAGCAAATGAACCCCCAATTAAGGAGAAAATAATTAGGCGTCCTCGAACAAGGTAAGCCCTAGAAATGCAGATTATGCTGATAATAAAACGTTTCATCTGGAAAGATTTATATCTTAATTGTGTAATTAGTTTCCGATATAAGAGTCTCATTGCATGCATGCAATTTGTAAATCAGGTTATCCGACTGTGACATAAGTCGCAATTTATAACTTCAAGAAAATTGCTGATGTGATTTTAAACAAGTGAACTTTAATATCCAATACAAAGGCCGAATGCAATACGCTTTTATATGATACATTATCAAACAAATTTGCGCGAGCCTATGACTTACCATTTGAACATCTTTTAAAGAAGGCATACATTATAAAACAAAATATCAGGATAGTTTGAAGATAGGTGTGTTTTTCTATATTCAGTGCAGTATTAAACACGATTATTCCTGATCAGTTAGATAACATATTTTTCTACTTGACTTTTTTAGTCCATATTACTATGAGACACAATGTGTTTATGCCTAGGCGAGGCAATCTTATCTGTCTAGAAAGTAATTCCAGTCCGACCTTGCAGCCAGTTGCTCCATTTAACAGCGTCGTCCGTCAGTTTATTAACCACGGCAATTTCTACTGCGCCGGTGCACAGCTTCATCTATCTTAATAGCCCAGACACTGTGGCTAAGTGACTTGAAATCAAGCATTTTGTTTAAGGAGTAATGCAAGTTTGGCTAATAGATGTCAATGGACGCGACTGATCATCACTGTGGCCACTTAGCCGTCAAATTCTTGGTAATGTGTTTGTAGACAGAGAAAATAGGAAATCAGTAGAAAAGTTGACGTCTACAAGTCTACAAGCAAGCAAGAATGTTGTTTTACTCTAAAATGTTGTTTTTATCACAATTTCACTTTTTTGCTGATATATGTACCAGAAAGCATCGATATATATCGAAAATCCAATAAACCTTTCTGAAAAAATTGTCATTATCATTCCGATATGGCTAAATTCAAGTAAAAGTTTGATATATAGCTTACCTCTGTTGCTAAATCCTCAATCTTTATTCTAAAGTTATAAATGGGCATGTTATGAGCTTCTACTTAGCACGCACGCCCGGGTGTTAAAAAATAGTATATGCAAAGAGAGCTGTTGAAATACATGTATCGTTGTAGGGATGATCATACGTCTAACAATACCACGCTTATAACTACGTAGTCGAGGTGTCGGTGTCCCAATTTTATGTTTACTTGGTGCAGTTGCTTGTAAAAAATACCTTTTCTCTCGCATCCATATATATTTATAATTGTACTTTGAAATATCTTATGTGACATATGTTTTACGTAGTTTCTGCTCAAAGGAACCAGTTTCAGCCGACGAATTGTCTGTTATGATCTCGGTAAATGATACGACGTGTGTTGAGCCAGTTATCATTGAAATCAACATATATTTCGATGAAACTGCGTGAATGTGTTGTCTGGCAATACCAAATTTCGAATGTAAAGAAATGCAAAAATAAATAAGAATATATGACAAAGTCCTATGAGTATTGCAACATATACCAAACTCCGCAAAGGCACAGAACAAAGGTATTTCACATGCAAGCCAAGCGAAAAGTAAGAACAAATTTGTGATGAGTCATTTAAGGAAAAGAGCAAACCCGACAGTTACCGCCTTGGAACGGTCAGTCGGCAATATGGGCCGACCGGGGTGCTTTAACCGGTTTTACAGAGCTCTAACCCCGCACTTCCTGACGAGTTTCTCAAATGCAAGCAACGAAAAGAAAAACGATCTTTTTGAAAACAAAATGTCCAAGGGCTGATATTTTCTATACGTTATGACGTGAGTAGTGACGTCATCGAAAAATAATGTCCACATAGTGTTCAGAAAAGGAATATGGTATTATTTCGATTTGAAAAACAACACAAAAATGAAAAAAAGACGCAAACCATAATATCGACTTTGAATCAAATAATACTGAATAATTGCAATCGAACTGATGGTGCACATACATGCATACAGCATCGGGTTATTTATGTCAATTCAATTTAAGAGTATAATATTTAAATACATTGCAACTACATTTAATTTAATGCTAGATATTCATAGATAATCTACGTTGGCGGCATGTTATTTAGGTATGAAAATATGAGCTTTTTTTACGGTGGAAAGAGACTGCTAGCTGAGATTACAACACATGTTCTGTTTTATTAGAAAAAGCATAAACCTGTCCCTCTCTGTGTCGCTGTTCTAATAATGAAAGCACGGACAATAATTGTACTAGAACAATGTCAATATCATGGTGTAACTTTTCAAAAGAAAGGGTCCATAAACATGGTACTAGATTGAAATATGTATATTTAAGTCAGGTTAAGGATCAGTAATATTACCGACTATGTCGTATTTGACTCTCTGTTATGGGATGGTTCATGTAATACTTTCGCCAGATTTCAATTAAGATGACACAGCTCATACCTTGACCACATAAAAACATAAACAATCTTTGTATTAGTTATAATGTGTGTCAATAAATTAGCTTGATCCTAAGCTTTTTTCCTATACAACAACAACATACGAAAAGCAAATCAATGTGCATCTTTAATGCTAATTAATAAAGATATAGAAGACTTCCTGGATATAATATGATTGTAAAAATGTAATACGAAGGTAGAATCAGACACCGATTTCTTTTATTTTAGTAAGTGTATACTTATAGCATTACCGCTCACTATGATATTTTCATCAATTAAATAAATCGACCTTCTTTGTTTTAGACATTTCTCCAAAGATTGTCTATTCTTTTTCATTTGTGTGCAACGCACTCTGAACGATTAATAAAATAATAACCAGAAAAAATGAAACCAGGACTTATCTCCTAACATCTTTTTACTGAAGACAAAATCGGCACAGTAAAGAAAACTGACTGATGGGAATTTATTTGTTCGGAATTAGTAACAAGAACAAGAAGTGGATTGAATAAAAACGTCCCTATTATAACAGACATTCACATGGACATATTAGCAGCGTTTGAACCTTCCTCTTGTTATGTATATTTTAGCCTTTTACTGGAGAAAACCATCAATCACTTGAAGAACTCTTACCATGAAATTGTCATAAAATTGACTCGTTAATGTATTGTTATCAATCTCTATAAATGATTGCTTCATACAAGAAACGTTTTACGACACTTACCTGTCATTACAAATATTATGGTATGTGGTAATGATGATATTATTGTTTCTACATCATTCAAAGACATTTCCTCCTCTGACAGTGCTCTTTATTTCTATAATGAACAAATAAAGAAGACTATTCGGATGCGGTAAACAGATAACAGGTCTATTAAATGGACGTTCTAAAAAGGAAGAAAAAAATCTATTTCGAAACATTTTATCAATTTTGATTGGATCTTCCAATTTAAATAAATTTAAATTAAATAAAGTATGTAAGAAAACACATGCACTGTATTGCCAATCTCCATTTAAAACCGCATTGCCAAACATTTCTCTATTTACGATTTTCGGTAGTTTTCTAGTAGGTCAATGCATCTTTAGTTTTTAGCGAGATAAAATCTAAAACATGTATCTATTCAAACTTTTGTTGTACTTATTATATGCCCGTCGTCTAAGTCTAAATAGGGGTAAATCTACGTGGGCGGATCTAGAATATACCTTTGAGATGGCGCACTTAAGATCAAATGAAATTTATTCGGAAAGAATATTCATGATATGAAACTCTCAGTTGATGCTCGTGAATGTCATTAAGTAAATAAATATATGCTTATCTAATTATATATTAATCAATTATGCAAATAGTAAAAACATACGTGGCAGAGAAGACGGTTTATTTCAAATAGGTTGCGAGGTAGTACGGAGAATTGTTTCAAATTAGATCTATATTTTTTAGGCTTCGTTTTGGTGTCTACCTGGACCAAAGCTTAGCATTTTTACAAGTTTCCTTATAAGTACAATTTTACTATCTTAAAGTACTATGTCTGTATTGACGCACTTATGCAATAGCACAAATCGATTTCAGCATAATAAATTGACGATGTTGTTGATAAATGGAACACATTATCATATAATATATTATATAATAAGAAAAGACTCTAAGTTCAACCAATGTCCATAAAGAGATAATGTTTTTAAGCAATCAGGTTGATGGCAATTTTGTATTCGGAAATAGTATGTTATTTATTGTAAAACATTCTATTTCTTGTTAACAATTATTATCGAAACGCGGTTATTCGAAGTGACCAGGAACATCAAGTTATCTTAACCGGACCGGCCTTGAAATGACCGATGGCCGTTGTCACTGCTCTGGATAGCCCGAGTTTGAATAACAGAATTCGATATTACATGTTCATTGGTCAGATAAGTTTTTAGCAAGCATGTTTATCTTTTATTAGGAGTATAAATTGACCATTTAGTATTAAAATGTAATTATTTCACAGAATTAATTATCTCACAGAAGTAATTATTTCACACATATAATTAATGCTGTGGTTCCAATGTTGAGCCGGGTATGCCAGTATTTTAGAATGTAAATCTCAAGAGACGAATATATATTACACCGCATTAAAAAGATGCTTTACTTTGTTTATAAATTGACAAAACATTGCACCAACTAAATGACATGTAGATTTTTCAAATGAATGTATTATGTTTACCAACACAACGTCTATTTACCACTTCTCTCAACAAAGTTGCTTGAATAGAACATATAATGTACATTATCCTTTACTTAGAAATGCAACTGGCAACACTTTTCCATAGGTAATTGTCTTATATTTTAAAATCTTAATATAGCTAACAAAGATGTTCGTGCTGTAGAAGTTTTAAGTATGGGTTAACTTACTTCATGAACTTCATTAATGAAATAAAAGGCTACACATAACAGCTTATGTTAAATTTTTTGCTTGTGTTATCTTCGGTTTCCTAGCAAATGTTTACGGTTTATTGCATGCCACGGAACTGCTGGCTGCATTTGCTATAAACTGGAATTTAATTTAAATATCGTTAACATCACCTTTAAGTATTGCTTACCTATTTCTGCTATCCAAATAAAGTAGGAATAATGTTCGTTTGTTTCTGTTTCATCACACCGACCCATATATGGTCATATTGGCGACGTCCAACTCATTATTGGTGGCGGCAGACCCCAGACTTACGACTGGGCATAACCACCGACGCACCGCAGGTTAGCTGGAATACCTCCCCTCATGAAAGATTTACGAGTCAAGGACACTAAACGCTAGGCCACGGGAGTCCTGATTTACTTTTTGTTAAACTACACATACCCGATTTTGACAACATATATGGCGATAAATTTTAAGTAAGGTCATCTATTATTGAATTGCGTATTAAAATTACATATATAATATACAGAGAAGCAAACTGATTTAATACCGACCACAACTCTTATGCACATATATTGGCTTTTCAACTTTTAGATCATAATAAAGCTGATTATAAAGTCATAATAAGATTCAAACAGGATTCCAGTAACTTTACATCGTCTCATTTAGAGGTTCAAACAGATGCAAGTCATTGTTTAAATGCCAGAGAATACAGTGAGACGGCATACAGTGAATTAAAACCATTCTACTGCCTGCAAAGTCAGCAGAGAAAGCCCGGCTATGAATGTAACAATCTGGTTTTATTGGGCCGAAACACGAATTCAAGAGCAATCCTTTTGAAAATGTCATTTTTTATGAATTTATAAAAGACAATTTTCTTGGTAACTGTAAATGGTGATAAGAAAGGAGATCACTGAGACATAAAAAAGAAAAACGAGCACTTAAGAATAAGGCAGATGTATTTTCATATTTGACTTCCTTGATTACATGTAAGCTAAAACTAGTTGTAACGCTGCTATAATGTTATACATTATCTGTAAACCGGTTAAATACTCGATAAGCGTTTCGTTTTCTTTACACATATGACTTTGCAAAGACATACGATATTTTAACAGTATCTATATAACTTTGTCCAATATCTCACAGGCAGTACCACACTTTTACTTATACCTGTTGCTTCAGCATTTATGTATTAGAAAAAAATACTGATTAAATAATAAAAAAATAAAAATAAATAAATACATAAATAATGATAATAATAATAATAATAATAATAATAATAATAATAATAATGATAATATTAGTAATAATAATAATAATAATAATAATAATAATAATAATAATAATAATAATAATAATAGTAATAATGACAATCTTAATGCATCTTTCAGAATCTGCTGTGTATAAAAATTCGAAATGATATTCCTTGTCCCTTACATGTAAATTCATGTTACACATCAATATTTTCGAACTCATCGGTCAGCGTATTGAGTGATTTTAAAAGCCTATCTGTCAATACAACGATAACGTAATGCATTTTAGACATAATGCATTTTAGAGAACGTGTGCGGCGTTAACAGTCTAAATGTAGGGATATTATCTAAAGAAAGTGACAAACTGCTTAAACAAAAACATGACAATAATTCTGATGCATCTGTTTGCTAGATTAATTCTATCCATTTATATTGAGAACCTCTACTTCGCGAATTAATCAGATGAGAAAGGGTGGAAGGTAGACTCATATTTTATTTCAGCTCTCGTGGTATCTTTCTTGTTTAGACTGGATGGCTTATCTGGCAGTATTTGCTTTTGAACACATTTTCATTAATATAACACACAACCTACATGTAACTGTATGAATTTTAATATCAAGTACTTCCGAAAAAGCACAAATTGCACGTCAACATATGAATGTCATAGGGACAAATGAGGTTAGATGATGCGAGTCGATGCTGAAAAGTTTCTTATTCATTCTGTTATAACCTATAGATATTCGTAAAACAGAAAAAGCCAACAAAACTATTACCATAACCATGTTACTTAAAAGTTAACAATACATCTATTAACCGGTCGAAACAATATATTATATCTCTACATTAAAACAGACCTTAATAAAATTCAACAGTTGTTTGTATAGTCCGAAGTTGATAATTTTAGCAAATCTTCAATTCAACAAAGTATCATAATAATACTATGATGTTTTTCCACAATATTGAAGTTTAAAAACAAGTAGTTTATACTAACAGGAACACCCCTTCATCTAACAGTGAAACCTAAAGAAATCCGACGGACTATGCTAGAAATTACCTCTCACATTTGGAAATAACAACAACTTAACATGAAGGTGATATCTAAAATATATCAAATAGACTTGTTTCCCGTAACTAAGACGCTGCAAAAACACATAGAATGACGTTAACAGCATCATGTATTATACGACTTATTTAATGGTTGTTTTCTTGTCAGATAACTGCTTTTACTCTCTACATCATGCAAGGAGTAATAATAAAGAACGAAAATGAAGAGCATCAGTTCGTCGATTTTCCCCATTTTCTCATCGCCTTATGGCACTTAGAAGTAACAGCGGCAAAGTTAATCTTCGGATTTGGGCGCGAAATGACCAACACATAACGCATTCATTAAATAAATCTTAATATTTGTCGACAACATCAGTTATTTGAAAAGAATAATCTCCAATACGGTATGTCTTTCCTAATTAAGTATCTATGACATTGTTATGTTTGACGTAGATGTAAATCCAATATTTAAGTGCACATATTTGGTACTGTCAAAAGGATGTGATTCATTTGACCATTAAAAAGTTAACATCGACTTAGAACATCAGACAACGACTTATGAGGTATGTCCATGCTTAAAAAACAAACTGACATCAAAATCATGTATAGTTTAAAAGTTAAGTCATTGACATGAACCAGACACAAACAATCATAGTAAAATAGATAAATTATTGCACTGCGCAAAGGAATATATAGGCAATCAAACTCAAATGAAACAAATTAAGAGAATGACTGGGCAAAAAATAGGCAGGACGAATTTCTAAAGCCAATGACATGTATACTTTCTCCTGCTTTGGTGTTTATTTTCCAGGAATCCATAGGTCACATATCAATTTAAACAATGGGATATTGACATCCATAACTTGTTCACCTAATAAAAACAACAACACAAAACAGCAACTTTTAAACTTTTAATTGGTTATTAGCAAGAACATATCAATGGACCATTAACAAAACTGAAAATGGTACAGGATAAAGGATGTCTTAAAAATTAAAGTAAAACCATCAAACTACTGTCCAGTCAGCTAAACAACATTCTGTACCAGAGTTATTCAACACAGTATACATTGTTGTGACATGAATCACCTTACTAAAATTTGCAAAATGAATTTACAAAACGTAGATTATGTGATTATCAAAAGATGTTTACAATAAACTATCTTGTTAATGGACTAGACAACAAAATAGAGCTCCATCTCATCTGTCTTCATTTTTTTCTAAAGCATTCGACAGGAACCATTGCACAAGAGTGTGAAAAAGTTTGAATATTGTGGTGTTAAAGGCCACGTACTGCAACAGATAAGAAACTTACTCAGCGATCGTAATGAGAAGGCAGGCCGTTGTAGATAGCACACTATCACATCCAACACCCGTGACATCCGGCGTGCCACAAGGCACTGTGTTATTGCCACTGTTCTACTAAAATATTTTCACATAATGACCTGCTAATTAAAAATAAACCCACCAGTTAAGTTAGCTAACTTTTTACACCCTCGGAAGTGTGCATGTTGAATAATTTGAACTTTAGCAAGATGTCGTTAAATCGCAGGAACATTCCTTTTCTTGCATGCTATTTTACTTCTCTCCGTCTTCAGTATATTACCACGGTTGGAGTTCATGTCATCGTACTGTTTTAACCGAGCAATACAATAAAGCTCCACATAATTAAATGCATGTGTTTAAGTCTGGTTTAATGGAAACCTAAACATCACATCAAATTTTAAAACCGCCGAATGTATCAAAAGTCCGAGATCTAGATTGTCAATCCTTTTGGCATGTTTGTGTGTATGGACCTGAAATGATAGACACCAGTCCTGAAATTTGCACGAACTGTGCTGTTTTAATTGGAGTATCTGTTCGCAATAGTGTGTAAAATACCAATAAAATACATAAAAACCAACCATTGGAAGTGAGAATGCCACATATCGACATTTTCATATAAAAAAGGAGTAATATGTGTTTCATGGTAGGTTCTTTCGCTATTTGTACTCCTTATATTATTATTTACATAAATACCAATGTACTTAGTTATTCAATGAAACTTCTTTGTCGATTGCATTTGGATTTATGCAGCGATATTTCTATCAATATTGCACACGCGCACTTATAAGGTGCCGAGGGACTGAACCCGGCCAGTCCATTATACTAACACCAATGAGTCAGGCGTAATGCCGTTCCCTTAGCCCCAAGCGTTTGGGGGGAAACCACAACTACCAACTTTAAAGTCTTTGGTTTAACGCGGCCGGGGTTTGAACCCGCGACCTCCCGATCTGCAAGCCGACGCTCTACCACTTGAGCTATTGCGAACGGTCCGATTGTATTGTGTTCAGAAGCAATGATGAGATTTTCGTGACATTTTGAGTTTCATGTTCTTGTGCTACAAGAATAAAAGTCCATCAAGAATGTTTATTTTATTTTACTTTTAACGCACAGAAATTGACTAGAATTCTATTGCTTATTACTGCACACTAATGCTGCATACATTGGTACGTTTATTATCTTCTTACGTTACATAAATGTAATCGATGGTGGTATGCGTTTTATTTCGTGCAAATAGCATACGAAAAATAGGACACACAAGAACACGTGTCTTTTAAAATTATTTACTTGATGCACGTTTATTTTCGTTTAAGTAATTCAAATACTATTCATTTGCAGCGATAGACAAAATGTATGCAGAAAATCATGTACAATCGATAACTCTATATTTATTGGTTTGTATGGAATTGTTTTCCTTATAAATATTCTCTTTGTACCTCATTATCCAACTGAATTACACATATGTCCAGAAATCAAAGAGTGGATTTATCAGACGATATCGGTTGTTATTATCGAAAACCTATTTCAACTATTTCAACACGTGTGTATGTATTGATTTAACTTTATATCTCAATCGCCGGTTTGGTTATTGAAGCCGTAATCATAATCACTGATAATAATCGGCTTAACATTGACGTGTGTCTGAGAATAAATGTGCAAGGTGTTTGTTTACAGCTTTATTTCTAGGTCATAACTATTTGTAAAAGAAAATGTGTAATTGATTCAAATTACAATGCTAATTAGTGTAAAATTATTAACGTAGAAATAGATTGTAATGACAAGTTTAGAATATGACATCATATATAGGATTTTATGTGTTGTTGTCAAAGCCCTGTGACCTTTTACCAATAGAACAATAAAGTCATAATTTAGTGTACTCGAGAAATTCGAGAGAGGCGCATGCACGACCGCAAAGCTGCATACACACATACAAACACGCACGCATTCACGTACGCGCGCGCGAGCACGCACATGTCCGCACGCACACACGCACAAAGAAACGCATGTACGAACCTATGCATGTTCGCAGGTACACAGACACGTATGCAAAAAAAATACCAAGATTTACGATGGCTTAAAACATAATAATATTTACTTCATTAAAGAAAAGCTTGACGGAATTTATTACAGGATACATTTAATTTAGCATTATCGCCTGTTCAGTTGCTGTTTATAGTATTGTAAAAAGGGAGGATATATACTGATCAGCTGGCCAGTGCATCGTTAAAACAACAAAAACCTGTTACACGCACCTTCGAGTATGTAAAGTGAAAACACCCCAGCTACATGCAAGTTAATTTGTATTATACACAATACAGTGATAGGAACTGTTATGAACGTTTTCATTTATAATGAAACCCTAGGGAAACAAAATAATACCTATCACTTCTTCTTCGTCCAAGGAATATTCGTCTAGGGGGGAAAAGATGCGTTTCCCGTATATCTTAGCAAAACATGTACACATAATACCAGACGCGAGCACTTTCCAAGAAAGTACCGTAATCCATTGTAAATAACTATCATTATCTTGTAAGCCTTTCTCTTTGTTTATTGTTCTTTAAGACACCGCGTGCCGCGAAAACTCTAATTTCGAGCAATAAAATGTGACCAGTTATGACCAGTTATTTTCAAAATGTCATACATGTCATATATGTTGGTCCTTGTAGTTGTACCAAATACTTAACAACAATATATATAACGATTTATCTTGACCTTAGTAAAATCCATGTCAAACAATATTCGCATAATATACAGTAAGTCCGATTGGAATGAATTTGCAAATGTTTTTAATGTTCGATTAGAAGGAATGTGCAATATGTGTATGGAAAAAAGTCACAATTATACAAAATGTCACACACAACTATTTTATTAATGAAACTAAATTCAATACATATTGTGAAGCGCTACAGCTTTTTTATCCAGGCGTCATTTCCGCATATAATTTGGAATGATCTCGAAGAATTAAAGTATCAGCTTACATGTACATATCCCATTAGTTTCTGGGGTCTATTGGGATAATAATAGAAATGTTGATGAATTTTATTAAAATTGCGTGAATCGTATCTTTTAAAAAGCAGACGAAATAAGTTGATCAAACCACGATTAATTCCACAGATGATTGTTGTTTTAAAACATATCAGATGTAAAGTCCGCAATAAAAATAATACATTTGCTTTGCTATTTATTGAATATAAAATGACAATCGTACGAGGAATCTCGGTCAATTCTGCAAATGATAAATACTCTGCCTCCTTGGCATATCACCGCGTGTGTTCGAGTCCCAGTTTGGGCGACAGACTAAATGTGATGAGGTTTTCCAGCTAACCACGACACGCCTGTGGTCCTTTTAAAACATGTGTCCATGGAAGACATATGAAACTAGCCAAATGTCGCTATAATATTCAGAATGTTGCCGCCGTGGTGTTACTTCTCTGTTTCTTTACTATGTACAACAAAACAAAACAGCACAATGTATGCCACTCTCTAATACTTCTGCATAATTTATTGAATAGCACGTGTAATCTAAACATTAAAAACTGGGCAATAGCAAACGTGATCGATGTACCAGTCTATTTGCATACATAACGTCGTACTAAATTAAAATTTCAAGTGCAAGGAGATGAAGTGGGTTTGATTGTTCTAATAGGTATAGATATTGGCAAGTATGTTTTATAAATGCCGTTAATAAGAAATAAATAGTACATGTTATTTTATTAGTTATTATGAACACATAATGTTTCAGGAGAACGAATTCAACTATGGCTACGAATGATGTTTATAACTAAGTTATTTCTTAAAAGCGCTCATGAGAATCTGGAGCTCACTAAATCACGACATTACAACTGTTTTCTTCCAAAGAATAACAATTACTAACGAAGGTGTGAAAGGTCAGGGACTAAACATATCTAGTTTAGAATGTTAGACATGATGTACTGTATATGTCATCTGATATGGGAATGTCAACTGATAACGTTAAGCATATCTTTCAATTACTGTTTCCATGTTCTGTGAAAGATGTTAAACCGAGATTCACTAAAACCACATATAGGCGAATATATCGCATTTATAATTGTTTTGTAACGAGGGTGTCTTTTTTGGAATGACACCCCTAATTGGTCAATAAACAGGAAAAAAAATGAGTGATAGAACGACGTGTTAGTTAATACAAGATTAAGCCATGGTCGAATTTACTTTTTTTTCTAAATTTTACATTTAAACGCCTCACGTACTCACCGCACAGTGTACCAACGTATGTTGTGGATAAATAGATTTGCAACGAAGCTGGACATGGATTGCACATTTTTTTATATAATCTTCGGATATTTCAATTTTGTGCGTCTGTTCAACATGCGCCATACTGCCGTTACAACACCAAGTGCAGGGCACCTGTGGCGTAGTGGTAGAGTCGCCGATTTGTAACTCATCTGACAGCTTAGCTTCCAACCGCGTGGATTCGAGTCCCGCTCAGGGCTAAGGACTTAATGTGGGAAAATTTGCAACTGATTTGCAATGCTCAGGTGGTTCTGCCCAGACATTTGTCTGGAGTAATCCTCTAGACACCGCTTTAATGATCATAACTGGTCACTGCGATGTATTTCAAAAACAAACACAGAAAAAATAACATCAATCGTCAACAATAAAACCGTTTAGCATTTATCTTGACAATACACGCTGTTATGTAACTTATTCAAATCATGAGGCTGCTCCAGGCCAATAATGACATACAAGGGAGGCAAGTATTAAACGTCATTCCAATTTTGTCGCAACACTTCAGATATAAATAAATCAAATATGTAATATGGAACTTTATATTGTTATTTTTGTAGTTTTATTACGATACTTCTTTAGGTATGTACAATTCCTAAACATATACAATGTTTCCAATATCATAAATGGTATTTACTCAGAAGTTAAATAGTTGAACGTAAAAACTGGTCACAAAATACACGACTTATTTCTGGAAATAATTAAAAGATTCAATTGAAAAACATAGTACAGCAAACTCATTATTGCAATTACGTATGTCATATAGAACCTCATACATTTTATAAAATAGTGTATGTTTTGATCATTTAAGTTATATTGTAATTTAATTAAAACGCACAATGTTGTGTAAATGCAACATATAACCTGCAGCACAACCTGATTTTTATCAAACTTCAATACTTAATAAAATGCGAACATGTATTTCAGAAATTTATATCTGTACTCAATAGACAGTAACCAAATTACAAGATTATTCTCAAGTGGAACCTTGTATCACAGTTTTTTTCAATTGTATTGTCACTTGCAATAAATGTTTAACATATCTCATTAACACCTGTGTGTAAATCAATATTCAAATTATAAAAAAAAAATATTACAAAAGAATAAACTCATGGTCGGAATAAAACATTCAGATGTAAAATACTTCAAGTAGATATGTGAAAATACCAATAAACAATGCATACAAATTGTGTGACACATAGTAATTGAAGTGTAGAACGTGCATGTACTTTGTATACATTGTAATTTACTACACCGAGTGGCAAATGAAGACCAAATTAAATTTTCCCATGTTCATTTGTATCGATCGTGTTTTCAATAGAAAATCTGAATAAAATATCATGGCGCTTAGGAATTATTTGATTTGGAAACTCTATATGGATTATCAAAAAGCTAAAAACTTGTGATACAGACTACAATTCCGTCTTTTATTTGTATGTCGATTGTGGAGAAGAGAGAGGCGGCGTCGTTGATCCATTGCAATGTTTGTTAACAATACTTTTTTTTTATGTTTCTGTTATAGATTCCTTTCTTGAACTGAACAGAAAAATGTATAAAAAAAGTTGTCAACATCTGCACAGAAGATGTGGAAAAGCATGCGGTGTGTCAGTGGTCGTGCCCAGACATTTGTAAATTGTGTATACGGCTTTATTCATTCTTAAAATTATAAGCATCAATTTATAGTCACATATAAGGGGTTATTAAACCAGGGACTAAATCTTTTAAACCATAAATTATATTGCAGTAATTTTTAGTTATCGCCTCATATTTTTCAAAGTCATTTCTATCTAAACAGTCTTCAGTGGAGGACAACTTGCCAGTATTAACATCTTATCCGTATTCGAAAAAGGTCTCTTAAAACAACACTCCAATACTCATTACTGATATAATGCCTTGTTTCCACGGGAAATTTTATTCCTTCCCCTTTCTCCTCCGCATAAAGCGCATAAAGTACATTTTGCAGAAGTTTTGTCTCTCAAGTAATCGCTTGGTGTTTTGGAGAAACAAATATTTGAGATTTAAGTTTAAAGACATTCACTGTCCTAAATCTTTTACGTGGCTTATATTTACAATACAACTAAACACTCTACCAAAAGTCGCATTGCACTATAGCTTAAAATGGAAACGGCTTGACAGCATTTAGTAAACAGGCATTTTAAATAAGCCTTAAGACAGGTGTATCTTTAGTTGTAAAATATATTTTCAGGGTTTCTGATGATCTGCTGTAGATTTTTACATATTTGCAAAAAATCGTCCCAGATTACGTCAATTTTAATTGTAATGTCTGTTATTTCTGGCTCGAACAGTACAACTAGTACACGAAAATAGTGCAGTTATGCGTTTCCATCCTAAACAACATAAGTTGCGGATTTCATTTATGCGTATTAACAACGAATTCCACCGGGACTTAATCTTATAGAAGGAAATGAGAAATGTATTTGATTAATCAAAAGGAATTCAAGAACAAAGATTTAATCCTGTAGGGAACAATTTCATTATGAGCTTCCTACGTCGAGGTTTTACGGTATTAGATGTCAATTAATACGTACAAACCAGTTTCGAACGTCTTCATACGCATGAAATATGTCAACATTAAGATAAGTCAAAAAACAAAAAATGCAAACTTGGCCTAAGTCTTATCGATATCAGTGTGAAGACGTTCAAAAGTAACATTTATGTATTAGTGGGAAATTAACAGAGACAATGCTGTTATGAAATTTTAATGTGATCGATAATATAGCATATATAAATGGTACAAAACATATCATTTTACCTTCCATTTTAGCTGATATTTTGGAAAGCAGTTACTTTCAAAATACTGGGATTTTCTTCCTATTAAGGGCGCATGTGACCCAGGCGGTTAAAGTCATTGACTTGTAACTACTCAACTCCCCACCGCGTGGTTTCGAGTCCCGGTCGGGCCGAAAACTTTCATGAGGAAAGGTTGTGCAGCTATCCTGCTGTTCGCCGGTTGTTCCCAGACCTATGGGGTCTTCATGTACTAATTATTAGCTGGATATCGCCAACAGTAGCATGATTGTGCCGGTGCGATATAACAAAAACAAACAAAACATTTTTCTATTTTTTAAATTAAATTATTCAGATAGAGAGCATGCAGTGTTTCCATATCGTTGTTTTATTACATAGTTTATTCGACAAAGGTTTTGATATGCTTTGATATAACAATTCAGTTATAATATGACGGTTATGCAAGAGTTCAATATTTAGTTATTACGACAGGTAAATCTTAAGTGCTCCATAGCGTAATGCAACTGTACCGTTGTTTGTCTCTACCCTGTGTTCACTGGGATATATATAATAACTTCCTGCATTTGTTATCAAAAATGCCAACAACAGTCTGAAAATATTTGAACGGGATGTTTGACATGTTAAATATACTTCTTTTTTAAAAAATATCTTTAAAACACATACTGTTTTTTTATACGAGAAGATGTTATCGCTAATATATGACTGAGATCCTATTGTGTCACAAACAATTTTGTTGTTATACCCAATTTCATGGCGTCTTTATAACTCTTCTTGTCTTGATGTGAGTTAGTTATGTTAATGCAGAATGAATCGTGCAAACACGAATTCATGTCGAGAAATAAAAGTGAACGTATTTGTATAGAAATAAATTATGTCAGATTCCTATGAGAACTGCAATAAATATTAAGATCTGAAAAGGAAGAGGACCTATGCAGTGAGTTGCTAGTCAGTTTAAAAGTACAAACCTTCGGGAATAATCAGCAATCGAGCAAATCCATAATCCACCGTTTTTTCCTAATCTAAATTTTTATAAAGATGTCTTCTATAGATTCAATAGTCATTTATAGACATTGCTTTCATGTGTGACGTTTAAATTGTTGCTTGTTGTGTACTCGTACTTCCATTGTTCCCCAATTGTTTATGAATAATTCCAATAATTCACGTATGATCACGTATGAAGTTTAAAGCTTTATCTTAATATGACAGAAATCAAACTGATGCGGTTAACAATGGTGTTGACATTTTCCTAAAATTATCTAAACAAATAAATAGAAAATGTGTTGATTGTGAAGACGCAGAAATGATAGCTTCTTTCCCTTCAACAGAACCCCTTTGCCTGAATTTGATGAGCATAAATAAAACCACGAGAACATATATAATAAAACATATCGGGGACGCTTTATGACTGCAATGAATGAACGCATCTGCAGATGAAAAACTCCATAACATTTGCATCGAAATAACATTTATCTTGAATTATGACATAATAAAATACACATTGCATACACATTCCTTAAAATAAATGGTCCGAACTGTATGTCTCTAATACTTAAGAAGTAAGAGGTGACATGTATACGGAACGGGGTCTCTACACGAATAAAAATTATATTATATTGCATTTTGGAATAGTGAAAGAGTGAAATGCCCGATATGGTATATATATGTGATAAGGGGTTAATACACAGCCGCGCCGTGCTGGGAGGTAAAAACCACTTCCAAAAATTAACGTCTTACGTATTACACTAACACGGTTTTTATGTAACAATTTTTATTCAGTATTCTAGCAAATATGTCGTAAAAATCTAAATGTAAGCGATTTATAGAAACATTTACGGTCATTTTAACTACAAATGACAAATGATAAATTTCTTTCGACATAATTCATTTCCGCTCTGAAACTGATGCGATTAAAAAGTCGATGATAAAAGCGGAATTGAACATGGCGTCTCAAGAATGAAACGTTTAAATGTTTGTCAAAGAAAAGGTATTTATAAAAATTTAGAAATTGGCATTATGTTTTGGTGATAAATTCTGTTTTGCTCACTGCCATTCTTAACACTAATGACCATGATGTCATCTATTTTTCTAGTGCTACATTTCGGAGGGCCGATTATCGATTATGCATTTTTCGGCCCGAGCCGAAAAGTGATAAATGTTCACGTGACAGCTATAATCCCATCGAAACGAATAAATTGTGTTATTATATATAGTAACATGTGTATTTATCTGCGTTAATCGCCGTAACACATTGTAGACATAAACACTTTTAGAAGTAGCCAGTCACTATGATATAATGCATTTTAGTTAAAAGTAAATAATGCAATATATAAAATATGTTATGTAAATTGTATGTGTTCATGTCCTGATTATGGAAGTGTCTGCTGTTTCGAATATGGCATGTGGATACGTTGTTGTGTTTAAATGGTTTTCAGTCATTAATTGTCCCAGAAATGCGACTGTCACATGTGGTATTTGCTGGTTGCATTGACTTCAGAGGCAGTTTACTTTAACCGAGTCACATGACGGGCTCACATCGAATAATAAACGGCATACGATTACTTCTGTGAATGAAGTCCTATAACTGACATATATGTTATATTTAAATTCATCGACTGATTTTATATTCATCAGACTTAATCGCACTTTCAAATATGACGCATATTGCACTGCCACATGAAGCAATTTGACATGTACTACTTCATTTCTTAGAAACAAATCTTATGAAATAGCAAGCGGCACAAGATATTTAAGAGCAAAACGTGTGTCCAAGCTGTTGTCAGTTTACCTAAATCATCATAAATCGTTGTGACAAGAGTTTTTATCATTATTTTGTTCCTCCTCTGCTTGAGACTGAGTGTCAGACAAACATATGAAACATGAATATTGTGTCATACTTGAGTACAATTGTTCACGAATTATTTTGAACTTGGTATAACACAGGCGATAAAGGCGTAAATATTTTTTATCTCCCAATCAAATTAAATTAGTATACCATTTAAATGATGTACTGTCTTAAATAGCGATATATCAATATATTGCATTTTTAATTGTATAAAATTGTCAAGAATGCCAAATATTATTTTATTATTACTATCGCGGATTTACGGAGAAATGCATCGCAGAGTGGCGATATTCTAATGTGTCTTTTCCTTTAATTCCTTTATGGTGTTCGGTTCTTGTTTCTAAATATTAGAGCGAAACATCCATGTACAGCTTGTACTGTCTTTGCAAACAATATAAATGTATTTCCTAGATCTATCATTGTGCACTTGTGCATTCAGTTAAATGTAATTGTTTCGGTTGACGCATTTACAGCAATGATTCTTTCCGGCTATGTCGTGTCATCACCAACCCTTTGAGACACACCAATATAAATTTTAAAGCACTTTTTATAAAGTTAAGTACTTACTGCACAGCAAAATATTTGTTCTAATAACGCACAAAGTGAGTAATTTTGTTTTGCTGTTACACACATGAATGAACTTTTTCCTTCTGTAACTTTGTTTCTTTGGCAACGTGGCCTTGTCATTTATGTTAATGAATTGGAACTAATACTTTTCAATATAAACGTGTTAAGGGCATTTATTTTCTTGTCACAACTGGACAAAACGCATTCAACATGCTTTACGAAACTCTCCAACAACAGACTTGAAGCACACAACACTTATGAACAATGTTTAAAAGATACACAATAGCGTACCGTATTAATTTTAATGTACTCAATTAATATTTGGTTATGATCGACATACTGCTACAGTTTAGTCATATCGTACTGATGACTGCTTTTATTTTTCTCTTGCTATGAGTGTGCGGGAAATCTATTTAGGCACAATAGCCATTGATTGTAATTAACAAATGTAAATGATGAAGGACCGAAGATTGAAACGAGTCTGGGATGATATACCATGATGGAAAACGGTGTCAGGCAACTAAGACATGTTAGGGACAATATGGGCCTAGACAGAACCCTGTTTAAATATAGACATAACCTTCCATTTCTTAAATGAAATACAGACCTACAGAAGTGAATATAATTTTCAATGAACAGGACTGAATAGGACTGAATAGGACTGAATGGGACTGAATAGGATTTAACATGTAACATTTAAGGAGCATGTCTTTCAAGTTTTGAAAACCATTACAACAATGCTCGTTGGTCCTTGTGTTCGCGTGTTTATGCGAATGTTTCGATGTTTTGTTATTGACGTTTTTGTGTTGTCGATAAAATTAAGCTTACTTTTCCGTTTAACCCTTCAATGTGGCGAAGGTCCAACTTTATTACAACTTATTCATGTAACAGGTCCTGTGTAATAAACAGAGGATTAAGAAGTAATACAAATGTTTATGCCAATAGCAACAAACGAGTCGTGCGAAAATCACTGTTAATTTGGCCCATCAATGCTTGAGTGTATCTTTTGATAGCCGAATTGCTATACTGTATTCTAATTTGATATTATAAACATTTAGGAATTTATTCGTTAAGTTTATTGCACGGGTGTTATTCAGCCAGTAGAGCAAAACCACACACAAATCCTGCGTAAGGAAAAATAGCACCAAGCTAATTAAACGCATGTCGGTCAGAGATATTACTTCCAGATCCAAACTGAACGAAATCAAGACGCATAATTTATTAACAACGCGTTTCTCCGCAGTCCATTTTTCTCCAAAACAATTTTATGTAATAGTTTTAGTCGCTTGAATAGACGATTTGAATAGCTAAGTTTTTAACAATCTCTTAAAATAAAAATAAAGTTTACATATAAATTTTCATAAAATACGCGTCTGTAAATTAAAATCAGCTCTATATAAAATGTTCTAATCAAAGATAGGTATTCCATTCAGAGTACATTTGCCATTGAATTTGTATACCTTCATTGGCGTCTTACGTTCACTGAAATGAAACAAATGAGTTAATCCTTGTTTCCACCACTTCCTCAATAATCAGAAACATTGGGGCGTTTGTTTCTTTTATTGAATATAGCAAGTATTGATAGTCTTAAATTGTATGTGGTAAGTTTTAAACCTTTCAATAATAGAGATTTAATTTGTTCTTATAAATTATTAAAGCGTTTGGAGGTCTGAAACACACAAATAATCGTATTGCTAAATTAGCTAGGTCTACAAAAACAAGTTTGTAGTTCTTCTACTGAAAATGACACTAACAACTTTATAACTGAACAGCGCATACGTCAGCGCTTGGACAAAAGAACGGATTTCGTTTCATTGCTTGCATTTGAGAATTCCCTCGAAGTTCGATGTGAGAGCTCTGTAAATCCGTTTTCGGCATGCCAATCAATCCCTTGTGCCGACTGACCGTTACAAGGCGGTAACTATTCGGTTTGCTCGTGTTGTTTAATGACTCATCAAATCTTGTTTGTTCTTACTTTTACATTTGGTTTGCATGTGAACACCTTTGTTATCGGCCTTTTCACATTTTGGTATGTGTTTAGATGCTCGTAGGACTTTGCCATATTTCCGTAAATATATCAGTTGTCATTCGAACAATTATTTATTTTGGAGGATTAAGCGAAATGGCAACTACTTGTATAAATATATTTGGATTAATTAACAGCAAAAAACCTAATTGCAAAATAAACATGAGCTGTGTACACCAGTGTTGTATTATATGACAACGTACTATATGTTTCCATTTTCCAATTTTTAACATTGCTTTTTACACATCTCGGCTTTGCATTTTAGAAATTTCCTGATGCAACTATAAATTGATGTTGCATCATATTAAAGAAGGAGTTCTTGACATAAAATAAGCCAACCTATAAACTTATATATAAAAATACAGATAAATCGCTAATGTTGGCAACGTAAGAGACTCATAAATATGTATAACAATATCTGCAATGTTAAAGAAAATACTTAAATGATCCCTCCCTATAATGCACAATAATTGTTCTTTGATATCGAAATAAATATTTATCAAACTTAATTATACTGTCAGAGTCATCAACCGGACAACATAGCAAAATCGACGTCATCGACAACAATATCGATAACAACATCACTAACAACAGAAAGAGCGCGTACCAGAGCGAGAACAGTGTCAGCCAAGTCACTTTTAAACGTAAAATTGCATATCAAAGTAGAACAGTCTGTTTTCTATTTACACAGTATGGCTGTAACTATTGAAAATACCTCTTGATTGAAAATTGAAAATTAAAGACATCTTGGATTGTGAAATTTGTCTAATCAATTTCGATGCATTATCATTTGCATATTTATACTTTGATCATAAGGGCAACGCACATTTGAAAGAAAACACAGCTAATACCATAGTTCCATGCGGATTAAAAACAAACATTAACTAATGTATGCTGTATAGTCATCAAAAGTTAATTAAATATAGCAAAAGGCTTTATAAGCCTTATTTATGTTATAAGCAATCTACACAGCAGTTTAATTAATATATGTAAAAAGTATCAATAAAGTTGTTTTAATTAGTTGAGGTTGCAATTTTTAACAGAAACAGAGTGAACTACATTTGTTTTTACAAGACAGTTATCAAGCAATAAAATATTAATCTTTCCCTATTGCTTTGGTCCTACAATGTTTTATTAAAATCTTCGACATAGAAATGAATGGACGTCAGAACATAACGTCAAAATGCTGCTTGCAAAAGGTTTATTGCTTCTAAGTATAAAAGCAGTATAAAACACTTATGCAGAAAGCTATAAGCCATCCTGCATGTTATGGAAATGTTTCATACAAGTTAAAGAAAACCAAGAGTCTCAATAACTTTTCTGACCACTTTACCAAACTTATCAGAAAATATATTGCAGACGGTTACAACCCAGGAATTCTTCGTTGTACTGCATTGCTTGCATTTGACCCTTTTACAGTCAAGAGCTTGCATTACCTTTAAATTACAGGATGACCGGACAGTCGTTGAGACAGTATGAAAACAGTGACTTAAAGCCATAATTGGACAGTAACTGTTGGATTTCTTGTCTCTTTATCTTTTCAGTCGTGCCCTATATATGTGGGACAACTTGAGCAGTCCCCATACCCGTTACGTGACATTGTACAGTAGGTATAACATCGGGATTTTTGGTACCTTTATTATATATAATGTGCCAACTGCGGATACATCCTCGGCTTTTATGATATTTTTTTAAACGTATTAACTCTTAACAATACTATATTTTATTTTGTTGATTTGGGTTGTTTTATAAAATTCGATAATTTTCTTTTGTATTTCACTGTTGATACTTTTGGCATACGACGTAATGGCATTGTATGACGTCATTATATTGTTCTAAATATATATAAGCGTGTGTACTTTTTTATTTTATTTAAAACTACTCTCTCATTTGGACTTTGAGGTTCCTGAGGTTTTTATCTACTGTCCATATGTTTATATTTTTTTATTACTAGTTATTATACATGTACATCAGTTCAATGTATCTGTTTTAACTCCCGATGGCGATGCTTATTGTTAGTTGTTTCTCTTTGACAGGATATTTATATTTATACTGTTTGTTTGATAGAAAAACCTTCAGGATGTGCGAGGTTTGAGCGCTATACAAACCAGGTTTAAGCACCTCAGTCGGCCCTTTTGCCGACTGCCCGTTCCAAGCGGTAAATAAGAAAAGGTCCAATAAAAAAAATCACAGATATTTCAATTGTATCTACCTGTAGACGAAGGCGAACAAGTAGATGTAAATGTGACCAAAAACACAGACACGAGACATAACACACAAAAATCCCCATCAGTTACCGCCTTGAAAAATGAAGACCGAGTATCGAATTTGAATTTCATGGATAATTCAATAAATAGTTCGTTGCTACTTATATAACTCCTGTCTCTAAAGTACAAGTTTACATCCTCTACTGCTTAAAACCATTTGTTTCGATGGTTAGCACAGTACCCAAGGAAATCCCCGCGGCTAATTTAACGGCGGCTAAATGGCGCGTCGAAAAGGTCATGAGACTTTCACTTTACAAATAAACAACAAAATGGTTGACTCTAGAGGCGTACACGTTACCACAAGTATGATTTGTACTGACAATTCAGTAGTAATCGTCAGGATACGTTCATGATGCGCTTTGCTAAACCGCGCGGAATAAAGAAAATATGCAATTAAAATCCACGTATCCTTAAAATGAATTATCCCTGCATAAAATATTAATTAAGAAAAAATAACCCATCGCCACATGCTAACATTTAATAAGATTATTATTAACCGTTTTTATTGTGAAGAACATCTGGATTTGGCCTTTCAAATTATACATGGTTTTGTTCGATTATAATTTGGATAATTAAACTATGTTTTACCAGTAACACTGTGTTGTTGTTTCTTTTCATTTATAATTGTTATTGACATTGGATTTGTTTTTGTTTTGTTTTGTTTTTCGGTTAAATCTTTTTACAATGAATAGTCTTTGACAAAGTATATTTTTGGCAAGCGTACCTGCCTGGTCGACTTTGTCTATATGTCTGTATGTGCCGTTTATGTGTTCAGATAAAATGATTCAACTTCTGTTTCTAACAAAAATGTTATAGCTTTTTTACATTTCATCACACAAACCAACAATGGACGATAAAAGACGAGCGAGTCTTATAAGCTTATCCCATCGACCAATACCAAATCAACAGTTTGCGCATTGATCAAATAATCTACGTTGCAAAGAAACCTAACTTGTCTGTCAGCCAAGTTATAAACTGGATTGAAATGTCAATTGTTTATACTGTTTCAGACGCTCCAGTGAACAGGAAGAGCAATTACCAATGTTGTCTGGGATTACTGGAGGCGACATTACCGAAACTTCAAATCACCGGATGACACAAACCGTCGAAAATAGGAAATATGTCGTATATCAAATGACTTGCGTGTCAGATATGTTTGCTTTGTCAATACACCCACCTTTATAAGAATACTTTTCTGTATGTGACATTTTGTTAGATCACATGTTATATCAACGTATTTACAACGGTAAATAGGATGTCCGGTTATCTAGCCGTTGGATTACAGATAAAGACTATCTATGAGACATATTCAATTCGTTTTTCGCAAGGCATTCAAAGTCCTGATGAAACATTTATTAGACGATTAAGTATTACTTTATCTTTAGGTCAAAACGCTTAAGCTTAAAATTGCATGCAATTCAAGTTGGAGAATTGTCTCTTCAACAGGTCTCAACAATAATTTCTTTCAAATGAATGTTCACAACAGGCATTGTCAAAGAAAACAAAACACCCCAATATCCTTAAAATAATATACGCCATTCGCCTAGCAAAGAAGAAGCATACATGTCCTTTAACAGTTACATACGAACTATTGGAATGAGAAAATACTTGCCAAATAACTTAATCTCTTCCGAAGTATAAATAATTGAGTATATACATTTTGTAAACATGGTTTCTTCTTTAAACTATGTATTAATTTATAGTTGACACGTTGGTAAATATTTATTTAAACTCGTATTGTCGGTAATCCTACCAAAGATTATTTGTAAACGGCCAAAATGGAATGACACATACAATGTGGCCATGGGATTTATTTAGTATGTCATAGTTATTAAGGACTGTCATTGGGTTAGTTTGAGATCGTATGCATATGTTTATATGGTACATGCATGTCCAACACTTCGGAATGTATGAGGCATGTTTGCTCAGCAAATGATATATTGTTGTGCAGCAACATGCCATTTTTTCTTAAATCCAGGTTTTCTACGGATATTTGCACATGTATATTGAATAATTATTAATAACTGATGGTTCGTATTATTGGCGATTATTGTCAGATACATGTACTGCGTATATATGGATCATTAATTGGTTATTAATTATATTCATGGATTACATTTAGATATCTAAGAAGTATGTGTGTTTATGTTAAAACGCAACTCGTCCATTAGGAAAGTAGGTTAATAAAGTGGGGCGTAAGAAAAAAGCTAATCGAGATACGTTGTTATTTGACGTCCATCGCTAAACACAGTCGAGGGATTGAATCCTTTTTGAATAGTCACAATTATATCTAAACACACGAATAGGTGACGGTATACACCTGCTAATACCAAGTTTAGTTAAGTTCCAAATTACTTTTGACTACGTAAAAGATGCTATAGTGACGTCATTTAGTATGGAATTCTCGTCAATACATTGCATATGTCGAGCAAGAATAAACAGAAAGTCATCGAAAATAAACGATAAATTTGTATACACAAAATATTGGGCTTATTTGTTTATTTATTTTAAACGCTAAATTTTGAAGACATTAAAAGAGGCATTTGGAAGTTTCTTAGTATGACTCATGGTCAGACTCTCAGACGAGCGTAAACTGCATATTTACAAGTATTATTATTCAATATTTTTTGGTGATCCGTTGATGACAAATATATCATAATAACACTTCTAGCGTCAAACCAAAGTGACCAAAACTCTTTCCATGTATCACCCGATTTAAATCTGCAATATGTACATTGCATTTGAAAGCATGGCCTTATGCTGTATCCGCATTGTATACGTAGATTATTCTATCATTTACACTTATTTATGATTGACTTATTTAAGTTTATATAGTTCTCAGAAAAAGTGTAGGCTGTTGACACCTACATTTAATCTAACAACATAACCACTTCTTGGCTTTCAAAGATAAATTCTATCGAAAGTTGAAGACATTGTATGGATAGTAATGATAAAACAATTTTTCGTTAAATAGTAAATGTACGATGGATGTTATAAATATGAATGAATTATTTTGATATTTCGTGCGATTCATCGTGGTATCATGTTATTTGATCCTAAAATATCTTCGGTGTTTAGATATGAAAAGCGTTTGTCTACTTCGTATTGTACCACGATTAAACATCACCGAAACCATAAAAACAATACACTTATAGTGATATCTTATTCTCAGAAAAAGTATCTTTTGAGCGATAGTTTAACTCTCTAACGTGCAATCTGTAGCTGTTGAAACATAAATACTCTAGATGATATATCATGGGCGCATATAGCTTTTCAAACAATTTAAAGATATATCTTTTAGTCCTTAAATAATTCTGACAATTTTCAAACCTGTGAACGAATTTTGTTTTAAAACATTTTCATTATTGTAAGTTTTGTTTAAAAACCCTTAACGTGACTTCTTACAAATTCAAAGTATAGATAACGAGAAGTCTAAATATGACAGGACCTCTCTTTTATTATCATCATCCCGGATGTCTTATTCAATCGTCTCCAATATATTTAACATGGTATACTTAGTCCCTATATTCAATGATCCTTTCACGGGACCGGCAGTTTTCATTAATTAGTACTATATCAATATATTCTCCATGCATAGCTTTTTTCAAAAAGACGAGCTCTAACAATACCGAATTATACCTATATTTACCATTTATCTATATCATGGATAACAAATGTGTTATTTTGAAGGCAAAATCTAATCTCACAGAACAAATATGACAGTAGGAAAATTTTTAACACCTTAATCAATATACATGTATATCTTAGTGAATATATACAAAATCTTTCCAAATGTATAAGAAACTCAGTTAGTTTCAATATGCTCTTGAATTATAAGTTGACGTAACTAATAGGATAATCAAACCAAACAGGTCAGTGTGAGGTGAACAATGGAATGTTAACGTTTTAAACAGATCGATTAATCATGCAACATGTGATATCAATCTAAAAGATAATATGAGATTTTGGTGTGCAAGTAAGACAAACTAAAAGCAGGTTTAAGTGTTGTGTAGATTCGCCGATAATATAATAAGACTCAATACTTGTATTTAAATAAATGCCACTCGATAATTTATTTCCCTTATAATACAGTCGTTTTATAGATTTATGCCGCAAAGCTTATTGACAACCTACTGACTTACAAAAGTACTTATTAGTATGTATTTCTTATTTGTTATTTCTTATGCTGCAACAAAAATGAAAAAAGTTTTCAATAATACTTAAATGATTCTCTGTTGTTATAGTGTTCAGATTGCGATGGCAAATGCAAGTGTGAAAATGCTGTAAGTAGATAACACACCTTTCTGTGTATCCGTCAGCAAGATGGGTTAATGTAAATTATAAAATTCAGTATGATAGGAATAAGCATTTTAGATGAAACAATTAGCGATATCCAACAATCAACAGGCAGTAAAAGCAAGCCAATTTCATGTTTAATATTTAATAAATATATTAAAAGATATCTGTTAGGCATATACCGTAACACTTTATGACAAGACCATGGAAGCCAATGCAAGAGTAAACATACACGTGTCGTTTTGAAATACCCAAACTATAGAATTGCACCTGATATACGAAGACTGACATGTTTGTGCATTATCACGAAAGTATAATATCTCTTTCTATTTGAAACAAAATCTTGAAACCACTGTTAAAATTAAAAACAAATTAGCAGAACGTTTCCTTTACCAACTAGCACATTACTTCCCTTTTCAGTCTATATATCTAAATATATATAGACTGAATAGATATATATCTAAAACGCAATTGTTTCCCTGGCAACAGATTTCGTAATATACTGACAATTTCACTGCTCTGTAAGCGAACTGCCTCTCGACGTGTGTCTGGTTCCTTTTACAGCAATAAAACCATTAAAATATGGTGTTAACAGAATTAAAAAGTGTAGCTTTCATACGAACGTACTTGCAGACAAGCGTCTGCTCTCAGTTCACAAAGAAATACTCTAGTATCTGTTCTTCCGTTGTCGCATAAACTTTCATTGTTCATCCTCCTATGAAGTATTTCTCTACTTTTTCTGGCAGCCATTAGAGCAATGTAAGTGATGAAGATTTTTACTTATAATATTGCATCAAATAATGAAAAGAGCATTTAATATCACAGTCTTCTATGCTTATGTCTGCAAATAGCGATTCTGTTTGAGTGTACATATTCTTCATTGATTGTTAAAATTGCTCAAAAGTAACTGGTCAGTCATGGATCAGAGAGAAATAAATTTCAATATAAACGAACTTAATTAATATATACTCATAATAGGTAAAAAAGAAAAGGCCCTATCAAAGCTCTAACAGATATTTGAATTTTATCTACCAGTAGACAAAGGCAAACAAGGTAAATTCAAATGTGAAAAACAACAACACAGAGACGAGTCATAACACACATAAAGAAAAACCATCAGTTACCGCCTTGAAACGGTCAGTCGGCAAAAGGGCCAACTGGGGAGCTTAAACCTGGTTCGTGGAGCGCTCCAACCACGCACTTCCTGAAGGTTTTTCTAGCAAACAAACAGTGTAAATAACAACATCCCGTCAAAGTGAAACAACTAACAGTAAGCACCTGCATCGGGAGTTAAAACAAATACAATAAACTTATATACATACATTGTAACTAGCAACAAAATAAACTTTAAACATATGTACAGTATGTACAGTAGATAAAATCCTCGGCAACGTAAAAACAAAAATTCCAAACGAGAGATCAGTTTAAAAAAAACAGCCCATGCGCTGATATATTATAAGATATTATAGGAACAAATAAAACAGCCCAAGCGCTGATATATTATAAGATATTATAAGAACAAATAAAACAGCCCAAACTAGTGTACTAAAGGATGATTGGTATATTTTCATTGGGATCTTTGTCCTTTCATGTGAATAAGCCGGATTACTTCAGATCTATTTATGATTAAGATTCAATAAGCCAACAAAAACATTTATCAAGTACCACTTTTGGCAAGAGTTTTTATTCAACATATATGATGCTCTAAGCGGTGAAATCTGTAACACGTTTTATTTGCTCTCTATTTTAAATTGTAGATAATTTCCGAATACATATTTAGCAAGTAATTCTTTTCAACATAGTAATTAATAATAATTATTGCATCTGTTGTATAGTGTGCGACAAAATGAAGGTTATTATCTTAAAAGCATTAAATAATTATAAGGTTTGAAATGCACTTTAAGTGATTTATTCTTATATGTAATTTAACTATCTGTTGGCAAATGATAACGATGCACTTTTGTCGTATTTCGCATGCTTTTCATAACATTAACTTCATTTAAACCTTGTTTAGCTCCCTATTAATTTGAAACATTATAGAAACATGGAATAAATACACACCACACAAATTAGAGTATATCAATTAAAAACGTAAATATTAAATTTTACAACAGTTTTGCAGATTGTTTCTAATTGTCTGTTGTCAGGAAACATTTTAGCATGTAGGAACTGTTTAGATGCCAATGCTGGTTAGTGTCTAACATACACATACTAAAGCAATATAGCCTTACGTTAGCATATAACGTCGATAAGACAATACAGTTCTCACATTAAAGGTGAATATGTTGGGAAATCAACCTCGTCTAGTTCGCTGGTAACTTGATACATAATTCATTTGGTAAAGCGCATCTGTCATTTATAGCGCTGCGAACACATTCTGCCATCCATCGTATTACCGTTAAACACAGACAACATTGGTAATAGTTCAATCTATTAACTTAATCGTCTGCATTAGGGTAAAAAAGTGACATTCCAATTCCGTTTATTACTCTGCAGACAGACAATATAGAGTTAATTGCGAAAGAGAATGAATTGAATGAATTTCAAATGTGAAAGCCGTCGCTTATGCATTCGACGATGCGATAGGTGTTGTAGCAGAGAAGACTACAAGTTACTACTGTTGCAGTATTGTTAAATTATAAGAGCACTGCACAGCGGAAACTGCATGGAGGTATACAAATATGTTTTTTGTTATGTTGTGTTAGATATTTAGCGAGGCTTTTTGTATTGTTTTCAGTAACATGGTTTATATTGAAATGCATAATTCTGTAATTCTGTTGTACATATATGTATGGATAAATAATTTATTAATTATGATTGATATTTTATTTTTTGTCTGTAGTCAGACATATAAGTAGTGCGTTAAAAATCAACAATCAGATCCAAACACGTACCTTCGAAGTACGCATAGCGTCCATCTTTTATCGGGATTTTAGGTGTCGCTATTTCAACTATTTTACTTTAAGTGTATTGGTAGTATCTTTGATTTCCAGGTATTTGTATGTTTTGTTAATATAGTTTAAGTACCATTTTTTTTTCGACGTGCATTTATGTAAGCAACTGCATGCTATGACTTACCAGGTGACCATCCACATGCATTGCATTGTTTGGATTTGCTGTATATGGAACAAACTAATGTTTTGCATTATTTACTGCATCATTTTATAGCTTTGTTTTACAAACAATCGATAACATTTTTTCCAAATGCAGTAACAGAAAGAAAATGACAATAAATCTTTCTGGGGATATTAATTATACTGCAACATTATCTCGCAGAAATATCAGTTGAATAGGATGATTGTCCGGAATAAATAAGATTAAGTGAAATTCAATTAAATGCACAATTCGAATGGTAATGTTGCTAACATGTAAGTATTATACGCCAGTACGCACACTGATGACAACACGCTGCAGTAAATGATATATGAAACGTCATTTATTAGACTTCGTCTGATAGATAAATACACAAACTGCCTCCATGAAATGCTATCCGCTTTGTCCGATTTAAACGTTCAAATTAAAACGCCCTCCAGTTAGTTACTGTAACATGTTAAGCTAGGTTTAAGCATAAGAGATGAATGAAATATGACATTAGTAAAATGAGAAAAATACTGGGGAGAACTATGATTATAACCTATTGACCTTGTGTTGAAACTCTAAAAGGACAGGAATACCAATGCAGTGATGTTGTTTTAAAGACATTTAAGAAATCGACCTTTACAGCCCACGTGATAAAAGACAGCCGTCTGCTGTCAGTTCGCAAAATAATTATATAGTAATCCGCATTCAACTGGCGCAGTCAATCGCATTTCTCACGTTTTCAACGTCATGTTTTTTTTTCAAAGTAAAGTTATTGTTCAGGAGTTGTTATTATAAAAATAAAATACATTGTCTTTTAAATTTGAGCAATTGCTGTACTTTGTAGATAGTTAAACGGCATACGTTTGTACGTTTCTTATGTCTGCAGTTTCACTCTCTGTTTGATTATGTATATACTAAAGTTAACAATCTGTCATGAGTACATGGCCAACAATAAATGTGACGTCGTGCTTTAAGTTAACGCTCCGACGCCCGGATTTTAATCACATTCTTTGAAAATCAGGAAAGTTTTTTTGTCTAGTCTGTCTTTTCCGCGCTTCATCGTCGCACGACGGAGATCTAATTTACGGCACCTATCTTAAAAACAATTAGTCATCAATGTTCTGCACATGTGAAATAAAATCTTTTAGAATAAAAGTTTAACACATCACTTTGTCTTAATCCATATGATGTGAACATCAGCTATTTTACATTATTTATTGATATTTTGAACATATGACAGTGTGATATAAATGCATTTAAATTGAAAATGGGGGTTAATTGTGATAATTCAATACAATAGGGTATAATCCTAACTCCCGAATACGTCACCGTTTCAATCTGCTTCAAAAGCAGTCGACATATGCATCTCGGGTTTATACAATGCATGCCCTAGATCAAGAAAATACATCTTGCTTATCTAGGCGCCCAAAACCAGACAGAGTTATTCGTATTTATTACAAACTAACACAGAAGTGTGTCGATTTTGTGGGCAAGGAAATATACACGTATCAGTAATAGCGCATCATGACTTCTCAGTCGCTACATGTACCACTAAAAATGTCCTATCTGTAATAGAAATACAGCATACCAGACTGTAATAAAGCGGCTTCGTTTTTTGGAGAATACAAGAATACAAGGTAACATCTTTCATATGCATATGTTATTGTCGCAAAAAGTTACTGACTTAATCTTTTTTTATATCTTTTATCTGCTATTATGACGCTAATATTTGAAATTATATTCAGTATTTTACATTTTATATGTATGCGTAATCGTTGTTATAGTCGGATAGTAAGATTACTTATACAAACGGATTTTCTGTATTGTTTCTCACTGGTTTCACTGATTCGAATGTAGAGTGTTGAGAAAACGGGAATGTATTCTTTTCATATTTTTTTCATTTCCTCCAACAGGCGTTTTTTCCACTCATACGAGACAAGTTAAATTAGCTTTCTGAAAAATTAAGAGGTTCAGTCTTCACATTTCATCGGCTTACATATTATAAGAAATCATCATTACATTTTTTATAATCGAGCCGAAATGCCAAGTAATATAATCGCAATTTTATCGTTTTTTACAACAATGAATGATTTTACTAAATCATTTATAACCGAAATCACCTTTTTTTGCAAAAGTACTTTTTGCTCAGTGGCTTTATTACAATGCTAAATACAATTACTCATTTTTATCTCGATTGTAAATTCACGCATTCAATCTAAATCTCATTACTTGACCCTAAATGTATCACAGCGTCAATCACTAGGACAAGAAACACGTTGGGACACACACAAAACATTCATTGGTAATTCATCATCAGCAGCATAATCTCCGCAATCAGCGACACAGACACCTGGATCACTCAGGAGTAACGTCATGCTCAACACCATAAACTAGTGCCGCGTAATCTTCATAATGGCAGCATCAGTAGCATGATCAACGGTAAATCGGATTCAGCATCAGCATCACATATCGCTAACATGTGGGTTCTTGTAGCAGCATCAGCATGTTTTGCCGTCATTAGCATGATTTATTCTGGCTTCATGATCACGGTCAAAGTCAGCAGCAAAATAATCATTATCATCAAATACATACATTATTTCACAACAAAAAAAACCAGGAATATATTAAAAATCAACAAGGCAGACAAAAATAGACAGTTTAATGCATATTCACTCACAGAAAGGCATAGCGTAAATCAATCACATGGCATGCTATGTTATCGAGATTTTGCCAGCAAGACATGCTATCTGCAAAACAGCGATACTGGCATTCTTTACTATGGACGAATAATTAAAGCGGATTTTATTTTGAAAAATATTATTCTAATTTTATCTCTTTCATTTTCTTTTAGGAATAAACTAGATTATGTGAATAGGCAAATGATCACGTGAGATAATGTTTAATTAGTAAATACGGATGATTGACACCTTTTCGTGAGAATTTATACGCCAATATGTAAATAGCTACATGATTTGAAATTTTAATTAAAAGGCGAAAATTCTCTTGCGTAGCTATTGCTTCATGCTGTTAAGTAAATAAATATATAAATTTATTTTTACTGGCATATTATCAAGACAAAAATTAAACGTTGAATGATAGATTAGCACCTTTATTACTTTATTTAAGTTTGTTACTTTTGTCGACCACGTTTTCTCAGGAAAGGAAAGCACTTCAGGAAAAAAGAGTAAATCACCAAGGTAAATCTGATTGAACCATCTCAACGACGCAGACCTTTTCTCTAATGACATTACACTTGCACATACTAAAACTAAAACAAAATGCACACTTACAGATCTGCATGGACACTGGCATTGTATTGGTAAAACGACCATATTATGTGTCCATGCATATGTACAGGCTAGATATAATTACTATTATGGGCATTTATCGTGTCCTTTGTTTAACGCCGGGTTTTGATTCCTACAAAGTCAAACTTCTATCAAACTATGGGCAAAAAAATAAATCCTAACTCTTCAGTCTGCACGCTTATTTGGTGTGAGGACGGCCACAGTATGGTGACACAGACATCGTCAAGGAATAAATATTTTTAAGGAAAACTTAACCTAACTACAGTGGTAGCATCGCACCTTTGCACATCAAAGTATTTGTACATGTGTATAGGGCGTTGCTTGCTTAAGTGAGGGTTTTGATGTTTGATGAATATATTGTTGTAATATACAAATTCATCCACTAAAATATACATCCGGATAGAGGATTGTCAGTATTTTCTCGTTAGGTTTGGCTAAACTAATACGCCAAATATAATTTCGTGGTCGTTCAATATATTTCATGGTGTTATGACCTAACTGCATTACAATCACATTTACTTGTTTCTCTATTTTAAGTATAGTTGGAATAAAATAATGTGTTTATTTTTAGCAAAATAAAACTATTCCAAGAACCGAACATAATCACGTGGCATCGTATTTTCCTTAGAGAATCATATTTAACTCTATTACGAGTTTTAACTAAACGTCAAGCAAATCATATTGTCTCACAAAGTAATGTTATTTTGATCAACTGGTCTGCCTACTTTACAATTACCGGGTTTATGACAATTTTCTCTCATAAACTGGCCATTATGACCAGATCTTTAAAACTCTGTATCAAACTGTTGTGTAGTTTGATTATCAATCATGCTGTTTATAATGATTGTTGAGCGTTTGTAACTGGGATAAAACTTTGGCTAAATTGTATACGGAATGAAGTGTTGTTTTCTGAAAATGAAACATCGATGTGTCGAAATTAATTTTATGACAATAAAATGTATTCCATCCTCTAATCCTTAAAAAGGTCCAATAGCTACGGTAAAGAATATGGTAGCATCTGAATTCTCTACGAATTATCGATTTGTATAGATAACAAGTGAGATGAAAGGTGCTTAACATAGGTGCTTAACTGTATATGCTTTTTACGAATCACTGTAATCATTGATATAAAATACGATACATATGCACAGCGCTAAGATCGCAGTAATAAAGAATAAACCGAGCAAAACATTATTTACACTTGTCTGATTTCTTGAACGTTGTCGAAAGATAGATCATTCATGCCGTATAAACAAGGTCACAGCAATGACTAATAGGACGAGAACTGATGTAAGAGTATTCAAAAGAAATCTAGCACAAAGCCATTGATATCGGAGGGCGTGTCATGATCATAACGTTGGTACGAAGTTTTACAGTGAACTGGCTATAAAACAAATAAAACGTAAGTCAACAACTAAATTTCGAATACATTTGCAGTGGTGTTCGCCAGCAATTAGTGTTGTACATACATGTACATATGTTTATAGTATTCTTTATTCCATAAATAACACCGATCTCAAACACGAATTTTTCTAAGGATAAAAACTAGAAGTACGTTATACAGTGCCATTGATTCTTAAAGTGTGTCAACCTCATTTCATGACATCGATTCATTTTTTAAGACATATTATGATGACCATTTCCTTGTTTGATTCATTATGTAGGTTTTAAATTTTGTCTTTCTGCTACTTAATAGGATATAAAAATAAAATGTTCTTATAATAATATAAACATACGGATATTATCACTTTCTTTTTATATTTCTTGACATAACCTTGCTGTAAGAAGAAGAAAATACAATATTTCCTGTATTACTGAACATGTATCATTTCTATGAAGCAAATCCATGACCAGCGTAAATTTAACTCCATCACATGTTAGAGTGAGCGCAAGGAAAAGGAAAAAAAAAACACACATCTTAAACGAGAGAAATCAGTGATATAATGTTGGACAGTGTGTAATCTGTTAAGATTATTTCTTCTAACGAAGACCCTTTTCACAGAAAATAAATCTAGAAGAACCGAACATAAAAAAGAAAACGATGAGGAGTATTGAAGAATTATTACCGCATGAAATGCCAAGTTAAAATGCTGGCGCTAAACATTTCTCAATTTAAAGAATGCATGACATTTACGCGTTTCCTATGCATATTTGTTTTGTTGTTGGTTTTAAATTGTATCAATAAATAGTGCAGATTTACATGCAGCACTTGATGCTTTATTTACATTTTACGTGCAAACTAAGGAGTTGCAAGATTACTCATTCTTTCACACTTTTGTTATAACCTTTTTTAACAAATTATTTTCCCCAAAGTGTGCATCTAAATAAAAAAGTATAAATAAATGTAATTAGTTATTAAGTCCTGAATGGAATACAAAATTTCCCTTTACATGATAATTCCTAAATCAACATGACTTGTATTGTTAAAGGCTACATTTCTTCTGAAATTGAGATGACATAACTTAAGTCACAATATAAACGGTAAATATCAAGTGTATTTAACACATCAACAAATCACGTGAAGTGTATTAAAATTTGCAGCCAGTCGATTTATTCACCAGTGCACTATATTGTATGCTCCAGACAGCATGGCTAATTAAGCTGACATTATTCGGTATGATAAATGATAACTGGTAAAAGGCCAGTTTTGTCCACACAACATAAATAATGCCGTCCGATTATCGGTTTGTCAAACAGTTTATATAATTTTATCAATCGCTTAAAGACTGCCACACAGAGATTTAAACAAGTACCAAACGTTTGGAAAATTGTGTAAAATAGAGATCGTAAACTATCATAAGTAAAACAATCATGCTTCAATAGTACAGCTTTCGCTTGTCACGATGATATAAACGTAAAATAATGAATTTTCGTTGACTATTGTCTCGATTCTTCCGTCTTTCGTAGTAGGACTTATAATAAATGACAATGAGGCAAATGGTGATATATGATGACAACAAAGATTCGTTTTTATATGACATTCATGGACCTTAATGAGTTTTCTTTTGTATTATTCAAGATATGAGTAAATATGTGAATAGAGACAAAAATATTGCATGTACTGGCAAAGTCGAATGCTACGAGTTCTGGAATAATTATTGTGAATAAATCGCTAAGGTGTTGCATTAACCTAAACCACAATGTATTCTCGTGTATGCTAGATTGTTCTTGTTACTCGTTCTCGTTATACGGGAGTTTCTTTCAGATGGTGTCTCTTCCATAACATCTTCACAAGAACATGGCTCCATGACTTGAAATGTGCTTGGATTATGATGGATTAATTGTGCGTTTTGCTGGCTTTGCTGACATGTATGTTAAAATCATATGCATTATGATGACGTCGTATTGAAACGCATTGCAACTTACTTCATTTTCGAAAATACAATTATGCAGGGAGATCACATTATCCATTACAACTAAGTATGTAAATACTTTAATGTCTCTCTAGGAAAGTCGTTATGTGTGTAATGTGTCGAACGTGATGCCTATGGGCTTACTGCAATATATTTTTTGTAAGTATCAAGAGAAATATCCGATTACCCCGACCAGCCACTGAAACTACTTAAGCCACTACTACCGCTTCTCTCAGGTCTTTTATAAAAGTGACAACGGGAAAGAAACTGATTTTTTATATGATTTAATAAATGTTATGTCTTTTCAACATACATTTATAAGTCATATTTTTAAATATAGACTATATAACTTTTACATAAAAATGACAACGAAAATGTTTGATTTCGTAAATATAATGTCTTTTTAACAAACAGCTATACGTAATATACTAACCACCATGAACTAATCGCATCCGGGTTTTATCCATCATTCATGATCAATATTTATACAATCTATGTGAGTGTCTGTTACCATTGCAATATTGTGTTGTTGTTAGCTGTATGGCGTGACATTATAACTAATGTTTACTTTCGTTTATTTATTATAGATATAGTATTCGATTAGAAACCATAACACGATGATTTCCGGCTGCTGTTTTTAAGAAAATTATCTGTGAAAATAGCCAGCAAGCATGCACACTCTGCGTGCTTATTGAATAATGAAGGTAATTAGTCCACATCACATGCTTTAGTGTAAGAATACACAACATGACTATAGCCTACAGCAAACTCTACATAATGTTTTGTCTTATATGCATTATCAATTTTCTTGGTTATAATCAACTTTAATATATGATAAATACCAAATTAATATAGACAATAATTACAAAACTTCACAAATTTTCAGTATTAAATGAAAGACATATATGCTTACATATAAAAATAATGCTACATAGTGGTACTTATGTCATATATATATATTGTGTTAAGTCATGCTATTTTGAAATTAATCGCTCTCAAGATGATATTATAGCCTATATATATATATATATATATATATATATATATATATATATATATATATATATATATATATATATATATATATATATATATATATATATATATATATATATATATATATATATATATATATATATATATATATATGGCAAGTTAGCTGGTAAACCTCCCCACTTGAAAATTCTCGCCGGGGAAATCGAACTCACGTCGTTAGGAGCTGAGAAGTATTATTAAAATGCATCTCTTTTCAATCTCCTGTTGTTGTGTTTTAAATCATAAAGCTAAGAACAGTTATCCACATTAAAATGGTAAAACACTTTGATGTTCATTTTACAAATTTATGCCAAAAGAGATAGAGTTAAACTCTATAAGCAGTGTCGGTAAATTAAAGCTGGCTTTGTATTAAAGGCGATTAGTCTACAAACAAATCAACATTGTCTGGCTGGCTTATCATTTGTTACACGATATGTCTGGTAAATGGCATTTGCCGCCTGTAAATCTTTTATGGTTTGTGTCATCCGCCATTTGATATGATTATGTGTCCTCCAGAAATACCAGACACTATAAGTAATTAATTCATACATATGAAACCAAGATTCACAGTTGATTATTTACCAAACACGCAGTTTCAAAAAGAACCTAATCACAAATTCTTGATTATAATGAGGTAATCGATCTAAATGTAAACACTCGACAACACGGCGCATTAGATAAACCGCATTGCAAAACATTCTAGAGAGTAATTCATTTAATTCAATCTTAATGATGCAACAATGTTATGTTTTCTTTATTATGAAATAAATATTTACTTGCCCTCCAAAGTCAACAATTTAGAGTTAATAAAAAAGCATAGTGAGTAGTGTTTTACTTTTAACTAAAATGTGAAACTTGGCATTGTACTGTGTACCAATTAGACACTCGTGCACTTTTTTGCAATTAAATTTTGCCCTCAATGACGAAATTTGACTCACATTATAATATGTATGCGGCAACTTAGAGCGCAAAAACCAATTATTGGAAATATACATCTTAGAAGGACAAGAATACTTTGGAATATTCCTGACAACAGTTGACACGTTTCATTTAAGCCATTGCGTCGCATTGGGGTATAATTAAGGGCTGATCCAAAGTCGACAATATCTCCAAAGTAATGCGTTTCTAAGTCAAAATGCCGTAGATTCATTTATATTGTTTTCCGGTATGACTTACCGTAACAGCTAACGTTTGTAGCATATATTATATATTTATTGATCTGTTTAAGTGTAAGTAAACACTTATAACCTATCCCAACAGAATAAATGAAATTAAAGCAAGTTAGATTTGTTAAATTGCACCTATAGCTATTAGCATACGTTTCACCTACTTCAAGCGCTAGGATAATCACATAACTGAATACAATTTCGGAAAGCACTCGATGACATTCAAGTGTTCACTAGTGCTCATATACCGACCAAATTCTCTGACATTCCTAATTGAAATTATAAAAAAGCAGGTTGAAATTATTGACATTAATGTTTCTGTTGGGAGATGCATTGTCATGCACAATAATGTCCTTTTCTTATTATTATATAACTGCATCAGCATCCTTCTTCTGCTGAATTTGTCTATCAATATTGTTATAATCTTTTACCTAGAACTTTTATCGAAACAATATAGGTATCATTTTCTTGTTATTTGAAAGTATGAAAAGGCAAACCGCTCAGATCTGGAGAGTTCTTTCACCTCGCATTGAAATGCTTAAGCGGTGAACAGGTCGTCTAATTATAAAGTTAGTATAAGGAATATAAACTATAACAAACTAATTAATACAATTTAGTCATACATTAGGTAGCCCTATGTGTATTAAGACTATTTGGAACGTGCTTTCTGTTCACATTGTACATATTAAGACATGTCCTTTGACAATTCAAGTTTAACAGTTATCATTGTGCCAAATGAATGTAAAATCTTTTTTTAATGTTAGGCTTAATGTTTCCATCTGAATGTGAAAAGTTTTATATAAATATGAATGAATATATATATATATATATATATATATATATATATATATATATATATATATATATATATATATATATATATATATATATATATATATATATATATATATATATAAATATATATATATATATTTATATATATATATGCGTATCATTTTTTTCCCTTCACTTGGCATGATAGCCTTTATGAGGTAACCGTAAATATAAGTTTATATATATTCTTATGTCTAGCGGTGAAATATTATGACTCGTCAGTAGACTGTAACATTATATTTTCATTACACCAATAAAACCTAAAAACATTTAGTATTTAGTATTTTAATGTTGCATTATTATTGTGCATGCTAAAGACAAACATGTATTTGCGAAAATAGAATGTATATTTAGGAAATAGATTTTGCATGATCTTACGCCCAATATATCACAGTTTCAAGTTCAGATTCGTAAAAATCTAATCACGTAGGCGTTTTTACGTATCTGAACAAGACAAAAGTTTAAACGGAAAAATCTAAGGTCTATAAATACGTGTTCAACAGATTTTAATGCCGTATTTGCCTAGCTAGATTATGTAATAATTTACTGCATAGAAGAAATAAATACCCCATTACAATACAACAACTGACGGTGTTTTAGTGTGTGTGTGTGTGTGTGTGTGTGTGTGTGTGTGTGTGTGTGTGTGTGTGTGTGTGTGTGTGTGTGTGTGTGTGTGTGTGTGTGTGTGTGTGTGTGTGTGTGTGTGTGTGTGTGTGTGTGTGTGTGTGTGTGTGTGTGTGTACAGGAATACATAAAACTAAATAAAATGATACATTAATTGATAATAGAGAAAAAACACAGAAATAAGCTAAATTTTGTACTTAATATAATTTGCGATTACTTTTTTCTGTTTGTTTCGAAGACAAAATGACAGATCTATTATTAGTACTAAACTTTCTCTACTAAACTCAGATAATAAGTTAATATTTTAGTACTTTTTAACCCTGATTTAAGTTTTTAACAATATCATATTCCTTTATTGTTTTTATATTTCTTTTTTTCATTTTCGTAGCAGCATAAGAAATGACAAATAAAAAATACATACTAATAAGTACTTTTGTAAGTCAGTACGTTGTCAATAAGCTTTGAGGCATAAAAATAAAGAAAAACATTTTGTATACGATGTACGATATGTTTTTTCTTACCTCGTTGCTAGCAGAATAAGTATTTTCACTTTTAATGTTATTTAATATAAATAACGTGAATATACAATTCCAGCGTCCTCTCGGTGAAATAAATTTCGATATTTATGTTCTTAAGAGTGCATTTTATACTTTATTCATTTCTTGTTTTTGTTTTTTTAAAGAACGGCTATGTCTTTCTAAAGAAACAAAAACACGACAAAACTATTTGAAACAACAATAATTCTTAAAGCGAAACACATTTTCACTCTTGCTTACGAGTTCCGAATACAATTAAAATTAAATTACCTGTTGTCTGTCTGAAAGATAAAAATATGTTATGTTTTATCACATTTCGATAAGAGACTTCTATAATTTACTGTTCAAGGTACTTTACCGCTAGCAATTATTTTGATTACAGATAGCACTAGTTGTTTGGACATTTATTGATGAAAATGTTTCAATAGGCAAGACAATTCAATGAAAATCCGAGGAAGCTCAACATGGAATGGAATATTCCTTTTTCTTGTGTTTGTCTTTTACGTATTTGGTAATCGAATAGCTAGAAGTGTCCTTCTAGCTAATAGCCACTTCACGTTTTATTGTGTTTGTGCTTTTATTTTTCCAGCCTGATTTGTTACTACTCTCATTGTCAGTCAACATGCTTACGTCACTAAGGATATGTTACTGCTTGACATTTTCTTTCGCCAAAGGGATACGAAAAAAGAAATTTCCCCTTTATACATTTATATTATATAAACAACTATTCTTGTTTTTAAATCTGTCTATAGTTTTTTACTCAAATATGTCAGTATCATTTTTATTTACAGTGCTTACACAATGCAGTGACATGCAGCAATTAAACGATTTCAGTTAAACTTAATTAATTATTCCTTTCAGCTCATTTTCTGTTGTGAAATCTAAACTGGTAGATCATTTTGATACAGTGTGTTCAGGTCAAACAATGTTTAACACTATATGTCTTTAAATTACTAAACTGGGAGAAACTTTAAGTACTAGTTTGATTCCGATGTTCGCAAAGAATACATCTGTACATTTCAGACGCGTGAAGCAATCAAAATATAGATCCTCATAAACATAATACGTGCAGTCTGTTATTAAGTCTGTCAAGCGTGTGAAAACTAGCCAATGAAGTTAACGACACGACTTACAGTTCGGGTTTATGTAAACTGGAACCCTAATGCATTTTAATACTAGAAGATCTACACTTTATTCAACGAAAGAAGCACAACTACGATTTAAACCCGTTCATTTTTATAATTAATCGATTGTTTCTAGACCTTTGGGACAGGCTGTAATAACTTAGAAACACAGTAACTAGGATAATAATTGTTCTAGCTGCTTTAAGCATTGGAATTATTTGTTGAAAATTGCAGTATTTTTTTTTGCATCCGGGAAGGCAAGACGCATTAAAATTTGTAATTCATGTACTAGAGTTGTTATATGCAATACTTCAGGCTATAAATAATATAAAAGTCGAACAATTCAAGCACTAATATATTGAATTTACAACATTACAAAACTGACTGTTCTGACCTACGGATTACCTTCTAATCTTAAGATTATCTTCTTCTGATGAAAGTAATTCCAAAGGTCCGTAGATAACTTTGACAAATATGGTTCTATCCAAGTATTAACAACGAAAATGTTGTCTAGTTTTTGTACGTCATTTGTTTAAGAGAGTTATTGTTAAACGTTTTATACTGACCTTCTGTTTTGGTTTTTGTTTTTTCTACGTACATGCAGATATGATAAAAAATTCCAAATATTTTGATCTTCAGTTATGTATGTTTAAAAGGTTAAACAGGAAACTACGAAATGACTCTCGAACTTATATTCAAGTTACCTAGAATCACAATTTTAACCTTATTTATTTTTTGTAAATCACCTTATTACGAGTAATCATTAGTAATCCCTAAAACAGCAGTTTTTTTTTTCATTCATAAATCTACAATTTCATGAGGATAAATATCAATTACACCACATAAACAACATAATTTCCGACAATTAGTGAAACGTAGACTTTAATAAGATTGACCCTCGGCAGGCAACTAACGCGTACTTACGCGTTCTTACGCATAAATAATCTTTATAAGCAATATCAAATTCCACTTATAGTTCGTCAAGCAAGAATTAAGTATTAAACAGCCAAGTACATGTATTATATTTCCATTTAATTGTTTCATTAAATAAAAGCTTTACTAACAGAAACGGAAGCTAAAAAGACTCAATAATACTATGCACTAAAGATCAAATTATATCAAAATTATGCATATAAGACTTGCATTAACGATATATTTATATCAATGACCACAAACCTCAAAGTATTGTATTCACAATTTACAGAACAACACCATAAACTCAAAGCTCTAAATGTTCTTGAACCATTTCTGGCCGACCCATACCTCAGCCTTAGACTTGGTGAAGGACAGCGGCATTTGTCAATCTTAGATGTCTTACAAATGTCGCAACGCCTCGTCCCTCTTGCTGAAAACGGTGAACAGCCAAACAAAATGTCATTTTTTTTGTTGTTTAAAAACGCAGTCCATGAAAGAACCGACATAAAGCATATAGATTATCTGGATATCTTTTAATTTGTGAATCCGACATAAGTGTTCATTGAATACTATAATTACTAAACGAGCAGACAAAATAATCTCTGTTAATTTATAAAATAAAGGAGAATGTAGGATTGTTATCACATAATCAATAAGTCAGTAAAAAACAACTTTAAATTTAGATTTAAGACACGGGAATTTGGGTTCGACAAGTGATGTCACAGCAGGTAAAGACGTCATATCCAGAATATTTCCATTCAATAAATAATAACTTGGTTATCGGTAATAACCAGCAGGACTGTATATTTTTTCCACCTGATCTTGTTGTGGCCTTGACAGTTTTAATCATCGATTGACGATAAGAAGTGAATAAACAAATGGTATCTGATCATTAATTTGGCTTGTTGTTGATTACTCTGTGCTAAAATAGCCAGTGTGTTTCAAGTAACATATCCGGTATCAATGAATTGTACATTTCGATAAAAAACTTGGGGTTCCAATCGTTTATCGAAACAGAAACACATTTCACGTGCGTTTTTGTTTTGTCATCGGTGAGTGCAATGTTGAGTGAATTTGTACGGTTTTGATTTAAACTATGTTGATAGAAGATTTGCCATATTATTACAATCTACTTGATACTCTGCGAAATACACTTGGAATTTACGTTTCTGTCTTAGGGCACCAGAAGCCAAGCAGTTAAACTGCTACAGTGCTTTTCTTCAAGCCTAAACTGTCATGCTGTGAGTCCTTGTTTTGAGCGAAATACAATGATTTAGTGCTTTTTTACCGATCTGTAAATACAAAACTCATCCAATGTTCTTGTTGTTTTCCCCTTATCCTCCATAGATGACACTCTTATGCTGCAAAATAAATATTGTTGTCAACTTAGACACCTTTTATTTGCTTGTTACAGCTTATGTCACAGGGTAATATTGAATAAGAACTTGACGAATCGACGTGCCATACATCAGTTATAAGTTGCCTCGAGTGTCAGTTGATACAATATTTTACATTTTACAGTAACTCTATATCTGGGGCACTTAATCAGGCCGTGACATTAATAGTTGTTATTGTACATCAAATTCGTGCGGCTTTTAATATGTCCAAATACATGATTGTTGACAGTTTTGTTTTGATGGTTTGGGTTGTTTTTTAAAAGTCGATGATTTTTTACGTGCTTTCTTTTCAATGTCCCTTTTAACACTTTTAGCATATGGCGTCAAGGTATACCTACTGTACATATTGTACAAACGTACATGTACTTACTGTTAGTTGTCTTTGACAGGACATTTGCACTCTTTGTTTGATGGAAAACCCTTAAGGAAGTGCGACGTTGGAGCGCTCTACAAACCAGGTTTAAGCACCCGAGTCGGTCATTTTGCCGACTGACCGTTTCAACTGTTGTTTTTTCTTTTAGGGTTATGTCTTGTCACTGTGTTTTTGTCACATTTACATTTAACCTTTTTGCCTTTGTCTAAAGATAGATTTAAATATATGTGGTAACTTTGATAGGACCTTTTCTTTTTTACCTATTCTTTAAAATAAGTATCTATGTAATTTTAAATTTACCTATTTTCTAAAAGTTCCTAATAACTTTAAATGAACAATGTGTTTTAGTCTACCTCCTTTTTATAGAATAATAGTAATCAATGGATAATTTCGCACTTACAAGGTTGTGATAGGCTATGTGATACTCTTGTGTTCTCGCATTTAAATTATTCTTATTCTAATAACGTTGAACAATATCGTCTTACAACGAAAGCTTGAATTGTTGAAAAAATATTACTGCCAGCAAAAGTTAAACAATGACGTCAGATGTTGGAAAGACGATTTCAGAAAACAGGCTTAAATTTGTTCATGTATGAAACAAATTAGTATACCTAACTGATAGACTGGTATCTACCCTTGTAATGAAACCGTAATATGAGATCAGTGATTGTCTTACTTTACTACCCCTGCTGTAAATTGCATTTTTATGTTCAGTAAACTTAGATAGTACAAATTGTGACACAATTGCTCTCATTGTTCCTTCTTTGCAAATCCATAAAGAAGCACGATATGAATATCTGATAAAAATATGTATCAGCGTCGCAGCGGGTGATGATATTGGTCACATCGTATTCTCAGTCTAAATTAGCTATCTGTGCAGCGTGGCTTAGATAGAAATGACCTATTTATAATGACCAGAGGACTGCATTACTTTTCAAATATGTGTGGGGCGTCGTGGTGGAGAGGTTAGAAACTCTGACTTGTACAGTACTGAAAATCACGAAATTGATAATTTTCCCGTTTCCACTCCGTTTCGTTTCCATTTCAGTTGGAAGCGTTTGCCGCTCCGTTTCCATTCCGCTTCCGTTGCGTTTCCGTTTCGTTTTATTCGCTTCCAGCGCTGCATTTCAAACGCTTCCAGCGTTTCTATCGTTTCTTCCGTTTCTACCGTTTCAAGCGTTCCGTTTCGCTCCGTTCCGATTTAAACTAAAAATTTCGTTTAATAAATTTCTAAAGGTAAAGTACTTCCGGTGTGTTTGCAAAATGACGAAAGAAGTAAACATTCTAGGGAGAGGCAAAAGTCTTCCATCACATATAAAGGAATCGGCAGTAGATTGTTTGCGACGAGGATATTCAGTGTCAGTCACCCGGAGGGAAATTGCAGACAAAAAATACCCTTAACAACCAGCACCTGCAAATAATCCTCAAAATTCAGGGAGTGCAGTATTGAGAAGATGCCTACCTACTTGTCTTCGCCAGACGTCATATCCCGGAATAAACAAACAAGAAATAACTTTCAAATATGGTCCACACACACCCAGTATCCTAAAAAGTTACTTCTCTGTGACGTGTTAATCCGCAAAAAAAGCGTAATGGTGATCCGACCTTAAAATAAGACGATATCACACACAATTTTTTTTAAAACTTGCCCCCGGACGTTTGCCCCCCGCCCCTATAAGTGCAGACCGGACGTTTGCCACCCCCTCTCCCCTTCAAATAAAAAGGTCCTTCAAATAAAAAGGCCCAGCGTTTACCCCCATCCCCACTGCCAAAATAAAAAGGCGAATGTTTGCCCCTTTCCGATATTTGTTATATGGCGGACTTTAAATTTAACGTCTCGCTGATAGTAACGTGTAATATCCAATAATTTTAGATAAGTATTACTCACTACAGTCACATTTCATGGTTAAAATGATTATCTCATATAAACATGAACATGTTGTTTTGTCGAAAACAGGCACATACATAAAGTCTCATAGAACAAACAACTTTCTTAGAAACAAGTGTGTGTTGTTGTGTTTTCGGTTTGCACATATTAGCGCCAATTAACGGCTGTTAACAATATTGTTCACGCACTTATAACATGAAGTCGCTAATTATATCAATGTGATTTTAATTTATCCAAGGTTGTAACAAATAAATGCGGTGAACAAATAAATCATTAGATGCGGTGTAATTTCTTTCTGGAGAGGAGGGCTCTCTGGCTAACACTGCAACATCAAAGAATATTCTGGGAAACAATCGCCGGTCACTATCATTTGAAGTCGCCGAAAAGATTTTTTTTTGTTTCAAATTGACCGACCTATTATTTCTCTCAATACTGTGCAACATGATATCGATCGATAATTGTCTTCAAGCTGCCATTTAGAAGAGAGAGAGGGTGTGAACGCTGGGTACTGTTTAGGGATTAAAAATGGTAAGTCCGCGTGAACGGCGTGTGCTATGAAAAAATATGCAACGTTATTGACGATTTACCTTCGCGGCATAAATATAAGTTCTAAAGGAATAATAGTGGAGGGAGGAAACTGTACTATGTAGTAATATTTCAGACTGCGCATGTTTTTACTTATATAAATGTCCTTACAAAAACTTTTTAGTCCTTTGAATGATCATAAACACTTTTATAAAGGTATTATTTATATTTAAGGTATGGATTAACTACAAAACAATAGGCGAGCCATTGAAATAATACATTTGCAATAAACACGAGATGAAAATATACATTAGACTGTGTTCCTTCATGTGTCTTCTCTTGATAACATTATTTACAAAAAAACACGACAATTAATGTAGTATTTACTATAAGAAATCCCCAATCCCCACATCCACGTTTCCTCTTCTTAAACTAAAAAATAGTGGGTGGGGAAATGATGCACCATTGTGGGTACTACTAAATATAGCGTTAGGTCCTTTTATGAGCCAAAAAAGATATCGTGCACCTTAGTGTTTTGTCCTTTTTGTTGTCCTCGCGTAAGTCAATGCATATTGCTCTTTAAAAGGTGAAAGTCATAAACCACGCGACTGCCATAAGGTGACATTTTCAAACACAGCTGCATAGAGGATGCATGTGTTCTTGCGAAGTGAAAAAGACGCCAAAACACGGTCACACTTCCTGTCCACTAGACAAACAAGGTGTCATAAAACTGCCAATTAGCTTAATTAGTTGGGGTGTCCGCTCATGTCTTAAAATTAGGGATTCAATTAGAGTAGAACTTTATGATGGCATGATCCCTACCCACGCGCATGGAGAAACATAATATCAATTTACAAAACGATATATTTTAAATTAATATATTTCTATCTTTAAATGGGTACAAAAATTAAGTGCCCGGTAGGGCCCTCATTAGACCACATTTTGGCATAGAACATTCAAGACATGAATGGGAAAATGAGCCGTAGCCAGGCCTCATTCAAATAGATGCAAGTCAAGTAAAGTCAAAAGTTGTACGCAGATTCTTAATCGCGGTCCACGAATTCCGATTAATCCTATATATGTAACAGCGCATTATGGGAACTATGCATTTAGAAATAGGAATTTTGATACTATTGTCCAAATTTACAACATTGTTCATTATAAGATATATAACAATTAAGATTAGAAGCAGAAGAAACTTTGCTTGACAAAGAGGCAAGATAAAATAAAATACATATCCATACCCCTGTAACTAAAGTAATGATGATGTAAATGACGGTGCTGCTGCTGCTACTACTGCTTCTGCTGATAATGATGACGGTGATACCGATGCTGTTTATGATTATAATGTAAATGGTAATAACGGTTACGGTGATGCTGATGCTCATAACGATTATGATGTAGATCGTGATGCCGGTGATGCTGCTTTTGATGATGATTAGTGGTGATTATTTAAGTAATATGGGATCCTGATGATGATCATGTGTGATCAGGTGAATTTAATGGCGGTAATGATTATTATGTCTTTAATATTTATCGTGATGTAAGTTTTTATCACGGTTGTTTCATTTAACTGTCAATCGATGATTGTATACGTGCACTATTTGGCAATCTATGGTTATTCAGACGTTGAACTTTAGGATCATACTTGTCATTGGCTCTGAGTGCCGGGGAGGATGTTATTGGTTCTTGATTGGGTCACACCTTGCAATAATACATAGCATTGTTTGTTTGTTTTATGTGTAGTTGTTTTATGTTTTTTTTGTGTTATATGAGATGTGTTACCTTCTTTTGGTTGAGGTTTAATTTCATTAAGTAACTTTATTTTGTACCACGCAATGCATTCTTTGTAAATGAAAAATACTTTAAGCAAGTATGTTCACACAAAAATGATTGGCGTAGTTGATCCGGGAACGGACCATGCAGCTACAAAGTAATTAGCGAAAATTCAAACTCGGGAAATGCTGCGACATTGCGCGCGCATACGTGTAATGACAGCTGTGTACACACTATCTTCATATGCCAAACAATGAAGACTAAGAATGTCGATCCAAGGCGGATGTTAAGCTATTCATTGGAATTAATTAAAACATCAGTTTCGACAGAAACGCAATATTATAGTTAAATTGCGTGTTTTATCGTGCGGAGTGATTTTTAGTGCAGTTTCTGTTTTAACGGTACACGATGACTTGGACAACTCGTGCGGTTTCGGAACTGTAATGTACAAGTTTGATAAATACGATTTTTTGATAATAATTTATGTTATTTCTTTCTGCAGAGTACATATAAAAGCGCGTTTGTGTTGATAAATTGAAGCCAGTTATTGTGTTCGTTTAAATTTATTTCGTACCAAGAAACGGTTGAAATGTTACTATAAATAATCGGGTGACCTAGAAACGTTTGAAGCGGTAGTGAAAATAACTCTACCGTTACGAGCATTCCGATTTTTCCGTTTCTACCGTTTCTAGCGTTCCAAGCGCTCCGGTTATAGCGTTTATACCGTTTACACCGTTTCAAGCGTTTGTAGCGCTCCGTTGCATTTCCATTTCCACTCCGTTCCGTTTCCGTTTCAACAGGAAACGAAAAACGTTTCATTTCCATTTCCACTCCGTTCCGTTTGTCAATTTCATGATTTTCAGTACTGTAACTAGTCAGTTATGTTTCAGTTCAACCCTTTAGGGACGAGTACTTTAACGAGAGGTGGCTTTCCAGCCAACATGCCGTGCGCTGGTGGTTGTAACCAGGCATCAGTCTGTTATCTTCCTCAGTACATAATAAACTGGACGTCGTCAAAATGACCAATTCTATGTCCGTGCGAAGTAACAAACAACAACAACATCAATAATAACATCAATAACAACAAAAGCACACACACACAAAAGCAAACAAACAAAAGCAACAAGAAAAAGCAAATAGAACATCGATGTAGGGCATACAAAATAAACAATGTTTTGAGAAACCATTCCGACATGATTTTTGGCTGTTTAAATAAACATATTGGTCCAAAATGTCGGATACAGTCTTTCATAACTCCTAAAGAGATATTGCTCACTGACACATGCAAATCAATAAGAATATATGACAAAGTCCTATGAGTATTGCAACATATACCAAACTCCGAAAAGGCACAGAACTAAGGTATTTTACATGCAAGCCAAGCGAAAAGTAAGAACAAATTTGTGATGAGTCATTTAAGGAAAAGAGCAAACCCGACAGTTACCGGCTTAGAACGGTCAGTCGGCAATATGGACTGACTGGGGTGCTTAAACCGGTTTTACAGAGCTCTAAACTCGCACCTCCTGTCGAGTTTCTCAAATGCAAGCAATAAAAAGAAAAACGATCTATTTGAAAACAAAATGTCCATGCGCTGATATTTTCTATATGTTATGACGAAAGTAGTGACGTCATCGAAAAAGAATGACCACAGAGTGTTCAGGAATATGGTATTATTTCGATTTGAAAAACAACACAAAAATGGTTGACCACAAATGAAATTAACTTTCTGAATCATGAACAAACATGACCAGACACGAATAAATGGTTGTAGCATCCTGTTCATGTGAAAATGGAATTGAAGAACCAAAGTTCAATGTCCATCAAAGGAAATACACGTAACAATCCTTATAGGATAAATTAAATGACAACATAGATTACATGCACGGGGATATTTTTTTACGACCGCATTACTGCACAAGTAACATTGTTGTGATCATGAATAAGAATATATGACAAAGTCCTATGAGTATTGCAACATATACCAAACTCCGAAAAGGCACAGAACTAAGATATTTCACATGCAAGCCAAGCGAAAAGTAAGAACAAATTTGTGATGAGTCATTTAAGGAAAAGAGCAAACTCGACAGTTACCGCCTTGGAACGGTCAGTCGGCAATATGGACCGACTGGGGTGCTTAAACCGGTTTTACAGAGCTCTAACCTCGCACTTCCTGTCGACTTTATCAAATGCAAGCAACGAAAAGTCATACACTTAAAATATGTTTAGATGAGATGCTCGGATAATCCTTGTAAATAATCAGTAACACGATAATGACTGACATTAGACATGCACAACCTTTTAGTCAAAGGCATACTTCTTATGATCATTGGTAAGGTGTAGTGTTTTAGTTATAAACTGAAGATAATGCTTTGTTTTCATTTCTGCTATCTGCGGATCGTTTACCTTTTTCAACTTAATGCATCATTTTCCTGCTCAAAGTAAAACCCCTATGTATTTCAGACGTACTTGTATATGGAAGGACCTATACAACGATTCATGTTGTGTTTGACTTCATACTTATGCGTTATAATTGTTCTAGGGGTAGGGGTGGTCGTTGCCGAGCGGTTTGAGTTAATGACTGGTAATGTTGCCGATCCGCTGTTTTCTAAAGATGTCATGTATGGAAATAAGAGTACATTCAATGTTAACACGCTATCGGAAAATAAAGAATGGTTTGATGCTGAATGTTGTGAAGCAAAAAGGGCATATGACGCAGCAGTGAATGCATTTAATCACTGTCAAACGTATACTGCACGACAGAATTTGTGCGAACATAAAACTAAGTTTAAAAACATAATACGAAATAAGAAAAGAAACCACATTAAAAGAAAGTTAAGAGATATAGAGCGTCTTAAAACTTGTAAGCCAAGAGAATTTTGGAAATATTTTAAGAAACGGAGGGCAGGAATAGATAGCGTGTTGACAGTGGATGCCTTTTATGAATATTTTTCTAAATTGAAAAATGTGATATATCAGACAACGGATGAGGAGTCTGAACGGTTTTGCAATTCACATGATGTTAGTGGTTTTAATGAAGAGCTTGACTACCCGTTCTCAATTAACGAAATAATAAAGGTTGTTAAAACATTGAGTACTAATAAGGCTCATGGGGCAGATTGTATTTTAAATGAATATCTAATTGAAAGCATTGACATTTTATGTCCGCATATATGTGATATTTTCAACATGATTTTAGATTCAGGTCATTTCCCCGACCAGTGGAGAGAGGGGATTATAGCCCCTTTACATAAGAAGGGGGATAAAGACGACGTGAATAACTACCGTGGTATTACCCTACTTAGTTGCTTTTCAAAGTTGTTCACGTCTATTTTAAACAAAAGGATTAACGAGTTTTGCATCTCCCATGATAAGTTACCAGATGCACAGTTTGGTTTTAGAAAGGGTCATTCAACAGTAGATGCCATGTTTATTCTGAGTTCTGCCATAAATCATTTCCTTCAAAAAAATAAACGTCTATATGTTGCCTTTCTTGATCTAAAAAAATTTTACGATGGCATTTACAGAAACGGGCTTTTATTCAAATTGCACCGAACAGGAATAGATGGGAAAATGTTAAGAATATTAAAAAGTATGTACTCATCGGTACGATCCTGCGTTAAACTGTTTGGCAATACGTCAGAATTCTACAATAGCCTCGTGGGGCTGAAGCAAGGGGAGACAATATCACCCATTTTAGCATCCCTGTTCTTAGAAGATTTAGAGAAGTTTATCCTAAACAATGGGGGCATGGGTATACATATGAATGACCTTATTCTGAAAACAATTCTTTTTGCAGACGATATGGTTATTTTCGGTGAAACTCCTGGGGAATTACAAAAAAATCTGGATGTATTTGAATTATATTGTTGTAAATGGGGTCTAGAACTTAACTGTGACAAAACGAAAATAGTCGTGTTTAGAAAGAGAGGCGGCTTGTTGGCAACTGAAAGCTGGACATATAATGATACTCCTATTGAAGTGGTAAATGACTTTAACTATCTAGGTACAGTATTCAATTATACAGGTTCATTCGCATTGCATAACGAATATAGTACTGGTAAAGCAATAAAGGCATTAAATGCGTTACTATATAATTGTAAATCTATCCAGGTTAAACCAAAAATTTTGTGCCAGTTGTTCGACGCCTTTGTTGGCTCAATCTTAAATTATGGCACTGAGGTGTGGGGCTTTACTAAATCTAAGTCAATTGAAAGGATTCATCTTAAATTTTGCAAAAGGATTCTAAATGTTCGAAGCAACAGTAGCTCGGCAGCAGTATACGGGGAATTAGAAAGATGCCCTTTGTATGTATCTAGATACGTTAGGATAATAAAGTATTGGTGCAAGCTGATAAATAGTAAAAATAGTATATTGAAAAAGAGTTATGAAGTATCTTTAACTGATTCGAATAATGGAAAAAGAAACTGGGCCTTCAATTGTAGAAAGCTGTTGGATGACTTTGGATTTTCATATGTATTTGGAAACAATGATACAATTGATATACAAATATTTCCAAAACTTTTTAAACGAAGAGTTATTGACTGTTTTATTCAAGAATGGTTTTCATCCATTGAAAGTAGTCCGATTCTTGAAGAATATAATTATTTTAAATCGAGTTTTAAGTACGAATCTTATCTTGATATATTACCTTTTGATCTTCGTTTCTATTTTACCCGTATAAGAATATATGCACATTCCTTGAGAATACAAACAGGTCGCTTTGGAAGCAATTATATTCCAAAAAATGAACGATTGTGTACTTGTTGTAATACACGAGATATCGAAGATATCTATCATTTTATACTGGTATGCCCTTTATATAAAGATTTACGCACAACATATATACAACCTTCATTCTATCGTAGACCATCGGTGTTTAAATTAAACTTACTGATGGCTACAGCCAAAAAGAAACTACTTCTTAATTTAGCACAATTTATCAAAAAAGCTCTGCAGGATAGAAATGATTATTTAAATATGTTATGTACATAAATGTTCTAAACTTAACTAAATTATTGGAAAATAAGTATTACTCTCCAAAACTAATATGTTTGTTGACACATGTATGTTTACCACGTGACAAAATGTTGACTGAGATGTGTTATTAGACAATGTATATTCTTACAAGTCTGAATAAAATTGGTTCTGTTCTGTTCTGTTCGGTAACTGCTCTACCCTCCACCGCGAAGGTTCGAGCCCAGGCCGGGGCGATAACTTACGCGTGCTGAGATTTCCCAGCTATCTGGCGGTGAGCCACACTTAACGCTAGGTTTTTCTCCAGCCAATTAGCTGGACGTCGCCAATATGATCATACATTTGTCGTCTCGATGTAACAAAAACAAAACAAACAGTACTCTAGATTGAGATGTTTCTTTATTAGCATGATGTGGCTATGAATGTTTTTTTACATGAGTATTCTTTGTTAACCTACAGTTTATTCAACACTTTTACTATTGTAAATTCTTGCTATAGTAATCACATTTCCGATTTTGTATTAAGAATTTTTATTAAAAATCCACTTTTAAAGACTACTGTCTAATTACTAGAGCCATTTCCTTTTTTTTCTGAAACATGTCTAGTTTTTGTAATATTACAAAATACTACTTATATAACAGTTTTATTCCTAATTTTGCAAATATTCTCATCTTGTAATACTGTCATCCTTCTGAATCCTTTTAATATTAGAATATTGTCATTATTAAATATATTAAATTATATAATAATTTAATTTATTAAAACTGCCAAATGTGTTCACATTCCTAAACTACTTTTAGCCTAAACCTTCTTTGCATAGGTTAAAACCACCATATCCGCATATACAGAAACATTATTATTCGCATATTTTACTGTTTTGCCCAAATACCATTTGGAATTATTATTTTCTATGGTATTGTTTATTATGAACAGTCCAATCACATGAGTGGTTGGCATAATAGAACAACCAAAGATTTGTCTTCCTGAAATGAAGTAAGTTGGAAAATAATGACGTGAACGTATTGATTGTAAGGACCCTGTCTACCTTTTTAACTGTATTGTCAAGCAGTGCACAATGCAGTGCCTGCGACGATTTGATTAAATACATAAATCAAACTCAGTTTCGAAATATATTTCTTGCTGGAAAATGGATGCACAAAACTACAGATATCGTCCTTAATATAGGGAGATTGTAATAAATCACGCTCATTAGCAGCGTCATGCATACACGGATGATTAGCATGTTTTCGTTTGAACAGATACGTCTACAGTATGCCCTCCTGAAAATAGCTTGCATGATTGCTTGTGTATTTTATGAGCGATGAATATTTAATTGCCAGGCTATTCCTTAATGCTGCAAAAGTTTTGTAACACGCATTATGGCATGCATTCTCTTGCATAAATTAATGTAAACCTTCCGGTACAACGGAGATTTGCATAGATCTCTTTGCATTGCTAACAATATCGATGTACTTTAAGCCGTACAATGTTCTGCTGAACTAAACGAAATGTATTCTTGATAAATACTAAATTATTTATTTGACTGTCAACTGATGCATGTGTACACAGAACGACTATACCAGCTTTACAAGGCTTTTTGACAAAAAGGTTAAAGAGCCAAACCAATTCGGTTTTACTAATATACAAACCAAATGTTGTTGTAATATGCTGTGTTACCTTGTGGTATGTGACCAAACACTTTTAATGCAAAAAAACAACAACAACAACACAAAAAGCACGTGCTATCCTATTATGACAATTATTCCCAAATACACTCACTCATACTAACACACTATGGCAATGATTGATTTTACATACGATTATATGAAAAAAAAGTTATATGAAACCTTTAACATCTGCTAAAATCTGAAGCAGCACAGGAAACAAGTATAAACATGCATGCTGAATGCAACAGTGACAAAAACAGACATAGAAAACTGCCAGTCTATGCGATTTCTTTGTATTAAAGTTACGTTACTGCAGCAATGTCCCAGAGATGCCAAAAGCAAGGAACTTGTGTAAAAAAACTACTGATACCACATACAAAGAAAGAACATTATTAATTGACTTTTAGGAAGGATCGTCATCGATTTTGTTAAAGAGACAACTACATATAATTTCTAGATTTCTGGACATACATACTAAACATTTACAAATTGTAGACGAGAACATGGCAATTAAAAATTCAATTTTTAGTTTAATCTGAAATTCTTCGTTATGATATTTACAGTAACAGTACTCATTTGCTATAACTCACATTAAAACGATGATTTCATAACACACACACACACAACATCAAACAGGTTAAAGATCCCAACTAAACACTCCGAAAAAAAAAAAGAAAACGACCATCTGAAGATAAAAATATCCAAGCGTTACAGTATATAAGGGTTGAGTACCTGCGACATTGAAATCAATGCAATTTTACAAGAGCAAGCAAAATCGGAAAACCATCTATACATGTACTCAACAAAACAAACTGCTAACATAATCACTTTTACAAATAACAAGGTTCTTTAGGAAACAATAGTTTGCCTATGATTATTGCCTAAACATGACCAACGCAGGCAATAGCATTCCGCAGTTATACCGTACATAGTATGCAATCTCAGATGTATTTCCAACCTTACCGCCCAAAACAGGTTTTAGAGCATAAATGGAAATGAAAACGACGACTGCCTACACTTACCTGTCAAGACTTCAACTAAAAGACCCCATGTTCATGTAATTAATCAATAAGCGCTTAATATTAGACACTGAATGCTGCCTGTGCTTAAAACTCAACTGAAACCTCGCAACACGAGTTATTAATAGATTGCCTTCGTATTCTTTGCGAAATTAAATACAAATAGGAAAGACAAAAACAACAAAAAGACAACATATTTTTAAAAAATATATTCAAAATCGTTAGCATTCGTCACTGACGATATTGCGGCTTATTATTACTTGCTCTGTGCTACAAATATGCATGCTTAAGCTGTATTCCTCTCGTTTTAAATTTATATTGTATACATGTACCTAAATGACCTTTATTTTACTTTGACCAAATACATGTATCAAGCGAGTCTAACTATAAAAGCATCCATTTTTGGGCCTTTCACCAACTTGCCAGCTAAAAGCAATGGCGGTTACTCAGCGCTGGTTTTTGTCAACATAACGACATTTTGCATCTAATAGAGTCTTATAAATACTTAATTTACTTTTATTTGTAGGTACCGCTGGAGCAAGGATTGGACACAAAGACAAAAATGTCGACAAGCAGAGATTGGAGCAATTTCCTAATGAACAGTATTTTTATCAAGACTGTCTGACCTTGCTTCGTGCAACTTTCCAGAATGTGCTGTCTGGACAGGAAAAGTGTATGTAATGAGCGGAAATTAGGAAGGTTTATGTAAATTGTTCATTTTGCAAGTATAATTATTTTTTTAAATCGATTAATGTATAATACATGTGTATATGAAGTTGAGCAAGACTGGCAATAACGAAATTTAATTTTTAAGTTATAAATTTAGAATATTTTTTAAGCCGCTTGTATTAAAAAATCAAACGCTAATTATGAAAACAAACAAATATTACAGAATTTAATCAACATGTCTTAACGTCGTGTTGTATATTCTTTATTGCACGCTTCCTTTACCATATACGTACTTAAGGATTTATGGCATTTAGAGTAGGGGTAGGGTGCGTGTCTTAATGCTAGATACGCTGACTTGTTACTCCTCTGACTGCTTAGCTTCTCACCTCATGGGTTCCCGCTCGTTGCGAAAACTTAATGTTAGAGGGTCTTTAAGCTGACCATCAGTTCGACGGTGTTCTACCAAGGTGTTTGTCTATGGTCTTCAAATTGAAATAACTGTTCGCTAATAAAAAATCAACACTAAGAGTTGTTGTTTTCATTCAATTGACAATGTTTAAATGATATGCACTACTTTTGTCATACCTGTGACATATGATTAACTTACTTTAACCAAAATGTGTTGTTGGTGTTTGCAAGCATTGAAAACCAATATGTTGTTGTGATCAACTGGTCCTTGATGAAGACATTTTCGTGTTGGCTTGGCGATATATTTTTAGACTGAAAAAGAAAGTTAACATTCCGATGCATTTAATGCCATCTGTATGTCTATTAACCGAGATAGTAAATGTAATAATATAGCTAAGATGTTAGTAGATTATTGGTTTAACCGATTCCAGAAGGTTTAAAAAGTTACATGTTATAGCGAAATATAAAGAATAAACAAATTCGGTTTTTAATTTTAGACTGTTTATACCGTGGCCCAAAATACAAACTAACTTAATATTTCAGAAAATTAGTTCTTTTGTTCCTATTCATCGCATTATTGTGTTTGTCTTTCTTCAACAATCATTGTACTATGATTTAGTTACTAACTATTAAAAGTAATACAAATATTTATATAGTCAATATTGTGTACTGTTTCGTATTATGGTATCTTTACAATGTTACGTATTTGTCGTTTATATTTGTAAAATAACTTACATTTAACCGATATGTATCTCATATTTTACAGCGGCCTCCTTAAACAATGGCAAGTATTTCTGTCTTGCTTAATAGATTATTATTTAATACAATATTAGAACGTTAAACGTTAATTACAGAAATGAAAATTGACAAATCACATAGTTTCTAGACATGTAGCGTAGATTGCCCATTTGAAATGGTTGATACAATATGATATGATTACACAGAATAATAAAAACATACTTTATTTATATTATAAAAATATGGTAATGGGGTACAATTAAATTAAGACAGGAATAATTAATGGAAGATGACAAATATCTGCATCCATTTAATTATGTTGCATCATATTTTCTTTAAACATTAATCATATTAATCTTACTTTTATGATATTTAAATAAAAAATAAAAGTCAACTGCAAAATAAAGATAGCAAATGATCACCCAATTAAGGAGAAAATAATTAGACGTCCTCGAACAAGGTAAGCCTAAGAAATGCAGATTATGCTGATAATAAAACGTTTCATCTGGAGATTTATATCTTAATTGTGTAATTAGTTTCCGATATAAGAGTCTCACTGCATGCATGCAATTTGTAAATCAGGTTATCCGACTGTGACATAAGTCGCAATTTATAACTTCAAGAAAATTGCTGATGTGATTTTAAAGAAGTGAACTTCAATATCCAATACAAAGGCAGAATGCAATACAATACGCTTTTATATGATACTTTATCAAACAAATTTGCGCGAGCCTATGACTTTCCATTTGAACATTTTTTGAAGAAGGCATACATTATGAAACAAAGTATCAGTATAGTTTTAAGATAGGTGTGTTTTTCTATATTCAGTGCAGTATTAAACAAGATTATTCCTGATCAGTTAGATAACATATTAGTCCATATTACTATAAGACACAATGTCTTTATGCCTAGGCGAGGCAATCTTATCTGTCTAGAAAGTAATTCCAGCCCGACCTTGCAGCCAATTGCTCCATTTAACAGGGTCGTCCGTCAGTTTATTAACCACGGCAATTTCTACTGCGCCAGTGCACAGCTTCATCTATCTTAATAGTCCAGACATTGTGGCTAAGTGACTTGAAATCAGGCATTTTGTTTAAGGAGTAATGCAAGTTTGGCTGATAGATGGCAATGGACGCGACTGATCATCACTGTGGCCACTTAGCCGTCAAATTCTTGTTAATTTGTTTGTAGAGAGAGAAAATGGGAAATCAGTAGATAAGTTGACGTCTACAAGTCTATAAGCAAGCAAGAATGTTGTTTTCCTCTCAAATGTTATTTTTATCACAATTTCACTTTTTTGCTGATATATGTACCAGAAAGCATCGATATATATCGTAAATCCAATAAACCTTTCTAAGAAAGTTGTCATTATCATTCCGATATGGCTAAATTCAAGTAAAAGTATGATATATAGCTTATCTCTGTTGCTTAATCCTCAATCTTTATTCTACAGTTATAAATGGGCATGTTATGAGCTTCTTCTTAGCACGCACGCCCGGGCGTTAAAAAAATGGTATATGCAAAGAGAGCTGTTGAAATACATGTATCGTTGTAGGGATGATTATGCGTCTAACATTACCAAGCTTATAACTACGTAGTCGAGGTGTCGGAGTCCCAATTTTATGTTTACTTGGTGCAGTTGCTTGTAAAAATACCTTCTCTCTCGCATCCATATATATTTATAATTGTACTTTGAAATATCTTATGTGACATATGTTTTACGTAGTTTCTGCTCAAAGGAAGCAGTTTCAGCCGACGAATTGTATGTAATGATCTCGGTAAATGATACGACGTGTGTTGTGCCAGTTATCATTGAAATCAACGTATATTTTGATGAAACAGTGTGAATTTGTTGTCTCGCAATACCAAATTTCGAATGTAAAGAAATGCAAAATTAAATAAGACGCAAACTGTAATATCGACTTTGAATAAAATAATACTGAATAATTGCAATCAAACTGACAGTGCACATACATGCATACAATTTAATTTCATTAAAAGTATAATATTTTAATACATTACAACTTACATTTAATTTGATGCTAGATATGAAGAGAGAATAATCAATTCATAGATAATCTACGTTAGCGGCATGTTATTTAGGTATGAAAATATGAGCTTTTTACCGTGGAAAGAAACTGCTAGCTGAAATTATAACACATGTTCTGTTTTATTAGAAAAAGCATACAGATGTCCCTTTGTGTCTCGCTGTTCTAATAATAAAAGCATGGACAATAATTGTACTAGAACAATGTCAATATCATGGTGTAACTTTTCAAAAGAAAGGGTCCCTAAACATGGTACTAGATTGAAATATGTATATTCAAGTCAGGTTAAGGATCAGTAATATTACCGACTATGGCGTATTTGACTGTCTGTTATGGGATGGTACATGTAATACTTTCGCCAGATTTCAATAAAGATGACACAGCTCATATCTTGACCACATAAAAACATAAACAATCTTTGTGTTAGTTATAAGGTGTGTCAATAAATTAGCCTGATCCTAAGCTTTTTTTCCTATACAACAACAACATATGAAAAGCAAATCAATGTGCATCTTTAATGCTAATTAATAACGATATAGAAGACCTTCAGGATATAATATGATTGTTAAAATGTAATACGAAGGTAGAATCAGACACCGATTTCTTTTATTTTATTGAGTGTATACTTATAGCATTACCGCTCACTATTAATATTTTCATCTATTAAATAAATCTACCTTCTTTGATTTAGACATTTCTCCAACGATTGCCTATTCTTTTTCATTTGTGTGTAACGCACTCTTAACGATTCATAAAATAATAATCAGATATTAAAAGCAATGTAATACCGATTGTATAAGGTAAATTTACTCCGACAGAACGTTTTTGGTTAACACGAAGCAAAATATTTTAGTATTAAAAGCATCAGTATTTTCCTAACAAAAAAACAATAAATAGGAATATATAACTGTTCTATTAGCAATGCAACATATACCAGACGCCGAAATAGCGCAGGACAAAGGTATTCACATGGAAGGTTAATGCGAAAGCAAGAACAAATTTGTGATGAGTCATTTAGGGAAAAGAGCAAACCCAACAGTTACCGCCTTGGAACGGTTTGTCGTCAAAATCTGGTTTTAGGCATAAACCTACAATCAGGACTTATCTCCTAACATCTTTTTACTGAAGACGAAATCGGCACAGTAAAGACAACTGACTGATGTGGAATTTATTTGTTCGGAATTAGTAACAAAACCAAGAAGTGGATTGTATAAAAACTTCCCTATTATAACAGACATTCACATGGACATATTAGCAGCGTTTGTACCTTCCTCTTGTTATGTAAATTTTAGCCCTTTACCGGAGAAAACCATCAATCACTTGATGAATTCTTACCATGAAATTGTCATAAAATTGACTCGTTAATGTATTGTTATGAATCTGTATAAATGATTGCTTCATACAATGAACGTTTTACGACACTTACATGTCATTACAGACATTATGGTATGTTGTAATGATGAAATTATTGTTTCTACATCATTCAAAGACATTTGCTTCTCTGACAATGCTCTTTTTTCTACAATGAACAAATGAAGAAGACTTTTCGGATGCGGTAAACAGACAACAGGTCTAATCAATGGACGTTCTGGAGAGGTAAAGAAAATAATCTATACCGTGTAAGGAGAATATTCCGAAACATTTAATCAATTTCGATTAAATCTGCCAATTTAAATGAATTTAAATTGCATAAAGTATGTAAGAGAAGATGTGCACTGTATTGCCAATCTGCATCTAAACCCGCATTGCCAAACATTTCTCTATTTACTATTTTCGGTAGTTTTCTAGTATGTCAATGTATTTTTAGTTTTTAGCTAGATATAATCTAAAACATGTCTTTATTCAAACTTTAATTGTACTTATTATATGCCCGTCGTCTAAGTCTACATATGGTTAGATCTACATGGGCGGATCTAGAATGTACCGTTGAGATGGCGCACTTAAGTTCAAATGAAATTTATTCGGAAAGAGTATACATGATATGAAACTCTCAGTTGAAGCTCGTGAATATTCTTAAGTAAATAAATATATGCTTATGTAATTATGTATTAATCAATAATGCAAATAGCAAAAAGCCATACGTGGCAGAGAAGACGGTTTATTTCAAATATGTTGCGAGGTAGTACGGAGACTTGCTTCAAATTAGATCTGTATATTTTGGGCATCGTATTGGTGTCTACCTGGACCAAAGCTTAGCCTTAGTTTCCTTATAAGTACAATTTTACTATTTTGTTCTTTGACACATTTGTTATTTTAAGCATAATTGTCTTCTTGGCACCTTGATCGAATTTTTTAACATTAGAATCGCATATATTGTTGTTGCACATCGGATCGTCAACTCATAACTTTATATAAATTTAAACTTGTTCGAATTGCATATTTACGCATGCCAGTACTGAATTGAACACAATGATGATAAAGTTCTAAATAATGCTTTTAAGCCATCAGGTTGATGGCAATTTTGTATGCGGAAATAGTATGTTATTTATGGTAAAACATTATATGTCTTGTTAAAAATTATTATCGAAACGCGGTTATTCAAAGTGACCAGGAACGCCGAGTTTATTGACATCAAGTTAAATTATGACCGGCCTTGAAATGACCGATGGCCGTTGTCACTGCTCCGGATAGCCCGAGTTTGAATAATAGAAGTTCGACAGTGCATGTGCATTGGTCAGATAAGTTTCTAGCAAGCATGTTTATCTTTTTATTAGGAATATAAATTGATTAATTAGTATTAAAATGTAATTATTTCACAAATGTAATTATCTCACAGAAGTAATTATCTCACACATGTAAATAATGCTGTGGTTCTAATGTTGAGCCGGGTATGCCAGTTTTTTAGAATGTAAATCTCAAGGGACGAATATATATTACACCGCATTAAAAAGATGCTTTAGTTTGTTAAAAAAACATTGACAAAATATTGCACCAATGCACATAACTTAATGACATGTAGATTTTTCAAATGAATGTATTATGTTTAGTAAGACAGCGTCTATTGACCATTTCTCTCAACAAAGTTGCTTTAATAGAACACATGATGTACATTATCCTTTTCTTAGAAATGCAACTGGCAACACTTTTCCATAGGTAATTGTCTTTTCTTTTAAAATCTTACTAAAGCGTACAAAGATGTTCTTTACTGTAGAAGTTTTAAGCGTGTGTTAACTTACTTCAGGACTTTCATTAATAAAATAAATGGCTACACATAACAGCTTGTGTTAATTGTTTTTGCTCGTGTTATCCTCGGTTTACTAGCAAATGTTTACGGTTTATTGCATTACACGTAACTGCTGGCTGCATTTGCTATAAACTGGAGTTTAATTTAAATATCGTTGACGTCACCTTTCTGTGCTGCTTATCTATCTCTGCTATCCAAATAAAGTAGGAATAATGTTCGTTTGTTTCAGTTACATCACACCGACCCATATATGGCCATATTGTCGACGTCCAGCTAAATATTGGTGAAGGCAGTCCCCAGACTTACGACTGGGCATAACCACCGACGCACCGCAGCTAGGAGTCGAACCCACGCGGTGAGGGGCTGAAGATTTCCGAGTCAACGACTCTAAACGCTAAGCCATGGGCGTCCTGATTTACTTGTTGTTAAACTACAAATACCCGTTTTTGACAACATATCTGGCGTTAATTTCAAGTAAGGTCATCTATTATTGAATTGCGTATTAAAATTACATATATAACATACAGAGAAGCAAACTAATTTAATACCGACCACAACTCTTATGCACAAGTATTGGCTTTTCAACTTTTAGATCATACTAAAGCTGATTATAAAGTCATAATAAGATTCAAACAGGATTCCAGCAACTTTACATAGTCTCATTTAGAGGTTCAAACAGTGCAAGTCATTGTTTAAATGCCAGAGAATACAGTGAGACGGCATACAGTGAATTAAAACCATTTTACCGCCTGCAAATTCAGCTGAGAAAGCCCGGCTATGAATGTTACAACCTGGTTTTATTGGGCCGAAGAGCAATCTTTTTGAAGATGTCATTTTCTATGAAATTATAAAAGACAATTTTCTTGGTAACTGTAAATGATGATAAGAAAGCAGATCACTGAGACATCAAAAAAGAAAAACGAGCACTAAAGAATAAGGCAGATGTATTTTTATATTTGACTTCATTGGCTACATGTACACATAGCTAAAACTAGTTGTAACGCTGCTATAATTTTATGAATTATCTGTAAACCGGTTTAATACTCGATAAGCGTTTCGTTTTCTTTACACAGCCTTAATGACTTTGCAAAGACATACGATATTTGAACAGTATCTATTTACCTTCGTCCAATATCTCACAGGCAGTACCACACTTTTACTTATACCTGTTGCTTCAGCATTTATGTATTTGAAAGAAAATACTGATTAAATAATAAAAATAATTAATAAATAAATACATTAATAATGATATAATAATAATAATAATAATAATAATAATAATAATAATAATAATAGTAATAGTAATAATGACAATCGTAATGTATCTTTCAGAATCTGCTTTGTATAAAAATTCGAAATGATTGTTCTTGCCCCTTACATGAACATTTATGTTACACATCAATATTTTCAATATTAACTCATCGGTCAGCGTTTTGGTGATTTTAAAAGCCTATCTGTCAATACAACGATAACGTAATGCATTTTAGACATAATGCATTTTAGAGAACATGTGCGGCGTTAACATTCTAAATGTAGGGATATTATCTAAAGAAAGTGACAAACTGCTTTAACAAAAACATAACAATAATTCTGATGCATCTGCTTTCTAGATTAATTCTATCCATTTATATTGAGAACCTCTACTTTGCGAATTAATCAGATGAGGAAGGGTGCACGGTAGACTCACACTTTATTTCAGTTCTCGTGGTATCTTTCTTGTTTAGACTGGATGGCTTATCTGGCAGTATTTGCATTTGAACACATTTTCATTAATATAACACACAACCTACATATAACTGTATGAACTTTAATATCAAGTACTTCAGAAAAAGCACAAATTGCACGTCAACACATGAATGTCATAGGGACAAATGAGGTTAGATGATGCGAGTCGATGCTGAAAAGTTTCTTATTCATTCTGTTATAACCTATAGATATTCGTAAAACAGAAAAAGCCAACAAAACTATTACCATAACCATGTTACTTAAAAGTTAACAATACATCTATTAACCGGTCGAAACAATATATTATATCTCTACATTAAAACAGACCTTAATAAAATTCAACAGTTGTTTGTATAGTCCGAAGTTGATAATTTTAGCAAATCTTCAAACCAACAAAGTATCATAACAATACTATGATGTTTTTCCACAATATTGAAGTTTAAAAACAAGTAGTTTATACTAACAGGAACACCCCTTCATCTAACAGTGAAACCTAAAGAAATCCGACGGACTATGCTAGAAATTACCTCTCACATTTGGAAATAACAACAACTTAACATGAAGGTGATATCTAAAATATATCAAAAAGACTTGTTTCCCGTAACTAAGACGCTGCAAAAACACATAGAATGACGTTAACAGCATCATGTATTATACGACTTATTTAATGGTTGTTTTCTTGTCAGATAACTGCTTTTACTCTCTACATCATGCAAGGAGTAATAATTAAGAACGAAAATGAAGAGCATCAGTTTGTCTATTTTTCCCCATTTTCTCACCGCCTTATGGCACTTAGAAGTAACAGCGGCAAAGTTAATCTTCGGATTTGGGCGCGAAATGACCAACACATAACGCATTCATTAAATAAATCTTAATATTTGTCGACAACATCAGTTATTTGAAAAGAATAATCTCCAATACGGTATGTCTTTCCTAATTAAGTATCGATGACATTGTTATATTTGACGTAGATGTAAAACCAATATTTAAGTGCACATATTTGGTACTGTCAAAAGGATGTGATTCATTTGACCATTAAAAAGTTAACATCAACTTAGAACATCAGACAACGACTTATGAGGTATGTCCATGCTTAAAATCAAACTGACATTAAAATCATGTATAGTTTAAAAGTTACGTCATTGACATGAACCAGACACAAACAATCATAGTAAAATAGATAAATTATTGCACTGCGCAATAAATACAATATAGGCAATCAAACTCAAATGAAACAAATTAAGAGAATGACTGGGCCAATAATAAACGAGACGAATTACTAAAACCAATGACATGTATACTTTCTCCTGCTTTGGTGTTTATTTTCCAGGAATCCATAGGTCACATATCAATTTAAACACTGGGATATTGACATGCATAACTTGTTCACCTAATAAAAACAACAACACAAAACTGCAACTTTTAAACTTTTAATTGGTTATTAGCAAGAACATATCAATGGACCATTAACAAAACTGAAAATTGTACAGGATAAAGGATGTCTTAAAAATTAAAGTAAAACCATCAAACTACTGTCCAGTCAGCTAAACAACATTCTGTACCAGAGTTATTCAACACAGTATACATTGTTGTGACATGAATCACCTTACTAAAATTTGCAAAATGAATTTACAAAACGTAGATTATGTGATTATCAAAAGATGTTTACAATAAACTATCTTGTTAATGGACTAGACAACAAAATAGAGCTCCATCTCATCTGTCTTCATTTGTTTCTAAAGCATTTGACAGGAACCATTGCACAAGAGTGTGAAAAAGTTTGAATATTGTGGTGTTAAAGGCCACGTACTGCAACAGATAAGAAACTTACTCAGCGATCGTAATGAGAAGGCAGGCCGTTGTAGATAGCAAACTATCACATCCAACACCCGTGACATCCGGCGTGCCACAAGGCACTGTGTTATTGCCACTGTTCTACTAAAATATTTTCACATAATGACCTGCTAATTAAAAATAAACCCACCAGTTAAGTTAGCTAACTTTTTACACCCTCGGAAGTGTGCATGTTGAATAATTTGAACTTTAGCAAGATGTCGTTAAATCGCAGGAACATTCCTTTTCTTGCATGCTATTTTACTTCTCTCCGTCTTCAGTATATTACCACGGTTGGAGTTCATGTCATCGTACTGTTTTAACCGAGCAATACAATAAAGCTCCACATAATTAAATGCATGTGTTTAAGTCTGGTTTAATGGAAACCTAAACATCACATCAAATTTTAAAACCGCCGAATGTATCAAAAGTCCGAGATCTAGATTGTCAATCCTTTTGGCATGTTTGTGTGTATGGACCTGAAATGATAGACACCAGTCCTGAAATTTGCACGAACTGTGCTGTTTTAATTGGAGTATCTGTTCGCAATAGTGTGTAAAATACCAATAAAATACATAAAAACCAACCATTGGAAGTGAGAATGCCACATATCGACATTTTCATATAAAAAAGGAAAAAGGAGTAATATGTGTTTCATGGTAGGTTCTTTCGCTATTTGTACTCCTTATATTATTATTTACATAAATACCAATGTACTTAGTTATTCAATGAAACTTCTTTGTCGATTGCATTTGGATTTATGCAGCGATATTTCTATCAATATAGCACACGCGCACTTATAAGGTGCCGAGGGACTGAACCCGGCCAGTCCATTATACTAACACCAATGAATCAGGCGTAATGCCGTTCCCTTAGCCCCAAGCGTTTGGTGGGAAACCACAACTACCAACTTTAAAGTCTTTGGTTTAACGCGGCCGGGGTTTGAACCCGCGACCTCCCGATCTGCAATCGACGCTCTACCACTTGAGCAATTGCGAATGGTCCGATTGTATTGTGTTCAGAAGCAATGATGAGATTTTCGTGACATTTTGAGTTTCATGTTCTTGTGCTACAAGAATAAAAGTCCATCAAGAATGTTTATTTTATTTTACTTTTAACGCACAGAAATTGACTAGAATTCTATTGCTTATTACTGCACACTAATGCTGCATACATTGGTACGTTTATTATCTTCTTACGTTACATAAATGTAATCGATGGTAGTATGCGTTTTATTTCGTGCAAATAGCATACGAAAAATAGGACACACAAGAACACGTGTCTTTTAAAATTATTTACTTGATGCACGTTTATTTTCGTTTAAGTAATTCAAATACTATTCATTTGCAGCGATAGACAAAATGTATGCAGAAAATCATGTACAATCGATAACTCTATATTTATTGGTTTGTATGGAATTGTTTTCCTTATAAATATTCTCTTTGTACCTCATTATCCAACTGAATTACACATATGTCCAGAAATCAAAGAGTGGATTTATCAGACGATATCGGTTGTTATTATCGAAAACCTATTTCAACTATTTCAACACGTGTGTATGTATTGATTTAACTTTATATCTCAATCGCCGGTTTGGTTATTGAAGCCGTAATCATAATCACTGATAATAATCGGCTTAACATTGACGTGTGTCTGAGAATAAATGTGCAAGGTGTTTGTTTACAGCTTTATTTCTAGGTCATAACTATTTGTAAAAGAAAATGTGTAATTGATTCAAATTACAATGCTAATTAGTGTAAAATTATTAACGTAGAAATAGATTGTAATGACAAGTTTAGAATATGACATCATATATAGGATTTTATGTGTTGTTGTCAAAGCCCTGTGGCCTTTTACCAATAGAACAATAAAGTCGTAATTTAGTGTACTCGAGAAATTCGAGAGAGGCGCATGCACGACCGCAAAGCTGCATACACACATACAAACACGCACGCATTCACGTACGCGCGCGCGAGCACCACATGTCCGCACGCACACACGCACAAAGAAACGCATCTACGAACCTATGCATGTTCGCAGGTACACAGACACGTATGCAAAAAATACCAAAATTTACGATGGCTTAAAACATAATAATATTTACTTTATTAAAGAAAAGCTTGACGGAATTTATTACAGGATACATTTAATTCAGCATTATCGCCTGTTCAGTTGCTGTTTATAGTATTGTAAAAAGGGAGGATATATACTGATCAGCTGGCCAGTGCATCGTTAAAACAACAAAAACCTGTTACACGCACCTTCGAGTATGTAAAGTGAAAACACCCCAGCTACATGCAAGTTAATTTGTATTATACACAATACAGTGATAGGAACTGTTATGAACGTTTTCATTTATAATGAAACCCTAGGGAAACAAAATAATACCTATCACTTCTTCTTCGTCCAAGGAATATTCGTCTAGGGGGGAAAAGATGCGTTTCCCGTATATCTTAGCAAAACATGGACAAATAATACCAGACGCGAGCACTTTCCAAAAAAGTACCGCAATCCATTGTAATTGTAAATAACTATCATTATCTTGTAAGCCTTTCTCTTTGTTTATTGTTCTTTAAGACACCGCGTGCCGCGAAAACTCTAATTTCGAGCAATAAAATGTGACCAGTTATGACCAGTTATTTTCAAAATGTCATAGATGTCATATATGTTGGTCCTTGTAGTTGTACCAAATACTTAACAACAATATATATAACGATTTATCTTGACCTTAGTAAAATCCATGTCAAACAATATTCGGATAATATACAGGAAGTCCGATTGGAATGAATTTGCAAATGTTTTTGATGTTTGATTAGAAGGAATGTGCAATATGTGTATGGAAAAAGTCACAATTACACAAAATGTCACAAACAACTATTTTATTAATGGAACTAAATTCAATACATATTGTGAAGCGATAAAAGCTTTTTTTTATCCAGGCGTCATTTCCGCATACAATTTAAAGCATCAGCTTACATGTACATATCCCGTTAGTTTCTGGGGTCTATTTGTTATAATAAGAGAATTGTTAATGAATTTTATTAAAATGCCGTGACTCTTATCTTTTAAATAGTAGACGAATTAAGTTAATCAAAACACGATTAATTCCACAGATAATTGTTGTTTTAAAACCTATCAGATGGAAAGGTTGCCAAAAAATAATATATTTGCTTTGCTATTTATGGAACATAAAATGAGAGTCGTACGTGGAATCTCCATCGAATGAACCTATTGTATTTAATTCTGCAAATGGTAAATCCTGTTTATCCTTGGCATATCACCGCGTGTGTTCGAGTCCCTGTTGGGGCGATTGACTAAATGTGATAAGGTTTGCCAGCCTACCACGATACGCCTGTAGTCCTTCTAAAACCCGTGTTCGTGGACGACATATGATAATAGCTAAATGTCGCTATAATAATCAGAATGTTGCCGCCACGATGTTACTTCCCTGCTTGTTTACTAGGTGCAGCAAAACATAACAGCACAATGTATACCACACTCTAATACTTCTGCATAATTTATTGAATAGCACGTGTAATCTAAACATTAATAACTGCGCAATAGCAAACGTGATCGAAATACCAGTCTATTTGCATACATAACGTCTTACTTAATTAAAATTTCAAGTGCAAGCAGATGAAGTGGGTTTGATTGTTCTGATAGGTATAGATATTGGCATGTTTTATAAATGCTGTTAATAAGAAATAAACAGTACATATTATTTTATTAGTTATTATGAACACATAAAGTTTCAGGAGCACGAATTCAACTATGGCTACGAATGATGTTTATAACTAAGTTATTTCTTAAAAGCGCTCATGGGAATCTGGAACTTACTAAATCACGACATTGTAACTGTTTTCTTCCAAAGAATAACAATTATTAACGAAGGTGTGAAAGGTCAGGGACTAGACATATCTAGTTTAGAATGTTAGACATGACGTTCTGTATATGCCATCGGATATGGGAATGTCAACTGATAACGTTAAGCATATATTTCAATTACTTTTTCCATGTTCTGTGAAAGATGTTAAACCGAGATTCAATAAAACCACATATAGGCGAATATATCGCATTAATAATTGTTTTGTAACGAGGGTGTCTTTTTTGGAATGACATCCCTAATTGGTCAATAAACAGGAAAAAATTGAGTGATAGAACAGCGTGTTAATTAATACAAGATTAAGCCATGGTCGTATTTACTTTTTTTTCTTAATTTTACATATAAACGCCTCACGTCCTCACATCACAGTGTACCAACGTACAGTATGTTGTGGATAAATAGATTTGCAACGGAGCTAGACATGGATTGCACATATTTTTATATGATCTTCGGATATTTCAATTTTGTGCGTCTGTTCAACATGCGCCATATTAATACTGCCGTTACAACAACAAGTGCGGGGCGCCCGTGGCGTAGTGGTAGAGTCGCCGATTTGTAACTCCTCTGACAGCTTAGCCTCCAACTGCGTGGATTCGAGTGCCGCTCAGGGTTAAAGACTATATGTGGGAAAGTCTTGCTGTTGATTTGCAATGCTCTGGTGGTTCTGCCCAGACATTTGTCTGGAGTAATCCTTTTCGAAATAGCTAGACATCGCTTTAATGATCATAACTGGTCACTGCGATGTATTTCAAAAACAAACACAGAAAAACAACATTAATCGTCAACAATAAAACCGTTTAGCATTTATCTTGACAATACATGCTGTTATGTAACTTATTCAAATCATGAGGCAGCTCCAGGCCAATAATGACATACAAGGGAGGCAAGTATTAAACGTCATTCTAATTTTATCGCAACACTTCAGATATAAATAAATCACATCTGTAATATGGAACTTTATATTGTTATTTTTGTAGTTTTATTACGATACTTCTTTAGGCATGTACAATTCCTAAACATATACAATGTTTCCAATATCATAAATGGTATTTACTCAGAAGTTAAATAGTTGAACGTAAAAACTGGTCACAAAATACACGACTTATTTCTGGCAATAATTAAAAGCTTCAATTGAAAAACATAGTACAGCAAACTCATTATTGCAATTACGTATGTCATATAGAACCTCATACATTTTATAAAATAGTGTATGTTTGATCATTTAAGTTATATTGTAATTTAATTAAAACGCACAATGTTGTGTAAATGCAACATATAACCTGCAGCACAACCTGATTTTTATCAAACTGCAATACTTAATAAAATGCGAACATATATTTCAGAAATATATATCTGTACTCAATAGACAGTCACCAAATTACAAGATTAATCTCAAGTGGTACATTGTATCACAGTTTTTGCAATTGTATTGTCACTTGCAATAGATGTTTAACATATCTCATTAACACCTGTGTGTGAATCAATATTCAAATTATAAAAAAAAAATATTACAAATGAATAAACTTATGGTCGGAATAAAACATTCAGATGTAAATACTTCAAGTAGATATGTGAAAATACCAATATACAATGCATACAAAATGTGCGACACATAGTAATTGAAGTGTAGAACGTGCATGTACTTTGTATACATTGTAATTTACTACACAGAGTGGCAAATGAAGACCAAATGAACTTTTCCCATGTTCATTTGTATCGATCGTGTGTTCATTAGTAGATCTGAATAAAATATCGTGGCGCTTAGGAATTATTTGATTAGGAAAATCTATAAGGTATATCAAAAAGCTAGATACTTGTGATACAGACTACAAATCCGTCTTTTATTTGCATGTTGATTGTGGAGAAGAGAGAGACGGCGTCGCTGATCCATTGCAATGTTTGTTAACAATACTGTTTTTCATGTTTCAGTTATAGATTCCTTTCTTGAACTGAACAGAAAAATGTATAAAAAAACGTTGTCAACATCTACACAGAAGATGTGTAAAAGCCTGCGGTGTGTCAGTGGTCGTGCCCAGACATTTGAAAATTGTTTATACGACTTTATTCATTCTTAAAATTATAAGCATTAATTTATAGTCACATATAAGGGGTTATTAAACCAGGGACTAAATCTTTTAAACCATAAATTATATTGCAGGCATTTTTTGTTATCGCCTCATATTTTTCATACAAAGTCATTTCTATCTAAACAGTCTTCAGTGGAGGACAACTTGCCAGTATAAACATCTTATCCGTCTTCGAAAAAGGTCTCTTAAGACCACACTCCAATACTCATTCCTGATATAATAGCTTGTTTCCCCGTGAAATTTTATTCCTTCCATTTTTTCCTCCGCATAAAGTACATTTTGCAGAAGATTTGTCTCTCAAGTAATCGCTTGGTGTTTTGTAGAAACAAATATTTGAGATTTAAGTGTAAACACATTTATTGTCTTAAATCATTTACGTGGCTTATATTTACAATACAACTAAACACTCTACCAAAAGTCGCATTGCACTATAGCTTAAAATGGAAACGGCTTGACAACATTTAGTAAACAGACATTTTAAATAGGCCTTAAGACAGGTGTATCTTTAGTTGTAAAATATATTTTCAAGGTTTCTGATGTTCTGTTGTAGATTTTTACATATTTGCCAACGACCGTCTCAGATTACGTCAATTTTAATGTTAATGTCTGTTATTTCTTGCTCGAACAGTACATCTAGTACACGAAAAAAGTGCAGTTATGCGTTTCCATCTTAAACAACATAAATTGTGGATTTCATTTATGCGTATTAACAACGAATTCCATAGGGACTTAATCTAATAGAAGGAACTGACAAATGTATTTGAATAATCGAAAGGAATCCAAGAACGAAGATTTAATCAAGTAGAGAACAATTCAATTATGAGCTTCTTACGTCGAGGTTTTACGGTATAACATGTCAATTAATACGTACAAACCAGTTTCCAATGTCTTCATGCGCATGAAATATGTCAACATTAAGATATGTCAAACAACAAAAATTGCAAACTTAGCCAAAGTCTAAGCGATATCAGTGGCACGGTGAAGACGCTCAAAAGTAACATTTATGTATTAGTGAGAAACTAACAGAGACAATGCGGTTATGAAATGTTAATGTAATCGATAATATAGCATATATAAATGTTACAAAACATATCATTTTACCTTCCATTGTAGCTGATATTTTGGAAAGCAGTTGCTTTCAAAATACTGGGATTCTTTTCCTATTAGGGGGCGCATGTGGCCGAGCGGTTAGAGTCACTGACTTGTAACTACTCAGCTCCTCACCGCGTGGGTTCGAGTCCCGGTCGGGTCGAAAACTTTCATGAGGGAAGGTTTTGCAGCTATCCTGCTGTTTGCCGTTTGTTCCCAGACCTATGGGGTCTTCATGTACTAATTATTAGCTGGATATCACAAACAGTAGCATGATTGTGCCGGTGCGATATAACAAAAACAAACAAAACATTTTTCTATTCTTTAAATCAAAATATTCAGATAGAGAGCATGCAGTGTTTCCATATCGTTGTCTTATTACATAGTTTATTCGACAAAGGTTTTGATATGCTTTGATATAACAATTGAGTTATAATACGGTTATAAAAGAGTTCAATACTTAGTTATTACGACCCGTAAATCTTAAGTGCTCCATAGAGTAATGCATCTGTACCATAGTTTGTCTCGACTCTGTGTTCACTGGGATATATATAATAACTTCCTGCATCTGCCACCAATAATACTAAGTCTAAAAATATTTGAACGGGATGTTTGATATGTTAAATATTCTTTTTTTTTTTAAATGTCTTTAAAACACTTACTGTTGTTTTATAACAGGAGATGTAATGGCTAAAATATGCTTGAGATTTTATTTTGACACGAATAGTTTTTTTTCTCAATTGAATGGCGTCTTTATAACTCGTATTGTCTTGATGTTAGTTAGTTATGCTAATGGAGAATGAATCATGCAAACACGAATTCATGTCGAGAAAAAAAGCTGTACGTATTTATATAGAAATAAAGTATGTCAGATTCCTATGAGTACTGCAATAAATATAAAGATCTGAAAAGGAAGAGGACATATGCAGTGAGTTGCTATTCAGTTTTAAAGTACAAACCTTCGAGAATAATCAACAATCGAGCCATTCCATCATTCACCGTTTTTCCTAAACCAAATGTTTATAAAAATGTCTTCTATGGATTCAATAGTCCTTGATATATTTACAGACATTGCTTTAATGCGTGATGTTTTAAATTGTTGTTTGTTATGTACTAATACTTCCATTGTTCCCCAATTGTTTATGAATAATTCCATTAATTCACGTATAATCACATACCGAATGGGAACGTTTCACCATCCGTTTATAGCTTCATTTCAATATGATATAAATCAAACAGATGTGGTTAAAATGGTGTTGACTTTTTCCTAAAATTATCTCAAGTAATAAATAGAAAATGTGTTAATTGTAAAGACGCAGAAATGGTAGCTTTTTCTTTGTTCAACGGAACCCTTTTGCCTGAATTTGATGATCATAAATAAAACCACCTGAACACATGTAATTAAGGTAAATCGAACAAGCTTTATGTCTGCAATGAATGAACGCATCTGCAGATGAAGAAAACCATAACATTTGCATCGAAATCGCATTTATCTTGAATTATGACATAATAAAGTACACATTGCATACACATTCCCTAAAATAAATGGTCCGAACTGTATGTCCTTAACACTTTAGAAGTAAGAAGTGACATATATATGGAACGGATAATTCACGTTTGCATACTATGTCAAACTATTTGGTTTGTTATACAAATAAATAAATACATAAATAAATAGATAAATAAATAAAAAAAAAATGAAAAAAAAATCACGTTCCTTATTTTGTTAATAAATATAACATAGCATACGTTTTAATTACAGAGAACTAGAAATGAGTTCCAATTATAAATAAATAAGGTGCCGGAATATATATAAGTTTATGCGTCTCAACACAAATATAAATTATAACATATTGCATTTTGGAACAGTGAAAGAGTGAAATGCCCGATATGGTGTAAATATGTAATTAAATATTAATACACAGCCGCGCCGGGCTGGGAGGCAAAAAACACTGCCGAAAATTAACGTCTTACGTATTACACTAACACTGTTTTATGTGACCTTTTTATACATTAGTCTAGCAATCTAAATGTTAGAGATTTATAGTAACATTTACAGTCATTTAAACTACAAATGACAAATGATAAATTTCTCTCGACATAATTACACTTCCGCTCCTAAACCGATTCGATGAAAAAAGTCGGTGATAAAAGGGATTAGGGATTAGGGATTAGCCGGCATCTTTTTTTTTGCCGATACTGCGCAGCGACATTTCTATCATTATAGCACAGGGGCACTTATGAGGTGCCCAAGGACTGAACCTGGCCGGTCCATTATACTGACACCGACGAGTCAGGCGTAATGCTGTCCCCTTAGCCCCGAGCGTTAGGAGGGAAGCCACTACTACCAACTTTAAAGTCTTTGGTATGACCCGGCCGGGGTTCGAACCCACGACCTCCCGATCCGCAAGCCGACGCTCTACCACCTGGTGATAAAAGAGAATTGAACATGGTGTCTCGAGAATGAAACGTTTAAATGTTTGTCAAATAGAAAAAAAACTTCAGGTATTTATAAATTTGCATTATGTTTTGATGATAAACTCTGTTTTTTGCTCATTGCCATTCTTGACATGACTGACCGTGGTGTCGCATATTTTCTCGTGCTACACTTCGGAGGGTCGATTATCGATTATGCATTTCTCGGCACGGGCCGAAAAGTGATAAATGTTTTCGTGACAGCTATAATTCCATCGAAACGAATAATTTGTGTTTCTATATATAGTTAAATGTGTTTTTATCTGCGTTAATCACAGTAAGACATTAAAGACATAAACACTTTAAGAATTAGCCAGTCACTATGATATAATATATTTCAGTTAAAAGTATATAATGCAATACCTACCTACCTACCTACCTACCGACCGACCGGCCGGCCTGCCTGCCTACCTGCCTGCCTGTATGCCTGCCTGCCTCCATCCCTCCCTCCCTAGATAGATAGATAGATAGATAGATAGATAGATAGATAGATAGATAGATAGATAGATAGATAGATAGATAGATAGATAGATAGATAGAAAGATAGATAGGTAGATAGTTAGGTAGGTAGGTAGGTAGGTGGGAAGGTAGGTAGGTCGGTAGGTAGGAAGGAAGGTAGGAAGGTAAGTAAGTAGGTAGGAAGGTAGGTAGGAAGGTAGGTAGGTAGGTAGGTAGGTAGGATTGTAGGTAGGTAGGTAGGTCGGTAGGTCGGTAGGTATGTATGTAGGTAGGTAGGTAGGTACGTAGGTAGGTAGGTAGGTACGTACGTACGTAGGTACGTACGTAGGTAGGTAGGTAGGTGGGTGGGTGGGTTGATAGATAGGTAGGTAGGTAGGTAGGTAGGTAGGCAGGCAGGCAGGCAGGCAGGCAGGCAGGCAGGCAGGCAGGCAGGCAGGCAGGCAGGCAGGCAGACAGACAGACAGATAGATTTTAATAACGAATAACCCGGCAATTTCTGTACATTTTGCTAACCTTGTAATATCATAACGTACTCTGGTTTTGTTCCTGTTGACTGACGGCATTGCACTACATGTATGTATTCGCAATTTGCAACATAAAATAAAGAACAAAACCTTCAAAAGTTACTTCAAAAACATTCAATAATTCGAATAGTATCACTTAAGTATTATTTTATATTTATTGAATGCACAGCTATTCCTTTGACACCGCGTTTCTTCATGGTAAATTGCTAAACAATTATAAATTATAACTTCTAAAAGTCCTATACACTGGTAATATGCCAACCCATTAACAAGTGATTTCACCTGTATGTTTACACAAACAACGCTGCCAGAAAAATTCAAATAAATCACAATATTTGAAGAAGTAAACGCATGGAAAATTGTTTTATTGATGACCCATATCATAAAAGGCAGGGCCATGCTTCCAGATACAATGTTTTGTGAAAAAATGTTGGCAGCCGAAACGTCTTGCGTTATTTCTGGAGACATCTTTGTACATATTTGAACCCAATTTACATCTAATGTACCATATCTTTTAAGCGTTGTGTGTGTGTGTTAATTGATTTGGCATCATTGAAAATTAATAGAAAAAGAAATACATTTATGAACATCGAGACGTTGGATATTGCACCTTAATTGATTTGCAAATCGTTATAAAGTTACGGTAGAATAAGCTAAAATGTGATAGGGCATTGAATATGATTGCAGAAAGTGCAAAAAGTTTCTTTTTATTGCAATATCATGTACATGCCTTTTACATGGCTTTTATGTACAAAGTTTATTGTTATTTAATATTTCGAACAAAATGAAATCGTAAAAACTAGTGCACCGAGAGTAAATTAATATATTGATATTGTATTTGATAAGTATATCAAATTTTGTAAAGCATAGAAAGCGTTGTGTAGATCTGCCCAAAAATCTATTAATACCGAAATATGACAAAGTCTTACGAGCATCAAAACATATACCAAAATGTGGAAAGGCCGATAACAAAGGTGTTCACATGCAAACCAAATGTTAAAGTAAGAACAAACAAGATGTGATGAGGCATTAAACAAAACGAGCAAACCGAATAGTTACCGCCTTGGAACGGTCAGTCGGCACAAGGGACTGATTGGCATGCCGAAAACGGATTTACAGAACTCTCACATCGGACTTCCTGAGGGAATTCTCAAATGCAAGCAATTAAAAAGTAATCCGTTCTTTTTTAATACAAATGTCCAAGCGCTGACGTATGCCTTGTTCAGTTATGACGTTGTTAGTGACGTAATTGAAAAATATTGTCCACATAGTATATAGAACACAGAGAAGTGTCATTTTCATTAGAAGAACTACACACACATAAGTAAGAAGATATGACAAAGTCCTGTGAGCATTGCAACATTTACCAAAATCCGAAAAGGCAGAGAACAAAGTTATTTCATATGCAAGCCAAGCGAAAAGTAAGAACAAATTTGTGATGAGTCGTTTAACGAATAGAGCAAACCCGACAGTTACCGCCTTGAAACGGTCAGTCGGCAATATGGACCGACTGGGGTGCTTAAACTGGTTTTACAGAGCTCTTACCTCGCACTTCCTGACGAGTTTCTCAAATGAAAGTCATGAAAAAAAACGATCGTTTTGAATGCAAAATGTCCAAGCGCTGATATTTTCTATAAGTTATGGAATTGAAGAACCAAATTTCAATGTCCATCAAAGGAAATACATGTAACAATCCTTATAAGATGAATTAAATGACAACATCGATTACATGCACGGGGAGATTTTTAAAAACCGCCACACTGCACAAGTAACATTGTTGTGATCATGAATAAGAATATATGAGAAGTCCTATGAGCATTGCAACATATACCAAACTCCGAAAAGGCACAGAACAAAGGTATTTCACATGCAAGCCAAGCAAAAAGTAAGAACAAATTTGTGATGAGTCATTTAACGAAACGTGCAAACCCGACAGTAGACCTAGCTAATTAAACAATACGATTGTTTATGTGTTTCAGTCCTCCAAACGCTTTAATAATTTATAAGAGCAAATTAAATCTCTATCACTGAAAGGTTTAAAACTTACCAAATACATTTTACGACTATCAATACTTGTTATATTCCATAATAGAAACAAACGCCTTAATGTTCCTGATCACTGAGGCAGTGGTGGAAACAAGGGTTGACCCATTCGTCTCATTTCAGTAATCTTAAGACGCCAATGAAGGAATAAAAATTCAGTTGCAAATGTACTGTGAATGGAATAACTATCTTTGATTAGAGCATTTTATATAGAGCTGATTTTAATTTACAGACGCATATTTTTATGAAAATTTATATGTAAAATTCATTTTTACTTTAACAGCCTGTTATAAACCTAGCTATTCAAATCGTCGATTCAAGCGACTAAAGCTACTACATATAATTGTTTTTGTTGTTTTTTGTTGTGGTTTTTTTTGTTTGTTTTTTTTTAGAAATATGAACTGTAGGGAAACGCGTTGTTAATAAATTATTTATTATGCGTCTTGATTTCGTTCACTTGAGATCTGGAAGTAATATCTCTGACAGACATGCGTTTAATTAGCCAGATGTTATTTTTCCTTACGCAGGTATTGTGTGTGGTTTTGCTCTCCTGGCTAAATAACACCCGTGCAATAAATAAACTTAACGAATAAATTCCTAAGTGTTTATAATATCAAATTAGAATACAGTATAGCAATCCGGCTATCAAAAGATACACTTAAGAAGTGATGGGCCAAATTAACAGTGATTTTCTCACGACTCGTTTGTTGCTTTTGGCATAAACATTTGTATTACTTCTTAATCCTCTGTTTGTTACACAGAACCTGTTACATGAATTAGTTGTAATTAAGTTGGATCTTCGCCACATTGAAGGGTTAAAAGGAAAAGTTAGCTTAATTTTAACGACAACACAAAAATATCAATAACAAAACATCGAAACATTCGCATACACACGCGAACACAAGAACCAACGAGCTTTGTTGTAATGGTTTTCAAAACTTGAAAGATATGCTTCTTAAATGTTAAATGTTAAATCCTATTCAGTCCCATTAAGTCCCATTCAGTCCTATTCAGTCCTGTTCATTGAAAATTATACCCACTTCTGTAGGTCTGTATTTCAATTAAGAATCGGAAGATTATGTTTATATTTAAACAGTGTTCTTTCCAGGCCCATATTGTCCTTTACATGTCTTAGTTGTCTGATGGTATATAATCCAAGACATGTTTTAATCGTCGGTCCTTCATCCTTTACCTTTGTTTATTATAATCAATGGCTCGTGTGCCTAAATAGATTTGCCGCACATTCATAGCCAGAGATAATAAAAGAGCAGTCGGCAGTATGATATGACTATACTATCTGTCCATCTATCTATCTATCTATCTATCTATCTATCTATCTATCTATCTATCTATCTATCTATCTATCTATCTATCTATCTATCTATCTGTCTGTCTGTCTGTCTGTCTGTCTGTCTGTCTGTCTGTCTGTCTGTCTGTCTGTCTGTCTATCTGTCCGTCCGTCCGTCCGTCCGTCCCTCCATCCATCCATCCATCCATCCATCCATCCATCCATCCATCCATCCATCCATCCATCCATCCATCCATCCATCCATCCATCTATCTATCTATCTATCTATCTATCAATCTTTTCTATCTTTTCTATCTATCTATCTATCTATCAATCTTTTCTATCTTTTCTATCTATCTATCTATTCTATCTTTTCTATCTATCTATCTATCTATCTATCTATCTATCTATCTATCTATCTATCTATCTATCTATCTATCTATCTATCTGTCTATCTGTCTGTCTCTGTCTCTGTCTGTCTCTGTCTGTCTCTGTCTGCCTCTGTCTCTCTCTGTCTCTCTGTGTGTCTCTATGTGTGTCTCTCTGTGTGTGTGTCTCTCTCTCTCTCTCTCTCTCTCTCTCTCTCTCTCTCTCTCTCTCTGTATATATATATATATATATATATATATATATATATATATATATATATATATATATATATATATATATATATATATATATATATATATATATATATATATTACGTGGCAAGTTGGCGCATACAAGCTGAATTTGATTAGATCTAATCAGCATTTTTGTTGGCAACATATAAGAAACGAGTCAATCTTTAGCATTGTGAATTATCAATACCTATTTGCTCATGTTTGTACTGAAATTGAAGACTTAATTGAAAAAAATTAGTTTATTACTACAACATTGTTACAGCAAAGCTTTTGGTTCGACGAATTAAAAATGCCGTTTTTTAAAATCATTTCTCCGTTAGGATTGCGTTGTAATAACGTTCAACAGCACAATGTAAGCAATTATGTAAGGGCACGAGTGCACGAGTTATTCTCCAAATTATGTGACTGTTCTGTGTATGATTAACAAAATCAAGTCTCTTAATAACTTGACTCAGCAAAAGGAGATATTAAAACATTTAAGTTTGGTTATTATAATTCGGGAATTTACATGTTAACTTCAGAAACTACTATTTGTTGCAGGAACAGCACATTAGTGCTATTAGATAAGTTTTAATGACTTTAAATCTAGGAGCAACACTTGGCTTATTGGCATCTGCGCTAAATGGAGGCGCCCGTGTCTTTTTTGTAGCAATGACCGAGGCGATTGCTAGTGTGTTAAGGTGTTACAGATTTATACTACTTCAACTGTATAAAATGTACCGATTTCAACTACTTCGAATCACGTGACTTAAGCAGGCTTTATTTTCACCTGTCAGCTATGCTGTATGAGGATTGTAAGATAGCTATCAGTTTAATATTTCTTACATGAGTTTCCTACATAATTAGTTGCGTTGTAAATTGAATCCTTTGATACAAACGAAAACCAAATGACGTAGCAGCATATGTTATGTCCATGTAAAGGCCAGTTGTTCGATAAATATTTTCAGTTCACTTTAAGTCAAAGTATTCATCGGATGTCCGGCGGTGCCAGTCGTTAGATAACATATTGTCTTTCTAAAACATACTTTGGATGTTATGCTTTTTGTCAGTGATTTTCTTGTCTTTTGATAAAGCAAATAGCAAGACTAATTATTAAGAAGTTGCTTTTTACAACCCTTTACTGAATCAGTGTTTACTAATCTAATATGATTAACGTATATTAAGCATTTCCTGTTAAGAATTTCCTTTTTAAACACAGACCAGTTTGCAATCAGGTTGGAAATATGCTACCGCTATTAACCATACAGTTTACGTTTACAACAAAGAACACCATACTACAATTAAATAGAATTTACACATACGAGGCTAATGTGTTGCGTTTGACCAAAGTCAAAGCTGAGTATTATCATAGCTTTCGAGGCCAAACCAAAATGAAAAGGTTCTGTACATTTACAAATTAATTAGCTGGGAATCGTCTAAACAAGATTGCTAAACTTTAGCAAAATGTGGAAGCATATAATGCTTGTTAGTTTAATTGAACACCACGCCTTCTACGTCTTCAGATTGCGAACATTTTCTTTGATAATTAACACACTTGTTAATGCATTATTATATTTATTGCATATTTTAGAATGTTAAATATACTGTCTTAAGGTGTGAACGCATTTGCAGATATTTAGTGTAAGGCACTTTATGCTGGCAGCTGGAACCAATTTACTTAACGTTATTTCAAAGTGGTAGCTTATGTTTAAATCCGTCAAAACTTGCTTTGAAGAGAAGCATGTGTGACCAGCTGTATTTTGAATATGCTTATACTTTTCTTCCCACACTTACATTTGTTTGCAGTTTATAGCTCTTTCTTATTTAAATTGCTTGGCAACGGGAACAACCAGTATTTTTCTAAAAAAATAATAGGATCATTTCCGCACTATTGTTCAAATTATATGGTTGTTCTAGGTAACTTTTTCGGAGTAAATAATTAAAACCCATACTGTCTCCGGGAAAATGGTAAATACCATCGGTAGAAAACAGTTCAAAAGTATAAGGCACAGACGACAAGCCAAGACAGCGACCTCTCGTTAGTTCCCAATGTATTCCAAACGGATCCAACCAAAATCAAAATATGTGTTATTTTGAATTTAAATGTAAACGTAATGCTGGTTGCAAAGTAAATTAAACTATATTCAGCAAGCTTATCAAGAGTTACTAGCGCTGTCATTGTAGCAGTAGACTGGATTCGGTAGAATCGGTGAAAAGGCCACTGTTTGAGTCGTGCAAAACCAACTCAATGATATTTCTTCTTTTCTCGTCAAACTATATACGAAATTTTATCAACCGATTTGTGTTTAGGATACTTTTATATCACTTATCATTAAAACTTCATTGATAAGCTAAAGCAACGTGTATGCCATAGCAATTAGCAAATACGTAAATACAATAAAGTAAGAAAAATGGCAAGGTAACATGGATAATTTTATTATAAACAGAAGCAAAACATGCCGTCCATTTTATTGATTTGAGTTACATGTATTATAATTGGGAAGAAGCAAAACAAGCAATAAACATGATTGCCACTTTGACATGCATATGTTTATTTTATGTACTAATTGTTGAACAAAACAGTATGACAAGTGAGCTATTTGCCCGAGACCTTTTGATCATTATCATATACACATTTAAAACATTTAAAAAGATGCACAGGACTTAGGTATTTACATACGAGTAAAATGTAAAAGTAAGACCAAATCTGTGGAGAGTTATTAAACAAAGGAACGAGTTTTCATTTACACACAGTTGACAATATTCGGCATATAATGGCAAGAATCGCATAATTATGGTTAGTTTTACAGCAAGTGAGAACTACATTTCCTTTCGACAAACAGATAGTTCATGTCTTTCTCCTAAAAAGATCTATAAAACCATGCCGATGTAATAGATTAATTTACCAGACATACAAGAAATACTTTATCAATTTATCAATTAAAGATGTTTGACGTTTCATAATATGATATCTATGTCTGCCGATGGTACAACGTCGAAGGATACAAAGTGCTTCACACTTTAATGACCCGTTCTAATAGAATAAATTGATTCGATGATGTCTATTTTAATAACATTAGTATTATATACAAAAACTCTCATTACCAACATGGATAAACGAGTTAAACGTATAAAGTATCAGCATCATAAGTAACTAATTGATCTATCTCACATCTACCTGTTTACGTATCGCCTCTTCACAGACGTGTTCTCACTTTTACATTTGGTTTGCACCTTTGTGCTGTCGTTCTTTTTCTAATTTAAGCATATTGCAATGCTCATAGGACTGTATCGTATTTCATGATTACATGATTACACCAATGTTATCTGTGCAGTGTGGTGCTCGTAGAAATCTTACCGTGTTTGTAATATATGTTTCATGTTATCCATCTAAAGGATTGTTACGTGTATTTTACTTTGATGGACATAAGACTTAGGTTCCTCAATTCCATCTCAATCTGCAAATGATGCCAGAACCATTTACTCATCTTCTAACGATTGTATTATTGATTCAAATGCTCTCCCAAACCCATGTGGACACCATTTTCAATTGCGTCACTACTTTCTCTTAATGACGTCAAAATTTATTCTTATTATATGTCATCGCCAGGACAGTTAAGTTCAAATAGATCGATTTTTCATTGGATTGCTTGCATTTTAGAAACCCACGAAGAAGTGCTTTATTTGATTAATGACTCTTCACAAATGTGTTCTCCCATTTACATTCGGCTTGCAAGTGAATAATTTTGTGCGGTGTCTTTTCAAATCTAAGTATATTAACAATGCTCATATTACTGTATCATATTTCCAAATTCCTATCTTACGCTTCCACGAAGCTATTCTATCTTGAAATTATTAGTGAAAACCATAATGCCTCGGTTAACGTGTATTTACATCATAGCAATAAATGACATGTTGGATGTTCACGTTTAACGGGATTAAAAATCCAAGCCGTCTTGTTTGCCCATTTTCAGATTGCTTACATTTTACATGTTAAGCTCAACAAACGGGCACGTTTTATATAAAGGGCAATGCACGAAATAGAAAGTGTTCATGTTTAACGTATGTTCCATGGTTAGAACAAACAGTAAGCGTCGTTGTTGGAAAGCTATCTGTGTCTTAAACCGACTGTAATGTACTATGGTCAAAGGCAGGAAATGTGGATCTTTTAATTATGTTTAATTTGAATCTAATTGCAACAGAATATGTTTTTGTTATGTTTATTTTGCAATTCTTTTGTAAATGCTTTTAACTCAATTTCATCCTTAAGAAATATGATTAGTAGACAGTAGTATGTCCTTAGATGTATGTTTACGTGCACATACATGCCTAACATTATTTAGAATGCAGTCAGTAAGCCATCCGCCCTTTCATTTCCACAAAACAGTTAAAAACAAATTGTTGTCTACAGTATTTGTCAATATATCTACACGGTTGTATGTTCCAATAACTCGTTTCTGTTACCTGATCGGCTAATATTCACTTTACGTGGACGTACAGTTAATTAGGCAGCGAGGATTTATATACCACATGAATTGCATTTGATATATGGAATATGTTTGATGCAATTTAGGCAACTTAGGATTTGTGGCAAAAAATGAACTAACATGTTTCGTTATCAAAATGCATAGCTTAACACGCATTCATAATTACAATGCATTTTTATATTGCAACTGTATTAAAATAACGAGCATCGACTGTGAAAATTAATTTGCTGGAATTTTGAATTTTTGTTGCAATTTGTTTATTCAGAATTATTAGGTGATTGGTAAGCAACTGCAGACAGGAAACTTCTGTCTGACCAATGATACATTCCCTTTGCCGCCATTTGTCAGAAACGCGACTAAAGATAAAATATAGGTTGCATCTAAGAAGTATAATAATTATTGCTTATAGTCAGCATTGGAAATTAAGCTTTATTTAAATTATCAAACGAAAAAGTCAGTTTAATCAACAAGAGTTGTCAATAAAAATATTGACTACGTGGTGATTTAAACTAATTGCATAACAATAGAACAATATAGTATTGCAAAGGAAAGGGAGATAATCAATCACTTTTAACCGAATGAAAATTTTCTCCGGAAGTATTGTTATTATATGGGCGCCAGACATGTACCATTCTATAATTATAAGTACCGTGAATGTATAAAATAGAAAATATGTCCTTATTAACTTTAACAATAAACACGAATTTACAAATATTATTTTCTACATACAATGTACAATAAAAACAGTCAACAAAATATTTAAATAAAAATAATATTATAGATATTTGAATGTGTATAAGACTTCGAAAATATGGAAAAGATGTTACAATACATTTTCTATACATGTTAATCTATGTCGCTGTTTTCTTTAGAAGAACACAACCATCAGACATGATGCGTAATATGTCAGCATGCTACTCCAAAATCCGACAGTCTTACAAAGATATTAACATAGGGGGCAATTTATCCAAATAGATAGTGATACATTAAAACTATTGTTGCGTTAATTCTTTTGGTTTACATGACATCGATGTACATTGATGAAACTCTCAACTAAAATTAATTGTCTAATTTGTTTTGAAACTAATATTAAAGTGCGTAAACAGCAGGGAGAATATATTACATTTGCACAACTGAGAGAAGAGAAAATATACATCGATTTAACAAGGTTGCTAACATGTACCTTTGTAAGAGACTACATGAATCTAAGAGTTGTGGCTGACAAAGACAAAATGAACGCTCAGCGAATATCAAAATCAAACTTTTGAAAGTGGGATTATGATATGTGTTTAATGTTTATAAATCGCCTCTGATCTGCATTAAGTAAACATATATTCTCAGTAAATATTCCCTGATTGTTGTAGCCATGGACCTCACATTTTAAAATTTTTGTTTTAAAACTCGATTGAAACACATACCATACACTTATGTTCTTTGCAAACTTGGAAGACATGTTTTTACTGTTACATATTGACACATACATCATTAGCATATAAAAGTATGTGGTGATTAAAGTATATGTTGATTACAATTTTCTCCCAGATTATTTAATCTATCTTGATCGTCGAATGACGACATGGTTTTGCGAGTATACAGAATACGTGCGATCCATTGTCTCGCGAGACTACATAGGTACCTTCAAGAATACCGTTTTTATCAGGTTTATTTGACAAGAACACTTTATATAGTGAGTGTCTTAAAATATGTGTCCCAGTAACGACACAAATAATTGGGGCACATTTAGATAAATGCACAAAGTCATATACACCATTTAAAGCTGACGATGTGTGTGTGTGAGTGTGTGTGTGTGTGTGTGTGTGTGTGTGTGTGTATGTGTGTGTGTGTGTGTGTGTGTGTGTATGTGTGTGTGTGTGTGTGTGTGTGTGTGTGTGTGTGTGTGTGTGTGTAAACATACATCTCAACGTAATATATAAACCTTATAAAAGAATGATGAATATAGTTCTTATTAAATCTGAAATATATATTTAGTTTTACAATAAGCTTGGTTTCATATTAAATGTCGTATATGGCTAGAGGAAAACAAAGCACAAACTAACGCTTTAATAATAGGTAGGTGGATATTCTAAAAGAATGTTATGATATACATTGTTAATGAAGACAGGAAATTAATGCTGTAAAATTATAAGAAGTGGTACGTATTTAGTTGAATCTTTATCGTCGCTGCTTTATGATGGTAAAATTTGGGACTACTTCGAAATAAAGACGAAGACAAGGCACATGTATCTTTTTTATGCGAAGACTGTTTTGAGTAAATTATATGGATATTGTTTATATAACTTCTTCAGCAATAAACTGTTGATGACACGATATATACTGTGTCTCTAACATTCAAATTCGTTTACGCATGTTTAACAAGACCAATTTAAAAGCGCGACTCGCCATCAATAGGTTCCACAAATAGCATTTATTATACAAGTTTAAATAGTTTATTTCAACACTAATTGTTACTTATTCAAGATCTACAGTTATCTTCCGGGAAAAAAATCTATGATGTTCGGTTACATTTAAGACATTGTAAATTGTCTACACATGGTTACTACAGCTCCGTTTTTAAACGGAAAATAAAAACAACGCTTTGAATTTAAAGCAAGGCTGTTAAATATTATCTACCAGATTTGTGTAAATTAAATTGTTCTAAAGCATAGGTGAAAGTCTTCGACCATCTTTGTAACTGAAGTTAACAATCATGCCATAGTTTTAAAACATGTCAAATAATGCCGCAATAAATTGAAAACGGCCATGTGTATCTTTTTCCCTCAAGGTAACATGTTCAGCACATGAGACTAACACAACCACTGGAGCAAATATTTGATTGCGAAATGAAAGCCAATTCTGAGCAAAATCTCGTAAAACATTTGAAAGTACTATCATTATCTCGACCATTTGTCCTGTTAGAATTTTTTCCCAGACGAAGCGTGTGAGCAAATATCTAATTTGTAAAAAGGGTTTGGTCGATCGAACATATAATGCTTTCAGCGTATTACATAATTTTTATCAATATACTTTATGGTGAGACGTAAAACCTTGACATAATCACTAATGTAATGGCAAAAAAAAAAATGGTTAAAGTTCTAATTTAAGTTTGCGATACTTTCGAACTAAACGACTGTTATTGTTTGTTCAAATAAATGTAAAGACCCTGTAATCATTTTTACATGATAATTGGTGCACTTTTGTGTTTATTGTATTCCACAAATATACAGCCCTAGGTTATGAACACACGCAAGTTATTAGGAATGCAGCTACAGGTACATATATAAGCAAGCAGAAGAAACATATTGAAATCATGTTGATTAACGTGGAAGCCCCAGGTTAATTCCACCATAAAATGTTTTTAGAAGAAAAAGTAAGATATATGTGTGACTAGCTGTATCATGGACTGCATTATATTATTGTTTTAAGACAATTGGAGCGCGACGCCTATATATGGAATACTCGTTGAAATTTGGACATGGGGAAAGTCGGTTTCGACAACTTTCATAACCAAATATGGGTCACAATTCGGTACAATGAGTTCTATTGTTTCATTTTATTTTATTTATTTTATAGTGTATACATGTTTGTTACAATTTCTTTTAAATTTAACTTAATCGTTTACGTCGCCTTTGATGCTTCGCATCAAGTCTTTTCTTGTAATTTTGGTAAAACTAGCAGGCTTTTCAAAAAAATGAGTCATCTGCTCCACGATATTTTATCATTTATTGCAACCACAAGTCGCTCACTGATACTATGATCAGATTTTAGGACCCGTGTTGAATGTTGTTTCTTCTTTATGCGTGTAAAATCTCGCCATGATGTTTTGGTACATTTAAACTAACCTGTCTCTGTGTAATAGTAGTTAAAACTCTTCCATTCCATATACAGCCATTCCTTGCTGTTAGAACTATGGACTACCTATGGACTCACCCACACTCTTCTTGCTGATGTGTCGTGCGCCTGCGATTGTTCACGGCCATTTGTCAGGTGCATACCACCAGAAATAGAAATGGATGGATACCATTGCAACTTGAGGCTGTGCCCAGCTGGTTAGACCCACCCAACCCCACTACCGACCCCTAATTCAATTGTTACCCACTGCAGTCACAGTGTGAAGCCAGATAAGGAAAGATTACAAAGTTCCAACGCCTTGAGTATAAAATATATTTTTTTTTATTTCTTAATACTCCGCATCTTTAAATGCCTTGAATTACCATTAAGTATTGTAAACGGAAGATATAAATCTTTAGATTAAAGCAAAAGAAAATAATAGTATACCGCCTTGCACTTCATGTGACATCAATGTACAACATGTATGAAGAAGGAAAACATCCTAATTAAGTCATATTAAAACATATAACATACATTTTGATATCAAAGTTGTTTATTTTATACCTCTGTCATAAGTTAAGATTTCGAAAGGATATAAACACTTCCGGTACATCTAATAAACAGCATGAACATAACAATAAAAACAAAGCAAAAATACATGTTTTATCAAGTTAACGGTTTATTCAATTGGCGTGTAAGTATTTCCGTATAGTAATATCTACATTGAATTAAAAAGGTTTAATTTAGGTTTTGTTAAAAAAAGTCAATTTAAGAAGTAGTTACATGTAATTAAACTAATCAGATCTGTAACTGAAGCACTGTGATCAAGATTAGTTTATCAGAAATCAAGCGTTATAACCTATACATATTTTTGACAAAATGAGATGTTTTACAACTGCATATAGTGTTTTCTTTGCGTGCTACATACATTATATTGTTTTAAAGTGTTGTACTTCAACTAAAAAACTTGCCTCGGCATATCTACACTAAAATAATTAAACTTCATCACTAAAATTTCCAAAGAAATGTACATCTTTTTTCACCTATATTAAGATATGCCTCCTTAATTAATATTCAGTATTATTTGGTTTTACCAGAAACCAATTAAAAAGAACAAAGAGTGCACTAGTAAAGTACAGGTTTTAGCTTCAAAGAATCTGAAGCACGACGTAAGAGAGGGAAAGAGGCGAATAAACGCTCTGATTAGTTCTAATTAGCTATAAACCTATCGAGTAATAAAGTAGTAATTACTTTGCAAAAGCTCCAATGTGTTTCAACGTTACAACGTTCCTTTTTTGCTGACATCACTTTCCGTTTAAATTTCAGCCCAACTGTGAAGAAAATAAACGCCGCGTAAAATGTAAGGGTACTTTAGAATTAGTTACAATAATATGCTCAGTAAATCTGCAGATGGTACCATGTAGCACGACAGTAGTTGGGGTAGTTTTGTTCAATCGTTTTTCGACGGTGTAATCTGACGGGGTAATTTGACGTGGCATCTCTATAGAAAAGGTGTGCCAAAAGACAACAAAGAATTTCTTATAACTGACAGGACAATATTTTATAAAATATAGCTACACCAAACGTATTAGAACATACATTCTTTTTCACCTTTAAATTGTTTATTGGCATTCTTACAAATAGCTCTGCCAACATAATTTCCTTTTTGATATGTTTGTTGCTGTTTCGTTATCCAGACAACTTTTACGCTCGTAACAAGTCATTCTGTTCTAACATTCATAAGAGAAAACATATTGCCTGGATATCTATCTTTTTATTAACTGGTCTTTTACAAGGAAATTCTAAGTCGCATGATAAAAATCAGTAATACCAATTGTCTTGTTTTTCTGATCAACTTATTTCGAATGGCGTTTTTTAAGAGACGTGCTAGTCGGCACCTCAAGAAGAAATAATTGTTTGAATCTTCAGCAAAATTTGAAAGCAAAAAGTGAGCAATGACTTAGAAATATAGCCAGTGTCTTAACACATTTAAAACATTTAAGAGGTGCATTTAGAACTTTGATAGAGCTGTTAATTTATTAACACTTGAAAAACTAGCTGAAACATTTATGCAAATTAAATTCGTAAATTTATCTCAAATGTGTTTATTATTTTTTGTCATATTTTTTGGATTTATATTGTCATTATATTTGAGGCATGTGATAACAGGAGACAACATTTTTTTCAAAATGTATTAAATGCAGGCTGACGTCAGTGAAACGATGAAATTCCTTAACAAGAATTCGAATGCAGGTAGTGTATAACACGGGAAACCTACCAAATGACACATATTGACCTATTATGAACTTTCCATTGGGCACCACAGCAACACACACACATATGGATATGTTTTTTAAGTAAATGTTGACAGTTGAAATAATATTTCAACCTAATACAGGTATTACTTATCAACGAATACTTTTTATGATATTCATTTTACGTAGGGCATTATTTTAACTTGATTTTGATTGAGGGGAGAACAATCTGCAAGCCATAGTTAGTATGTTGTTATGCGTATTTCCAGCCAAACTGCCAATAACTTTCCGTAAAAGGTTTAGCCCATTTGTCTTGATTTGTTATCTGGTAACTAATATTTTAACAATGCTCACAATATGCGTAGCTAAAGCAAAAAACAACAACAAAAACACACAAACAAACGCAAACAGACCAGGTGCAATCATGTGATTCTTTGATAGCACATATATAATATATACAACCAAATGATGGACCACCTCCATATGCTTTGAAATATAGAAATGATATATAAAGGTTATTCCCGGATTTTTACACACATATATATATAGTTCGTCAACATAACTATAGTAACGTAGTTGGTAAATGTTTATCTTTTCATCACAATGTCACTGTGCTGATTAGGCAGTATGGTATATTAAATGTAGTCTCTCCTGAGCCAATTCTTCGGCTGTCGTCTGGCATTAAACGAGATGAAATATATGCCTGCAATATGTCGTCTAAACATAATTTGACACTCACAATACTTTTTAACCTGACTGATCTTGATCTACACTGTTTCTTAAGCCTGATGAATCTCTCCTTTGTCGGTTTAGCGTTTTCTAAAACATACATTATTTGTTAAATGGAACGCATGAGAAATAAATGTGGAGATATGTGTTCTTTAATTCAACGACCGAGACGAAACGAGAACAGAGTTTAAGTCGTATATTTCTGAAAAGGTCTGAATGTCTATAATATATATATATGCGATTTGTGAATCAAATTATGTACACTTCTTTCATGCGTAAAGTGTATTATTTACATTTTGCAAAATAAATGTTTTAAATGTTATAATAGTATGTTGGCGTTTTATTTGACGTTTTCCTGTTCAAACAGACGAGATTTTGTCGTGTAAAAACATGTATATCAACCTCAAGATATTTTGTTTTGCATGTGCTATAGCACTCACTTGAGAATTTATCACTATCATATCATTATTGTTATCTACCAAAAGGAGTGTTGTGTAGAAATCTAATTTGCGACTATGAAATTTAAGCTTTCAACACTTTAGCTTAGCATCAGAATAGCGTCGATCCTAAATTAATACGCACATAGATAGATTTTACTACAACAACATTTTAGTTGATTGTGTTTTCTGTTTGTTTTATAGATACACGTACAGTTATGTGATGCAATAAGTTGGAGCTACTTTATATGACTTTGTCGTCCTTTCAGAGTGAAAGAGAAGTTCACTGTTTACAAAAGCAAATATGAAAACAACATACAGCCAAAGTCACAACTGCCGTAAGGTATGTCATGGACAGTCGTGTAAAGATATTGCAGGATAAAACACAACTATACGGATATAAAAATAGTGTTTGTAACTAAATGCTGAACAATGTCATCATACGATCTATCTTTGAGTTTGATATTGATGCTCGTAATTGAAGATTACAATTAATTTGAACAACAACTAAACTCGCTTTAGAAATAACTGCTACAAAGTGAATAATCGGACTCGCGATATACAAATGGTTCTAAGTCGTTATACCTTATACGTTACAATTATGATCTGTGTTTTCTTTTCAATAATGGGACCAATTATGACGAAACACAAGTGTCACTTTTGTAAATACCTGTTTGCGAGATCGCCAGTTATTCGGAAATTAAAATATTGTACACATGAGTTCATGTTTGTGAATAAATGATACATTGCATTTCCTAAGTGCACGGGGCCGTTCAAAGTAACAACATAATACTGCAACCAACTGAAATCAAGCCACTGAAAGACAGATAGATTGCGTTCACTTTAACAGTAATGAACCAAAATATTTGCTTCTTCAAATTTCAGTGGTGAATCCTCTTCAATCATTGGAATAACAATTACGTATGCGACAAACGGTCAACGGCATAATGTACCTTTTAAAAAGTAAAAGCGTGTGATACGCTAAATCAAATTATTAGATTCGGAGATGTTAAAAAATTAAACTGTTTTGAATTATTTTTTACATTTTATTTTATATTCGATTAAAATTAACATTTTTCCTGTAATGGATAGTCATACACATAGAGCTGGTTGAAAAGGTGAAAGTGTTTAATGCATGAATAAACAATGTTGCAAGTAATTATGTAATTAACTATAGATTCAAGATCAGTGCGATGCTTACACGTTACCATTGAAAGTTGTTTCGAGTGCAACAAGATGCAGGCATATGTAAAACAAACATAACATCTAAATGCTTGAATGGGACTATTGTCCACGTTTAACAATTATAATATTCTTAAGAGGAATCTGGTTGGGTTTAAACAGCGGTATCAGAGATTTCATGTTTGCTTCCATCCGTACTTTCTTAAACGGTTGGTGATTTCTTTTTCTCGTTAATACGGAATAAATAATATTTTATTGAAATCTGATCGTGATAGTGATGCAAAAGAAAAACACGGATATATATTATTTGGATAGATAAGCATTTTTTATCAAAACAGATAAGGTAATAACTTTCATTATCATATTGTGATCCCTTATAAACACAGAGCAGAAGGCGATACATGATGAAGGTGTGTCAAAATGCGGTATTTTAACGAGTCTTTGTGTTTTTTGTTTTTGTTTTTTTGTGTGTTTGTAATCACGCTTGATAAAAAACATAAGAAAGAACAATAAGTCTATTGTTTTTCTTCTCCTTACCACCATGTCCTCTTTATTTTATCATAAGCCTAATGTCTTTGGGTGTTTTTATTCTTATGTATGTTTAAAATAGAATCATAACATTAACATCAAATAAAAAGAAAGCAAATGGACAAATAAATCCTAATGTACATGTAGCATATCCAAAGATTTCTAACACGCTCTTGAAATACATACTGTTTATACAATAGTAGCATGTGTCATTGATCCTTCATTTGCATTTATAAACATGAGAGGATACTATCTTTGACAGGTATAGTAATTGTATTACCCTAGTAACCAATTTTATTTACTCTATCCAACATGCAGATAAAGGCAGTCATTTGAAATGACAATTAGTCACGGTGGAAATAGTTTTTTTTACACCAAATATTAATAACGTGCATTGTAATTTGAACACTCGAATATTCACAAATTAAATTCACTTGAAAATATATGCAAATTCATTACATTTATGAACCACAGTAGTTTTGATTGCTTGTAAGCAACAACAACTAAATGGTGTCGAAAAAAGGGAAAATCAATGATTCTTACTAAAATATGTTCAGTCTTTGGACGAACTGCATCCAATGCTCAACATGCAAAAGTACATAACCAAAATACCTGGATATACACTTCTGTATATATTATTTTATGAGCAAAAGTTGTAAATAGGATCTGTTTTAAAACTCTATTGAAATATTATTCTCACAATGGCATAATTCCACGAAATATAATTACTAAAATTAAAATTATATTGCCATTTTTATGTTAAACATGCCTAGACTAGATATATCCATTCGTTTGAATGGATTAAGTAGCAAAGTTGACGGCTTATTTACCATAGAAGATACTCTGATGCACTTATTCTGAGCCATAAGAAAACGAGTTGTACTTGATGTTTCCCTTACCTTTCAGTCTGTTATGTAAGAATATATGACAAAGTCCTTTTGAGCATTGCAACATATACCAAACTCCGAAAAGGCACAGAACAAAGGTACATGTAACAATCCTTATAGGATGAATTAAATGACAACATAGATTATATGCTCGGGGAGATTTTTTTACGTCCTCCACACTACAAAAGTAACTTTGTGGTGATCGTGAATAAGAATATATGACAAAGTCCTATGAGCATTGCAACATATACTAAACTCCGAAAAGGCACAGAACAAAGGTATTTCACATGCAAGCCAAGCGAAAAGTAAGAACAAATTTGTTACGAGACATTTAACGAAAAAAGCAAACCCGACAGTTACCGCCTTGGAACGGTCAGTCGGCAATATTGACTGACTGGGGAGCTTTAACCGGTTTTACAGAGCTCTTACCTCGCACTTCCTGACAAGTTTCTCAAATGCAAGCAATTAAAAAGAAAAACGATCTATTTGAATACATAATGCCCAAGGGCTGATATTTTCTATAAGTTATAACGAAAGTAGTGACGTCATTGAAAAATTATGTCTACATAGTGTTAGAAAAGAATATGGTAATATTTCGATTTGAAAAACTATACAAAAATGGTTGACTATAAATAAAATTAACTTTCTGAATCATGAACAAACATGACCAGACACGAATAAATGGTTATAGCATCCTGTTCATGTAAAGATGGAATTGAAGAACCAAAGTTCAATGTCCATCAAAGGAAATACATGTAACAATCCTTATAGGATAAATTAAATGACAAAATAGATTACATGCACGGGGATTTTTTTACAACCGCCACACTGCACAAGTAACATTGTTGTGATCATTAATAAGAATATATGACAAAGTCCTATGAGCATTGCAACATATACCAAACTCCGAAAAGGCACAGAACAAAGGTATTTCACATGCAAGCGCAGAGAAAAGTAAGAGCAAATTTGTTACGAGTCATTTAACGAAAAGAGCAAACCCGACAGTTACCACCTTGGAACGGTCAGTCGGCAATATGGACCGACTGGGGTGCTTAAACCGGTTGTACAGAGCTCTTACCTTAAAACTTCCTGACGAGTTTCTCAAATGCAAGCAATGAAATGGAAAACGATCTATTTGAATACATAATGTCCAAGGGTTGATATTTTCTATAAGTTATAACGAAAGTAGTGACGCCATTGAAAAATTATGTCCACATAGTGTTTAGAAAGGAATATGGTATTATTTCGATTTGAAAAACTACACAAAAATGGTCGACTATAAATAAAATTAACTTTCTGAATCATGAACAAACATGACCAGAGACGAATACATGGTTTTAGCATCTTGTTCATGTGAAGATGGCATTGAAGACCCAAAGTCCAATGTCCATCAAAGGAAATACACGTAACAATCCTTATAGGATGAATTAAATGACAAAAATCGTATTTAGAATAAATGATTGAGTTTGTAACCCTGAAATGAGGCATTGGTTTTTCTACATGTCTTAGCTGAATGTCGCAAATATGTCCATAATTGTGTCAGATGCTAGGAACCTAAACTCAAACTAAATTCTTAAGTCTCTATGTAAGCATATTCCACTTTTGTACTGATTTAACAAATGTCTGTTTAGAGCATAGTATGCATTCATTCGTTATACATGTGTATTTAAAGAAAAAAATAGAACAAAAATGAAGAAGCATTTCTGTCTAACAGTTTATTTTTTTAACGTGCGACACATTGTCAATATAGTACATTGATGTATAACAAATACATATAATGCAAATGAGTGGCATACAAATGCTGAAGTAAAATTACAAGCGTTTTATTAAAAATATGTTAAGGGTTAACGCGCATGCATTTCATATAGTTAAATGCTTGTGATATGTGGTAACATATCCCACGTTAACGAAAAGTATGGGATTAGAAATATTAGCAATTTAATATGGCAGTTATGTCTCTATTGTTATTTCAGCCTATAGCAAAGACGAAAACTACTATTTTAAGGGAAATGTGCCTGGCTCAATTTAAATCATTGCCTGTGTAGTTAACGCCTGTCATTCGCCAACAATGCTATCGCAGTTAATTCAGCGCGGAGTTTCATGTCATGTAACTGAAGGGTGGTTCAGATGTATGACTATCCCCTACGTTTCCATCACACTGCGCCTCTCTGAAGCGCACGACCGAACTATTAAAGAGCTTTGCTGCTCCTACGCTGTATTTGAAGTGGGAAGTTTGCATCAGGATTTTACTCGAATATTATATTATATTGCGATAATAGGCGACTTTGTATGATATGATCATTATATTTGTGCACATTCTGACTGAGCGACAAGCAAATGAAGCTAAAGCATTAAGTAATTTAAAGTTAATATATTAAATATATAATCATCTGATTTATGAAAATCCGACATTTTGGCATTTTACAAATAAAACTAAAAGGTAAATTACTTTCGGACTAATAATCAACGTTCATTTATGTAGGATCAGTATGGCAATTTGTAATTGGAGTATATCCTCACATAGTTCGGCAGTAAAATGAATGAAAACCTTTATCTTATTTACAAATATTAATCTCATATTCTTAATTTCCTTGTGCATGTTTATATCGAATAATATACAAATAATAACTGGCATAAAAGAAAAACATAAAATATTTTACCAGCACGGTCATAGGAATATATTCATATATTACCGCACATAACATTCATTTGTACTCTCAAACTAAATTGGTGCAAATAGTATTCTAAGGTATTAGAAATAAAATATTTTTTGGTTTATAACATCATTTATTTGTAAGCTGAACGAAAATAGTTTGCATGGCTTGAGATAATGCTTCTCATGCAAAAAAGCACGCTTTATTTTAGTTTAAACGAATTAATGTATGTTTATGGCCTGGTGAAAAGCACCAGTACAGTCACATAAGCAGATGCTATTTTTAAAGTGTTTACATTGACGTTGTGGTCAGTTGATGTACATGTGCATGCTTATAGCATGCACCACGATTATGCGTTTGTGCTTGAAACACGGTGTATTTCAGCAAACATACGTCATGTCATGATGACTCATTGGAATGAAGGTGTATATTTTCTTCTACCATGGCTATGAAGAATTTAAATGTTAAATCAATAGGTTTGGCGTATAGCAAAGTCATTTTTCAGGTTTTATGGATGTTGTCAAGGGAAAGTGTATGTGCAAAACTTCCGGTTTGTCCAATATGCCAGGTCATGTGATCGAATATAAATATTTTCAATATTACTTACTGACAGTGTCTGTTCATTTAACAATAACCTCACTTTTATTTATAACTTGTTATTTATTAATGAAATATTTGTTAAAAGTATTATATTTCACAATCATTCAGTATATTATAGAGGCATTCGGAAATGTTAAAATGTGCTTTTATATTCACCCAAAATGGTTTTCCTAAAAACTTCACTCATTCCGTAATTCACGTTTCTTTCTTTAAATAAACTTGATTAACAAATAGCATTTATTCCAAATCATTTATAACAATCAAATCCAGGTTGTCCTTTTCCATGAGAACGTAACCAGTGTTAATTAACAGAGACAGATTCCAGATGGAAATATTGTGTCATTGATTGATGCGTTCAAATATGTAATTCCTGAAATATCTCATATTTATGCAACGACTTGTTAAATAACACAGGAAATCAATTGGCATATCATTGCTATCGAATACCTGCCAAACCACATGCTGGGAATGTCACTTACAGTAACTGGCAATAATAGATTTCAACACTTAATACATGCAACAGCAAAAACCGCTTAGCTATATTGTACTATGCAATAACGGACATATGCATACAACTGAAATTCACAATTGCACCAGAAAAGAGATCATTCTATGGCGTTGGTATTTATTTTTAAATCGACAGAACAAAACTAACGTCACAAAATTACTATTTATAGCAACTCCGTACAGTTAATGAGTCAGTATATCCTGACTAAGAGCATTTTAATGGCTATATTTATGACCGGATGTGAATGTAGCAGTTATCCTTTCTAAAAACTATGTCGACAAATGTGTGTATCTAGAGATAACAGTTTATTAAGAGTTTGAAAAAAATGGCAAGTTCCTATGGGTATAGCAGTAAATAATGCGTTTGAAAATTCAGATTTAAAAGTTACAAGAAATAACAGTCCATATAAAAGAGCAAACTCGACAGCTTGGGAACAGTCTTGTGCTAAAACCAGTGTATAGAGCTCCATCCTCGCAATTCCATTTTTAAAAAAGGAAAAAGAAAAATATATCAATTTGAAATAAAACAATCAAATTTATGTCGCACACTTATATCCTAAACATGATGCCATAATAAAATAAAAAAAAGTAGTGACGAAATTATGAATAGAAATGTCCCCGTAGTACTTTGTTGAGAGGGGAAGTCCAGGTATTGTTTGGAAAATACGATAAGACCGGTTAACACAATTCTAGACACACCTAAATAAAAGCATCCCGTTTTATAATCATAACAAATATATCGAGACAAAATACTTTGTCAGCTAACCTACAACGTCACTACATATTTTCTTAATAGATTAGTTTTACAAAAGAAGGTAATTTAACATTTTTTTGACTTAGTAAAATACACGTACACCGACATGACATGGCCAAAAAGCAAAAGAAAAAAACATACGACAACATAATTAATATGAACATGTATTTGAAATCAGAAAATGTCATAACATCTTATGCAAACGCATGTGTCTAAACCATTTGTCTTTTAACTAAATATCCGTATGGATTAACATTATTTATTTTTACGTTTGTGTAGGAAAATACGTTGTCAAAAATCCAAACTGTCAACTTTCATTTGTCGTTGTGATGTTATCAAGGAGAAAAGTATGTCGAAACACGTCAGAGTTGCACATGTGCAACTAGAAAGAGGACAAAATTAACTATTTTATCTTCATATTTCTCGTTTAATCCTACTATGAAGAGAATGCATTTACACAATTTTAACAACAGTGCACCGACTTTCTTAAGTTATATGTATTACCAGTGGGTCAATAAAAATATGTGTAAAAACGTCTTGTCTTTTAAAATGTCCAAGGCAATGATACTTTTCAAAATGCGTTGGCAATCACGAGCCGGGTCCTTCAAAATTTCCAGTGGCCTCAACAGAATTCCAAGCTCGACTTGATTATATGTGTTACATGTACCTGGATACAAGAGTCCTCATAAACGCATGTCATATATCGACAATAGTGTAACACTAAAGAGTTTTGCAAACAACATAAGGCTCGTTAAAAATTATGCGTTTAAACTAGGCGGCGCTCAAAAGGCGCTTCTATCATGTACAGTTTCCATGGCTTGTAGTACTCCGCTGGGATAATCTTTCATTTGTAGCTAGACGCTTGCATGGCTCTGTGCCTGGGTTGCTTCACATTATTCACAACGTGTGTAAAATAATTAGGAAAAGAACAACTCTATAACATTTGATGGTGAAGATGATGATTTGAGATGTTTTTAAACAGCACTTTATATTCGCCTTTAATCGTCTTTAAATATGTCTTCTTCAAAATGAAATGTTGAATACATTAAGTAATTATTCTGTCAAATTACCATTTTCTGATTGGCTATTATAAAGACGATGTGTTTCATTCCCCTTGCACTACACAAGATTTCAATTTCAAAATCCTATTTTATCTGCTGCACTGCAAACGTATATATTTACCAAACGGGCAAATATTACTATACTATGATGTAAAAAGAACTTAATCTCAAATTACGTCTATGTCTGTACGCAGGTATATTTTCTCTTAACCTGTATACCTTGCATGTTGATGACGAAGTTCAAATTAAAGCAGGATGTAGAAAATCTGACGGAATATTCTGTTTCTTGCATGGCATGTAACTTCTCGCGTCTTCATTATATTTCAACGGGAGGTGTTAATTTCATCACACAGTTTTGACTTAGCCATATAATAAACATAGATCCGCATTATTCATGCATGTGTTAAAGTATTCTTGTTTAAAAACGTTAAACGAATTCAACTTTTGCTAAGATTGATGTTTATAACGCTGTTGTTTCTTACATGCACTTTTTCCAATATTAACATAAATATTATAATGATGAATCGACATTATAACTTTATTCTCCCAAAGAAAATTAATTTTAACGAAGGTGTGAAACGTCAGAAACTTAACAAGCCTAGTTTAGAATGCAATTCATGAAGTACGGTACATGTACCTGCTATCGGATATGTAACTGTCCTGTACACGAATCTCAAACCAATCACCCGAATTTCCCTTATCAGAAGATATGGGGTGAAAACCGAGGTTCAGTGGACATAGTCTCCAGATATCTAAAATAAAGTTTATGGAGAGATAAACCCATTAAACAAACAATAAACAATATTTGGTATCAAATATCAGCACTTCAATACAGAAATTAACATAAATACCCAAAAGACAGGACATAAATTAGAAGCCGTATCATTTATAACAGCTTTTCCTATTGCACTTTGATTAAACGCTTTTATATATCCCAATAACACATTTGAGTAAAAATATTTTTACATTTAAAAACAACAACAAACAATAAAAACAACAACAACAAACAAACAAAAACAACAACACCATTACCAACAAAAACATAAAATTGACGAAAGATTAAACTCATGATCAAAATTTTAAAAGAGTGCATACATCTAGCACATGTTTGTTCTTATAAATATGCAGTGCAATGTATTATATTTGACAACTAATGTGTACACCTTGTATATATATACAACTTTATTTAATGTTAACAATTAAAGTTCCATTTTTTGCCCTAGATAAAAATATGATCATACAACTGGTTTCTTTAACCTCATTATCCACAGATTATAATACAATCATGCTCAGTTATTGCCTCAAATTGTTCATACGAACTCTTTTTAATAAAAAAAAAACTTTTTCAGCGAAAGATAAATTGCCACTGCCGGTATTAACACCTTATCTTTCCTCGAAATAATTCATCTATTAAAACCATAGTATAATATGCATTATTGGTGTAATGTGTTGTTTCTGTGGGAAATATTATTCATGTCCCCCTTTCTTCTACGGAAACGGGGCGTTCGTGGCTTAGTGGTAGAGTCGTCGATTTGTAACTCCCCTGACTGCTTAGCCTTTCACCGCGTGGGTTCGAGTCCCGTTCGGAGCGAAGGACTTAAGGTGGGAAGATCTTCCATCTGACTTGCTGTGCGCTTGTGGATCTGCCCATGTGTATGGAGTTTTCTTCCGTCAACAAGCTGGGCGTTGCTATAGATACAGAATCAGTGCTATAGCAATCTAAGGAAAACAAGTTGTGGATTGCATGTATGCATATTAAAAGCCAATTCCGATGGGACTTCATCAAATAAAAGGAACTTACATACAAGTTTGATTAATCAAAACGATGGAACAGATATTTAATCAGAATAGACCGATTTAATAATGAGCTAGTTACTTCGAAGTTTTTACGGTGTAACATGACAAATTATACATATAAAAACTGTCCAATGTTTCCAGGCGCATGAAGCATGCCATCCTAAATGCTCGTATAGAAGAAACAACAAACAGTATTTAAACATGGTGACGGCAAACGGTGAAGCTTTAGTCTCACAGGTGTCAGCGGCAAGAAGGTCAAAGTTAACATTTATTTTGTTGTTAATGAGAAAATAACACAGACAATAGGAAAAAATCATTGTACTAGAAAATATAACAAGTATTAATGATACAAAACAAAACATTTATTTTGTAAATTGATATTTGGAAAACTGTCAACATGGAGGACTAATGTTCACGTGTATAAAATTATACTATTAATATAGAAAGCATACATCTTTTTCTTAAACGTGTATTGACAGCTTTAATATAAACGTAGCATTTTCAGGAAAAATATCAATGATTTTACAGGACAACTTGCAAAAACAGCACAATAGTTAACTTAGCAACTTAAGTCAACATTTTTCGCATTATTGAATTTTCAGAATAGATATACAACAGTTCATATCTCCGATTTTGCATGCGATAGAAGTTTGATACATGTAAGCTTTAATAAAACACTTGGGTTACCCATTTTAGGACATGGAAGAGTTCAGTAAATAGTAAGGACAAATTATACATTTATTGTGCTCCATAGCGAAATGCAGCTCTTCCATTAAACTGTCACGATATTTGTCTCGACTGTCTGTCCACTGTTTAATAACTTCCTTCATCTGTAAACTACCAACAGTACAAGTATTTAACAAGAAATAGGAGAGTAAGTCTTTGAATTGTTTGCCTTATACCATTTTGCCCGGAGATGTTATGGTTTCAGCAAAGGTTTAAGGCTTAGAAACATATTTACAGGTGTATATCCAGAACCTTGTGTATCACAAACATTTTAGTTGTCATAATTAATTAAGATAGACGAATACTAGTCACCGTCTTTCCTTTAGTTATGCAAATCGTGATATTCAATTGTGCACTTTTTTTCTCAAAGAAAACTTTATGTATTTCAAACATCTCTTTCATTCGTGATTTTTTAAATTGTTCCGTGTAATGTCCTCATACTTCCATTGTCCTCCGTAGTATTTAATACACGTTATGATCATCTATTGAAGAAGAACGTTTCAACATCCGTATATACTTCATCGAAATATGTTGCAAATCAAACGGATGCAGTTAAACTGCGCAGATGACCTTTTCCTAAAACTATTTAAAGTAATAAATGTATTGGCTGTTGAAAGAGCTGTCGTAGAAACGCAATTGTTTTGGTTCCACATAACGTTTTTGTCGACTGAAACGCATAAATTGAACCGTCCGAACACGAGCAATCAAAATAATAATATATCGGGAAAGCTTTATGACTGCAATAAATGAACGCATCTGCAAATGATTAAAACCATAACATTTGCATCGAAATGGCATTCAACCTAAAGTATTATGATATAATAAGGATAAAGTGCCCATGGCATACACTTTGCTTAAAATAAATAGCAGGGACTGTATGCTTATGTTTATTGGACTTATTGTCCCACCAACAGTATTTCAATTCTCTGGAGACGGTGCCCACTTCAAATAGATATAGTGCTGCCTTCCCCGTATAGCATGTTGTGAACACATGATGGCTCATCGAGTGCCATTATCAAGATATTTCGACAACTAGTCTTGGAACTACCCTTATATTTGCATGAGCCTTAGCAACGGAGTTATACCACTACCATTTTACCGACTTTGGTATGTCGCGGCACGGGATCGAACCCGGGCCCTCTCATTACTTGAGTTGAGGCTCTGCCAATTGCGCTACAAGGTCGGGTCCGAACTGTATGTCTTTAACATCTGATCATAATGTGTCATTAAGCACCCAAGCCTTAACATATGCTTAAAATGTCAAACTGTTTGGTATGCATTATTTATAAAAATAATCCTCATTTTAAATTGAAATACCATAGCATAATTTTAATGACACATAATTATAAGTAAGTTTCAATTATAAATAAATTGCCAGATCAGCCGAAAGAATGGCGAATGATTTATAGAAGATTTTGGGTCTCTACACAAATGTGAGTTATAAGCCCACAGTGCATTTTGGAAGTTTAAAACGAAGGATATTGTATAAATATGTAATATGTATTAAACACTGTAACACATAATACAAATTCACACTGTTAAGAAGTAGCCATTTTCTGTAATACAGGAAAACCTCGCCAAAAGGCACCTCCGATCAGCAACAGCTAGTGTTCAATTTATATCTACTTAATTTGCCTAAAGTCTGTTTTATTTAAGACATCTTACCTTACTTATACGGATATCTACTGCTTATATTCACTTTTATTTCAACAAGTACTAGGTACATGATGAAAATGTGAAATAAACACTTTTGATAGTATTTAAACATCGCAAAGATGACCTATGCACAGCAACAAATCTCAGCTGCAACATTTTCCTGTGCCTCAGCCAAATGTGTTTGTGGAGAGGTTTCACTGTTTATTGTATTTCACGAAAAAGTGAATAATACAATATGACACATGTAACATATATCATGTCATGATGGCTATGTCTGTTTAGAATATGACGTATGTTGAATTGTTTACATTGTGTTTAATCGATTTTGTTACATTGATTGGTCCAGCAATGCGTACGGCAATTGTGGTATGAGCTGGTTTCATTTGTTTCAGATGCAGTCTATTTTAACTGAGTCGCATGATTGGTCCACGTCGAAAAATAAACGGCGAACGCCTACTGCTTTCAAAAAAGTCCTTCGACTGACATGTGTTTAGACATTGAGCTATGCTTTTGTCATAACATATGCAACCATGTGTTGAAGTTTGTAACTGTTTAATAAAATCATGCAGATCAGCAAACATTCATCGGTTGATTTATGTTCATCTGATTTAAACGCAATTGAAATATGACGTTTATTGCGCTGCCACATGGGGCAATTTAACATGAATAACTTCATTTATAAGGGAAAAAACACGATACAATTTTAAAATATACGAGTTTTAACTAAAGTTGTTAATCTATGGTGAGTTTTAGGGAATTCAAAAATACATCCTGTTGGCAATTTTTAGTTGATTTAACTTAAAACGGGATAACGCGCCATCATTGCCCAAAACGTTCACACTTTGCCACATTATTTCCAAATACAGTCACACTTGTGATGGCGGTCACATAGTAGAGCGTTCACCATTCTGTAAGCAGTCAGTTAAAGTCCTCCCAAGTAATTTATTTCTTAATTGTCGTATAATCAGCGGTCTCGTGTCTTCTGTGGTCAGTGGCTTGATTGGGCATATTCTTCTGTAACTGACTTTTAATTAACGGCCAATCTGTATGTGTCAATAATCAGTAGCAGTCATGCAATGAATGGTCGGCCGTTACATGTAAGCCCTTGCTCCCAACACACTTGTCATCGTTATCAGAATCGGCTCGATTTACAATCAACATCGATTCATAGTTATCATATATCTGGCAGTCGGAGAAAAACAAGAGTCTCAGCCAGTGTATATTTAGCATATGCATTAGTAGAAAAGGGTAGCAGAAACGTTAGTTCAGGACATAATTGATGTATGCATAGAGTGACATCATCGAATTCACATGACTATATGTAGATACAATTGTTATTTCGGTTTTATCCTGATACAAACCTTGTTTTAATACTTGCTTTTCTTGATTAAGAAAAGTTAAAAAGTCGCACCATCCGGATTGTGGCCCTACGAATATATTAACACATTTTGACGAATTGAGGCACTACAATTTGACGAAGATTCCGGAAAACACTTAATAATTCAATAGTTTATAATGGTATGCGTTTCACTGTACCTGACCAAACTACGGATAATGGAGAAATATTTTCTTTGATTTACCAAGACAATTCTACTATTCTGAATCATGCATAGATCTACCATTTAATAATTTTGTGTAAACATGCAAGACCACAATAAAAGGCAAACACGCACTAATGTCATATTTTGTATGTAGCATCCAACTTGTCTTAAGCAGTCAATTTTAAGCTGTCCCTTTAGTGACTGCTTCATACGAGTTTGTATTATATGTAGTCCTTGAATTTAGGTCAATTGCTTCTTGAATATTTTTTTCACTCTAGCTATAGTATTTGAACAATTAGATAAGTTTACTAGGACAGAAGAGTTCTCCATTAGTTTGGTCAAACTTCTTTTCACGAGGATACATTTTGTATTCGTCGGTTAGCAAAGGTGGACCTTTTGATAATAATTTGATTTCCTTGAGCCTAAGGTTCTGCAGTTTGTTATGGTTACGGATATCGTTTTTCTCTTTATCGCATAACTTATTCGCAAGTGGGCCAAATTTAACCAGCCTGCATTACGAAAACTTCACACAACTTCTATGACTAGTGTTTAAGAGCTAACTATAAGCGAACTGCATCCATTTACTCAATATTTGATTATGGTCGACATACTTCGACATTATAATCGTATAATAGTGTTGACTGATATTTCTTATCATTTCTGGATATGAATGCGTGAAAAATCTATTTCTGCACAGTCGTAGTTGATTACAAGTAGCACAATACATGTATAAAGAACCGGCTTTAAAACATGTCTGAGTTGTTACAGCATGGCAAAAAACGTTGTCCTTCGACTAAGGCATGTCACATGTCAGTGGCAATGTCGGCCAGGAGAGAACAATGCTAAAAAACAATCGCAATCTTTAATTTTAAAATCGATCTGGATCTTTAGTCAACTATGACCTTCTGAATAGGACATTTAAAACGCCTTTAAAGTTTTGATAACCACAGAAAAAAAGCTTATTTGGTATAATTATGTTCGCGTGTAAGTTCGCTTTTAAGTCAGTGTTTCGTTGTTGTTGTTGTTGTTTTGTTTTGTTATTAACTTATAAGTGTTATCAATAAAGTAAAACTAACTTTTACTTTTAACCCTTAAATCTGGCGAGGTTCCAACTTAATTACGACTAATTCTCGCAACGGGTTTCTTTTAATAAGTAGAAAACGAGGCATATAGAAGCTAACAGCCAACAAACAAAGTATAAGAATACCACTTACAAGGTGATCCTTGATATTGTTGAGTGTATCTTTTGATAGTCGAGTTGTTATAATGTTTTATATGCTGATATTTTAACACATTAAAAATATTTTGTTAATTGTATTGACCTAAAATGTTTTGAGCAAAACCAAGAAAAGCAAAATCACGCACAAAACATGTATCTGCGCAACGTAAGCTAACATCATGTAGTTTAAACAGATCTCTAGCAGATACATTACTTTCAAATCTCAAGTGAACGAAATTAACATTCCGCAGGATATATGAACAAAGCTTTCCTATAAAACCCTTTCTGTCAGGTACAATTACATGTAATAGATTTAATCGCTGTTATCGGTGCTTTGAACAGCTGGTATTTAAACCTTTCTGGAATGATGGATTTCATTGAATATACCTACACAATAGGCATGCTAATTACAGTTACCTGTATATAAACTATTTCTCTAAAAAAACATGTTCATATCAGACTAGTTTCACGATTTTATTTTTACTTGTTTATTGTCGTCTTATATTGAATGAACGTTTTTCACTTTAACCAACTGCAACTTTAATACATAAGAGCATCTGTGTCCAAGCGATTTTTTCGTACATTTTATGTTATATTACATTATATTATATTGTATTATATTATATTATTTATTTCAACAATAAGATGTACTATTCGCTAAGGTGCAAGAGAAAAGGATTTTCTTTTCAGAATTGCTTTTGCTTAAAATGTCTATACTCAAAATATATACAATTAAAAGTGTGTATAATTAATGAAAACCAGGTGCATTTCAGCTTGTTTGTACACACATTTTCCGAGAGTTGTTTCTATTTTATCCCTCCTAAGACCATGCAGAACCGTTAAAATATTATTAATTCCTTAATATATAAACATTTTCTTAACTGCACATATTTATTTTGACCTATTACGTTACTGCATTTATCGTATTACGCCATAAACGTGCGTTATTAGGCGTTATCGCTGGCACTGTTTTATATTTTAAACTACTATCTCGTTTGGGACTTGTAGGTTACAAAGGCTTTTATGTAATGTTTAAACTGTTGTTTGTTCATGATAATAAGAGGTATGTTGTTAGTGTATTATATTATTGATCAGTTTTTATTCCCGATGCTGGTGTTTGATTTTTGTTGCCTCAGTTTGATGGGATATGTTTTTTTTACACTTTTTGTTTGTGAAAAATACCCTCCATAAAGTGCGAGGTTGCAGCCAGGTTTACCAGGTTAAAGCACCAAAGTCCGTCATTTTGCTGACTGACTGTTCCAAGACTGTATCTGCTTCTCTTTTTCTTTTGTGGATAATGTTTCGTCTCTGTGTTTGTTGTCACTTTTAGATTTACCCTGTAGGACCTTGTCAATAGGGAATTTCATAATTTCATATCTGTGGTAACTATGGCCTTTCTCTTATTTGTCCGTATTGTTTAACATTCATTTTTGTATGGACAATTTCAAAACGAGTTTTTTGTTTACTACAGTCAGATAGTTAAATAACAAGGTATATAACATATGATTTCGTATTTTGTTGCGTTCTAACATTATATTAATACTTTCAATGGATATCACCATGTTTTCTATTTGTACATTGTCTCCCACGTCCTTAGACATTTCGCTACTATTTTTCGGGGTTTCGCTATTTTGTATTAAATTGTATTCAAATTAACAATGTTAACGTAACATCTGTTTGGACTAAGGAAATCAGTAATCAGTTCGTATTTGTTATCGTTTAAAATACTGTTGTGTTGACTGCTTTCATTACATGAACTAAATGTTCCTTGTCACGGTATTCTTAGAATGAGATGGGAGGTCTTTTTAGCTTCCATTTTGTCACATTTTATTATGTTTGATGTATTGTTTACATTATGCATTTCTATTCTCATCTTAAGACAGATAAAATCAAACTTCATGCATTTAATATATTTAAGGTATTTCGTGATGTGTTGCTTAACGTGTTGGACGTTATTTTCCTCGTTAATTCCATCCTTGCATTAAATGTGGGTCGAATAAGCTCTACTGCAACAATTTACAGAGATGGCCAATAGATATACTATATAAGGAAATAATTAAGCCAATGTGTAAGCAGGGCTCGCATGATTTTCCGCCCAATTTCCTTTCCTTCTCAAAGTCGTTAAGACTAGACTATATTAATTGAGGAATGGGGCTGATGATTACGTTAGAATTGCTGGCATACATTCAGCAGGTTTAAAAGGGGAGAATGTAATACACGTTGAAAAATTTGTTTTACGTACGTACGACACAAAATCCATACACGTTAGACGGCTTGCTATTTTTTTAATAAGACTGGTTTTGAGGTCTGCCAGGTTGAACATCAAAGCGACACAATTTGGTAGAAAATCCCGATTTCATATCATCATCATCGAAACAAGGCATGCATGTCTTAGCTAAGGAGCTTTTTACATTATACATGCAATGGTCTGTGTATTGTAGGTTATTACTACGTAGGTGACCATATATATATATATATATATATATATATATATATATATATATATATATATATATATATATATATATATATATATATATATATATATATATATATATATATATATATATGTGTGTGTGTGTGTGTGTGTGTGTGTGTGTGTGTGTGTTTGTGTGTTTGTGTGTGTGTGTGTGTGTGTGTGTGTGTGTGTGTGTGTGTGTGTGTGTGTGTGCGTGCGTATCTATGTATGTTTGTATGTTTGTATGTATTATGTATGTCAACACACATGTTATTGCATTTCGTGCAATATATAAATCATTTATACCATTTAGCAGTTAGGAAAGTCAAAGTTAGAGTATAATAGGAGGAACGGCGTTGTTGAGTTGAATGAATAAACCACTTGCAGCCAAGACTACCGAGCTACTCAGAAAGCTTTCTCTCTATTAATGTCATACCAATTATTTATTACCATGTTAATTTAATAACTATACATAAATAAAATTTCGTTTTTTATTGATAAATTAATTATTCTGTCCTGGGTCTGAATCACATAACAATTAGTATTGCTACAATTTACGTTCTACAAAAACTGTTTTAATAATACGTACATGGTTGCAGTAAGCTAAACAAGTATTGACATAATTTGGGCAATTCTACAACTGCTTGTTTATCTTGTACACAAGTTGATCGCTTTTGATCAATATGTTAATTAATTTCCAGTGTCCTAGTCCTTACAACATTATTTGCTTTTATTTATGAATTACCAATAACAGTTGCTCGTAAAAGCATCACAAAGTTCGCATTTTGATCATATTTCTGTTAACATCTATGCACTGAAACAAAAGAAAGTCAACTTTCTGCAATCACATTCAGTGCCATATCACATTTTATATTAGTTTTACTTTTATGATTAGTCGGTTTTGCATATCAATTAAAGTGCAATCTCAAATGCCTCAACTGTCTCATCTGTTTCTTTTGCTGTTCCCTTTTGAATGATTCCAAATCAATGAACACCATAAACACTTTCCCTGAGACGTCTGTTATACCGTCCATATGTGTACAAAGCTGCCACAAAAATACCGTTGAACGTTTCAGTTGCCAACAACTTTTCGCAAAACAGTTTATGTGGTAGCAACTGCCTGCTTATAATGACATGGGTCATTAATCAGACAATTTTTAGACGTTTTCTTTCCTCCAACGTTGTAATTTATCTAACAGGGATCATGCTTGGTTTTGCGCTTATTGTGGTGGTTTGTTTTTGCAAGTATACAACAAAAAACATGTAATAACAGATATACATATTGTGTTTATTACGGACAAAAGCACTGTTTTCGTTATAATGCTCAGTAAAACAATATAACATATGATAATATTCGATGAATTAAATGTATCTGTCCTTTAAGTAAAGCTGACGTTTCTTTCTTAATGTTATTTGGCAGTTTGCTTGTATATTTAGCAATGCCAGTCAACAAGAGTCAATGCCAGCTGAAGGTACATGTACGTATTGCTGTTTCAGCATTTGGAAATTGCACAAAACAGAAACATAGAACAAAATAATTGTTCTTTATTCATGTAGCAAATCGATATATTTCACAAGGTTAGTTGGTGCATACACACTTATTAGACTGAACCTTATCAGTATTTTCATAACAACAACAGTTCAACGTGGTAAATCACCAATAAGTGTTGGTGATTCGATTCGTGCTAATTCTAATGTAATCCTAACACCACTTTTTCCTTAACTCGCAATTAGGCGACATTGTATATTTTTATTTATACTTCTAAGCATGCAAACAGCCTAGAGTTCTGAGATCGGTCCGTAACAACGCAATATTAAAAAGGAAATCAGTTTTATTTTACTTTAACGATCAACATCACAATACCATGTATTATGGTTTTGTACGTGTCTACTTCGTTCGGCCTTATTTCAAGTTTTACTTATTTGAACAACGGAAAATGCATTTCTGAACAGTTACATGAACATTTCCCCACGAGCCAGTCAATGAAGAAGGCATCTATTCTTCGTTGTAATAAAAACCTTTGTTTGTACAACAATTGTTCTATTCTGGTATTGTTGGAACTGTGTGGATGATTGGGTAGTGATTAAAATTGCTTTTAATGTAAGACATTACGCATTTTGTTTCGATAAAACAGTCAGTCTAATTCAATGCTTCCGAATGGTCGTGTTTCATCTTTTTTAACATTACTCGACAGGCACTTTTTTAAAATCTGGTTAATATGGCAGTCTACAATAATGTTACATGTTATGCCTAAACTTCGGCCACATTGAACGTTTTGAGTAGCATCTGTATTGCTACGTATCTTATAGAGCACATATAAAATGTTGCCAGAGTAAAATTTTGTAAACAAAATAGATAAATAAATAGATAAAAAAACCAAATCGATAATATATTTCCACATACCTCTTCATATTCATTTCAAACCATAGAAAGCAGTGAGTTTTTAATTTATAAATCAACTCCGGAAACATGGTTTGTTCAAATACAAGACGGTAGTGATAAGATTTATCTATGTTTAAGAAATATTTTTTTTACTAGTATAAAAACGTTGTCCATCCAACTAGGTGTATAACTAGTTCTATGTAGTTGAACACTGCAAGCATAAGGCATATTGACAGCAGACCACGCAAAGTAATATCAGGCCCGTGTCAATTTAACAATAACAATGAATAGCAATGGTGTCGAAACGTGCAGAGAAGGAATGTATTTGAACATAACAACAACAATTATTTGAAAAAGACTACGAACTAGAGGTATTTGTATTGATAGACGTAATGAATTTAAAGCTTTGTGTGAAACTGACCTTATCTTATAATACATTATAATAGAATATATGACAAATAGTACACATTTCCAATAACATTGTTTAATACTCAAACCAGTTTGCAATCAGGTTGTAAACTATGTACTCGCTCTTAAAATTACATTTTTAACATAAAGATCTCAGGAAGGTATTTTCATAACAAGTTTGTACCACATTTCACCTAGATCAGTATGTCAACTGAATCTTGTCTTATATAAGCCTGATAATCTTTGCAAAATTTGAAAGAATTTATTGCTAGTGAGCTTAATTTGACACATGCTTTCTACGTTTTCAAAGCATTTAGGTTATTTGGTAATTAAAAATTGTGTTATTGCATTCATGTATTTATTTATGCTAAACTATAATGTCTTAAGGTGTGGACGCATTTGCAGATATTTAGCGCAATGCACTATATGCTGGCATCTGGAACCCATTCACTTAATGTTATCTCAAAGTAGCAGCTTAAGTTTAAATCCGACAAAACTTTCCTTGGGGAGAAGCATGTGTGACCAGCTGTATTTTGAGCTTGCATTATACTTTCCTTTGCCCACTTACGTTTGTTTGCATTTAATTGTCATTTATTTTTTTATATTGCTTGGCAACGGAAACAACCAGTACGCTTCTCTATAAGTGAAAACCTGTAGGAGTCCTTCCCCACTTCTTTTCTATCAAAACCTGAAGAATCTGTTCACACATTTTGTGATTTTTTTTAACATTTCATCAAAACGTTGCAATAACATTTAAGAACGTACGTAGACATTTATAATTCTAAAATGAAAATATCTGTTTATTTCAAACAAACGAACAAACTAACGTAATGTCATCTAATACGTTTGTATAATTATGGGAATAACTAGCCTTAAATTATGAAGCTCGAAATTTAAATATTTATGTTAATCGTTTGCATCTAAGCAGGAAGCGAGAAAAACTATCCATCTGCATCTTATCAATAAGCTTTAGAATTTGTCGATGTTAGAAAGTAATACATTATATTTCCGAAGATGCAACAAGTATTGCACTCGCCCAGCGACTGCGTGTTTAAATCATTCTTTGTATAATAAGAATATTTTATACTTGATAAGTCGAGCAATATGTCAGTTATATATTGCAGATGGTAAAATGACGAAATGCATAAAACTGTTATTTCTTTTTGTGCGTGTCGTTTGTGACAGCCGACACTACATGTCTATGTCGTAGGAGGTTTTCCTAAGGTAGTTCATGAATCATTTTTTATGTATTTATTTAAGATTTATCTGGGCAGAAGGTGTGTAAAGTGCTACAAACTTCACTAGAGCAGTTGAATTAGAATGAATACAAACAGTTATGGTTACACAACATTTAAAAAAAAAACATATCCGAAATGGACAAACATGTTATACAAAAGCTCAGCACCATTAGGAACTGATAGATTGATATCTGTTTAATTATCACCTCAAATTCTATGCTAGTACTAAGCCATTATATCTTACACTTATTAGTGAACACCACTATGCCTAGGTAAACGCGTCTTTCCATCCCGAAAATAATTGGTTTGTTGGCTTTCTGAATCTCCACTTTTAACGAGATAATAAATCCAAGCTGTTCTTTTTGCATATTACTTATTGCATCTTTCTTTCTTTTTTTTGTAATTAAAAGTTCAACAAAAGACGTGGTAAACTCTTTCTGCATGTAAACTATGTTGTCATTTAATTCATCCTATTAGAATTGTTACGTGTATTTTTCTGTGGGATACATTTGATTATGGTACTTTTTCATCTAGACACGAACAGGAAGCAACAACTAACACTTCCTCTCTGGTCATTTCGCTTTTTATTCAAAATTTTAACATCTCCTATAATCACGAGTTGTGTGCATTTCTAATATAGACTAGACTTATGCCCTCCTCCAAATATATGTACAATGTGGACTTTATTTTTATAACGCCAATATTTTCTTATTTATGAAGTCCTTACTTAGGTTTAAGAACACGCTTTGACTTTGACAATGTTTGTTTTGAAAGGGCCAGTTGTCTTATCACTGCTTGCATTTGAGAAACCGCCCAGAAAAGACGTGATTAGAGCTCTGTAAAGCTTGTTTAAGCTGTCCAGCCGGACCATTTGCAGGCTGACCGTTCCAAGGAGATAAATGTTGGGCTTGCACTTTATGTATCTACTCCCTTCACAGTTTTGTTGTAACTTGTACAACAGACTGGCATGTGAATCCATTTGTCAATTGCTTTTCAAATTTGAACATGTTACAGTAGTCATTGGGCTTTGTCATATGTTCTTAATCTATATGCACGGCAGCGCACGGAGGAGAGTTTGTTTTTCTTTAACATATGTGCGACGCACAAAAAACATCGTACGGTTGACTTCTAGAAAGGCAACCCTTGTGTCAACTGATTGCAATGTATAAAAGGATAATGTGGAGCCTTTATTTTTTCCTTACTTTATACCCTTTGCAAAGATATCTCTGTTTGTTTGAATATCTGTCAGTTTTGTTATTCTTTTGTTAATGCTTCAAACTACATTTAAAACCTAATAGATCTAGTCCATACAGGAGATTATTTAAGTGTAAACAGAAAGGGATAAATTTATGTAGATGTAAATAGATGTAGAGAAAGTGGTCGGTAATTCCATCACCGTTTCATTTCTACTAAAGAATTTAACTCAAAATCGTTTAATTAGTGTATATATACAATAGTTACAATACTATATGTGCCAAGTAACTCTTACATGTTACGACCTCGATAAATATTCACTTCACGTAGCAGTGCAAGTGATCTGACATCGAACAACTACATACCAAATGGGTATCACATGAAATATAGAAAATGTTAGATAAACTTAATCGATATAGAATTTGCGGTAAAAACATGAACCAACAAGATTCACTGATAAAAATACACAGCTTGACGCGGAGTCATAATTACATTCTATATTGCATCTGTAGTAAAATGGCGAGCATTGCAGTTTTTTGATGCGATTTCTTTTATTATAATTATAAGGCGGTTGATGTGTAACTGTAAACATTGAGTTCCAGGCTGGCCAAATAAAATCTTTACCTCGATTTCTCTTGTTAGAAAATCGATCAACTACTCACCTACACAAGGTTGTTTAACCAAAAGACTATTTTAAGTTATGTTCATAGTCGGCATTAAAAATTGGGCATTATTCAAATTGTAACACCGAACAGTCATTTAAATATTCAATGAGAGTTGTCAATATTAACCCCGATTATGTGTATAACAATTGGGTATTGCAAATGGACGTAGCCATCTAACATGACAATTATAATGGCCTACACTTATTTCCGATTTTAGCGTTATTTTATGGGCATCAGAAACATATTATTGTATACTCTACAATCTGAAATAGAAAGTTGGCTAATTAACTCTACTAATAATAAAACATACATTTACAAATATTACTTTATACTAACAACAGTTAACAATAATAGGGATATATAAACTAATATTTCATCTCCAAGCATCTCCAAGCATTTATTTAATACCATTTCTAGACCTGCTAGGCTATGGTTCTCTTTCATTCATATGAATAAAACCATCAATCATGCTGCGTGATATATCAGCGTGCTCTTTCAAACAGGACAGTCTACTTGCCTGGCAAAGACAGCATAAACGCCTGCAACTTATCCAAATAGATGATGGTCTATTCAAAATAGAGCTTATTAATTTGTTTTACATGATTTAGGCATACATTTACACCAATGGAACTGTCAACTTATATTTGCTGTCTAATTTGTTTCGAAAATATTGCTATTAGAGTGCGCAAACATCGTGCTCGATAGGAGAAATATATTAAATTTACTTGGAGGAGAGAAGAAAACATAAAATACTTTAATAACATGTACATTTGTAATTAATTAGGTAAACCCAGGAAATTTGGCAAACAAAGTCAACATGAACGTGCAATTTATATCAATTTCACTAGTGTTTTGATACTGTCTATATCAGGTCTGTCTGAAAAAAAAACCAATCCTTATATACAGCCTGTCCCAAAATATATGTCCCAGTAATGAGAAAATTATTGTATCATTTTGGATAACTGTACACAATTCAAAGCTGTCTGTGTAATTGTTGTGCCAAATATGCCAGCACGTGGAAGATTGTCGCTATAAAAGTAAAATGACTTTAGTTCTTACCAAATCTGTAATAAAAATTTCATTATGAACGGGTTTCATCTAAAAGGTTTGTTTATTTGTAAAATAGAAAAGGGCACGGAAACATCCACTTTATCAATAGGTAAGCCTTTAATGTTAACCGAATTTTAAAGTTGTAAAAGTGGTAAGATGTGTGCACACTTTATTGAATGTTTAAATTTTCGCTTTTGATTGCTAGTATATTTATCAGAAAAAAGGCAAAGACATTGCAGATCATATTTTGATTTTTTGTTTAATATTTATCCATACATATCATATAAAGGTATGCCATGTTACTTAAAGGGGTTAACAGAACGGGACGACCCAGAAATAGGATCTTGACTTGTGAAGTGTCACATAAAGTAAGTGTTGAAATTGATACATGCCCGTTTGAAAATGTTTATATGTTAATAAGAATGTGGACTATTATACTAACCTATCCCCTGCCCAAATTTCATTTTTTTAACTTTTTTTTCTATATATTTTACGGATTCTACCCGCTTTCATTTCCTCCAAGTGAAAATAAAATGCCACAGGGATTGCTAAAGTATGGTATGTTGCTTATACAAGTCATGTTTTAGTTAATTATATGCGTATTAATAATGTTACCTTTTCAGTAAAGAACTGGCGATGAAACGGATCTTGAACCTTGGTGTATGTCGACATAGAGCACAGCCTCGTTGACGCGTGCTTAACAATAGTAATTTAATAGCACAACTCACCGACATATCCCTAAGGTAAATATGTTTGATAAATAGCATTTAATATACAGCATTAAATAATTATTTAAAAAATCATTTTTTCAGTGTATATACTTTTTCTAGCAATGATGTTAGTTTTCATTTAAAAGATTGGATATTTTGCTTATTAAACTAATTGTTCAGTTAATACCGGTCCGTTGTCATAGCATTTAATAACTATAGACAAAACTGCCTTTAACTAAAACCATGGCTGTTGAAATATTAATTAACAGACTTGCGTAACTAAAGGTCGACTTGAACATACTTGAAGCTTTTTCACCATACTTTTTAAAAGGCGGCAAAGAATGTCGCAAAACATTGAAACCGGCCATGTGACAATGTTCGCTTTAAGGTTACATATTCGGCACATCAGATAATGGCAACCACCTTTTAATGGGATAAAACATAATATCTGAATGAGAACTGAATGCCATCTCTCAGGCAGATATCTTAAAACATTTTAATTACTATCATTATCTTTACCATACTCTTGTTTGAGAGTCTTCCCAGATGAAGCGTGTGAGCAAAATACCTAATGTGTACAGAGGGTTTTGTATCGGTTCGTTAGTTAAACTTAAGTAAATAATGTATGCTTTAAACGTATTACATCATTCGTCCCAGCAAAGTACACTAGGCAGGAAACTACTTGTACATATATAGGCAAGAAGGGGAAATCTATTCCAATTGTGTTGCTTAAAATGTGTATGCCACAGTTAATTTTCATCTTAAAAGTGATTTTGCAAGAAAGAGTAAAATAAATGTGTGATTATTTGTATATGAATTACATTTTGCTGTGGTTTCCGGAAAGTCTTTGTTTAAATTCTCATACAAAGAGACTCAGAAGTGGGGGATCCTTCAGTAGTTTCAAATAAATTAATGCATTCGCTGCATTAACACCTTACATCTGCTTAATTTGCTGAACGGTGTACTTAAATACACAGCTTGAATAAATTGAGCATTTGTATTTAGGCAGAATATAATCACGCGTATCCTTTTATCATATATTGAAACCACATGCCTCTTGGCGAATGCTGACCACGTCTAAGCAACCATGTCAGTCCTTGCGGACAGACTGTTGTTGTTTGTTTAGCTTTTTTTTTGTATATGTGTAATGTTTCGCCTCAATGTTTTGGTAAATATCAACTGACTTTTATTTCTGTTTTTGGGGAGTTGAAACTTTTCCATTACATGTACAGCCGGTTCACACTGTGATTGGGCAATGGGCCATGGGCTACTTGTTCGTGCCTGACAATAATTAATAAACTTGCATGTATAATGGTTAAAGAAATAATACTTACATGTATAAACAAACTCACGCAATCGCGCCTTCCCTTGAATAAACTTTATTAACGGTAAAGTTGCAGCACTCAAATAACATTGAATTAGAAACTTTGTTAATCAAATAAAATGAAGAATGCACTAGTTACCGTTTAAATACAACAACAACAACAACACATACACCACCCTTTTTTACGTACGTTTATGTAATTATTTTTGGCTTGGAAAACATGAAGCGCGAGGTAAGACAGGGATAAACGCAAAATTATCTCTTATTAACATTAAACCGAACGAGTAATAAAGCAAAAATTAATCTGTTTCGATAGTGTTTCTATAAATAAATGAGTGCCAAAAGAGAAAAGGTATGTATTAACTGACAGGACACTTAATTGGTCTATTAGAACCCAATACGAAACTTCGCGATTAAAACAAGTTGTCGTCCTTGCCAATAACTACTTGTTAAGCTTTTTATTAAGTGACAGTCTTGCTAATCGATACATCAATAAACAGTTTCTTTTAATTTTCAGCGTACGAGTGATGATAAGAAAAAAATCGCGATGATGTTATAATGCATATAGTGTCTTCACACATTTAAAGTAGTTTGGAGGTACACGAAGACGTATGCTAGAGCTGCACATTTACACAACTTGGTAAAACAAAGCAAAAAATAATTGATAGGCATTTCGTGAACTGATCGCCAATGTGTTATTTTTTGTTTCTAGAGGATTTATGGTAATGATTTATGAATTAGGTTATTTGAAATCCGTTTAAACGTTAACAGAAATAAAATCTAGACTAATCTTCGTGACACGATAAAATTGGTAATAACACATGCAAAACAAACGCTTATTGTTCAAAGAACGTTTATGGTACTTTATTGCAAGTAAGCTGATACCTGCAGGCTAAAGCTTTAAATACCCATAGTTTATATTTTCATCCGTAAAAGCGTCAATTTTATAGCCTTTTTATCTTCATTATTTCCATGATGATTACTCAGAATATCTTCTGTGCTTATCCCGCATTTTTCATTTCTTTTTAGTATTTTTGTCATATGCGTGGCTAAACAAAACAAAGGCAAGTACAATCACTTGACACATAAATATTACGAATAAAGGTTAAACGATGTGCCACCATCATAATTTTGTTGTGATACATTGAAATCATATAGGAACGCTTTTTCAGCAATTTTCTTACATTACAGTAAAATCCATCATTCTGAATTTGCATATTTTCTCTTACATGTCCGATGTTCACATAACTGATGTAACGTAGCTTACGAGAGTCAATCTATAATCACAATAGTATTGCGCTGAACTGGAAATGTATTAAATCTAGCATCCCATAAGCCAATTTGTCGGCTGCCTTCTTGTATAAAACAACATAAAATATCTCTGCAATATGTCGTCTAAGCCTTAATTTGAAAATAAGACTACTTATTTAGCTGACTGAACTGGATCGGAACCGCTGCCTAAGCCAGTGAGCTTTTGCTTATTAGGCTAGGCGTTGGCAGAACTATTTGGAAATCGTTTATTGAAACCTTGTATCAAAATATGTGTTAATGAAGTTAAAGACCAAGACGAATCGAGAACAGAGAGTTAGTGGTAGTTTTGAAAACATCTGAACTTGCATACAATATTTTTTAGGAAAATTATGTATATTTTTTAGAAAGTGTATCACTTTTGACTTTGTAAAAATGTTAGTTAAGCTTTTCATTTTAACTTTGTAAAACAAACAGGCATTACATCACATTATTTTTGGTTTTTAACAAAAAGATTGTCTAATCGATATAATATTAATTGTCGACTATGTAAAATCGGTTTAAGTACCCCAGTCGGTCCATATTGCCAACTGACTTTTCCATGGCGGTAACTGTCGGGTTTGCTCTTTTCGTTAAATGACTCATCACAAATTTGTTTTTACTTTTCGCTTGGTTTTGCATGTGAAATACCTTTGTTCTGTGCCTCTTCGGAGTTTGGTATATGTTGCAATGCTCATAGGACTTTATATATATATACATACTTTACATATATTCTTCTTCTTATGAAATTTTAGATTTCGACATTTTAGCTTAGCTTAGCATTAACGCATTTTCTATTCTTATCAACTCTACTATTCTATTAAATAATAATTTCAGGCCATTGTCTATTCTGTTTCCCTTTCTTGATACAAAGAAGTTATCGTGTTAATTAGAACTCGTTTGTATGACATTGCATTTCTTCAAACATGGAAATAGAGTCCAAATGGTAATGTAAAAATGAAAGGTCGAAGACGCTTTATGTAGTCAGTTGGCAATGTAGGCCGAATTGGGTGCTTAAACCGGTTTACAGAGTTCTAACCTCGCACTTCCTGATGGGTTTCTCAAATGCAAGCAATGAAATGAAAACCAATCTATTTGAATGCAAAATGTGCAAGCGCTGATGTTTACGTTGATAAGTTATGACGAAACTAGTGACGTCATTGACAAATATTGTCCACATAGTGTTCGTTCCAAGGCGGTAACAGACGGGTTTGCTCTTTTCGTTAAATGACCCATCACAAATTTGTTCTTCCTCTTCGCCCGGCTTGCATGTGAAATACCTTTGTTCTGTGCCTTTTCAAAGTTTGGTATATGTTGCAATGCTCATAGGACTTTGTCATATATTCTTATATAGAAAAGAAAGGATTATTATTTCGATCATCAAACTACACAAAATGGTTGATTATAAGTGAAATTAACTTTGAATCAAGAAAAAACATGAGTAGTTTTGGTACAATATAAAATAAATATAACTCAACGCTGGGAAATTGAATCATTCGCATTATGTTTAAATTTTGTATTGATTTTGGTCAATGACGATAACACTTAATTTGCACATCGACTAAATTCCCTTCGGCAATGAATGCTTAAAAGTAATAAATTGGACTTGCGACATTCAAATGGTTTATGTGATATACCTTTGTTCTGTGCCTTTTCGGAGTTTGTTATATGATGCAATGCTCATAGGACTTTGTCATATATTCTTATTTATGATCACAACAATGTTACTTGTGCAGTGTGGCGGTCGTAAAACATCTCCCCGTGCATGTAATCTATGCTGTCATATAATTCATCCGATAAGGATTGTTACCTGTATTTCCTTTGATGGACATTGGACTTTGGTTCTTCAATTCCATCTTTACATGAACAGGATGCTACAACCATTTATTCGTCTATGGTCATGTTTGTTCATGATTCAGAATGTTAATATAACTTTATTTATAGTCATCCATTTTTATGTAGTTGTTCAAATCGAAAAAATACTATATTCTTTTCTAAACACTATGTGGACATTATTTTTCAATGACGTCACTTCTTTCGTCATTACTTATAGAAAATATCAGCGCTCGGACATTTTGTATTCAAATATATCGTTTTTCTTTTCATTGCTTGCATTTGAGAATCTCGTCAGGTAGTGCGATGTTAGAGCTCTGTAAAACCGGTTTAAACACCTCAGTCGGTCCATATTGCCGACTGACCGTTTCCAAGGCGGTAACTGTCGGGTTTGCTCTTTTCATTAAATGATTCATCACAAATTTGTTCTTACTTTTCGCTTGGCTTGCATGTGATATACCTTTGTTCTGTGCCTTTTCAGAGTTTGGTATTTGTTGCAATGCTCACAGGACTTTGTCATATATTCTAATGTCGTTTGTATATCTGCATATCACAATCCCGGTCATTATTTTCTGTACAATGATGATGAATAGTATGTCTGAATGCATGAAAAACAGAATGTGTCAATTGTTAGATTGATTTTTTTAATTAAATTAGTAAAAAATAATGAGCATGCTACTAAGTTCAGATGAAAACCCGTTTTTACATGTACATAAATCGCTTAAATCCATAACTCACGCTAAAAATATATAAGGAATGTGCATGCGTTTTAAAAGTTTTTTTTTTTAATTTTATCTTTATCTACTTATTTAAAAAACTTATTGTCATAATTGGATTATTTCATGATATTTACGTTTTATCTGTTGCTTAGGTTGTGTTGTTTGTAAATAGGCGTTTGTTTCTTACATGTTTAAATCTAAGTGTAATAAATACCTACATACTAAACAAAATTAATACATAAAATATTAAGTTATATCACAGAATTTTAAGAATAATGCAGGTAAGTGGCAAATTTAATATTCTATTTATGAGCGAGAGTATCATATTCCCTAAAAGCATGTGGACAATAAACAATTATAACGTTATTATACCGCCAATTTGAGACTAACAACTGAGTTGTGTGCGAGTTCACTAGCTGTGTAACATATATGGCTTCTCGACATTTCAGTGTGAATCTTCTTGGAGCATTCAACTATCACTATCGTGTACTTGTTTAAACGTCATGTATATTCGAACGTTAATACCCCAAAGAGCTTTGGTATTCTCATTATTTTACTTCCCACAAAACGTATTTAAATGGAATTTCTTGAAGAATTAACACTAAAATAAATGGTAATGAGCAAATCAAGTGATGTTGTATTTCTTTTTGAAGGGACCTATTTGTGATTACCGGACATTCGTATGTAGTCAAGTATGATATTACCTTTAATCGTTTTATAATATTGCTTCACAAAGAATTGCAAAACAGACGCTTACTTGAAATATTGCTTGTTACCAATACAGTATATTCCTATAAATTATAACACGAACTGTCGCAAAGCTGTATTTGTTTTTTCCTGATAATAAGGCGTATAATCACGCATACAATGTACGACTGGAAGGAAAATATCCCACCCCTAGGTAAACCTTTTGAACATAAACATGCTAGACTTTTTAGTTGTACAAGTAATTGCATAAAAACATAGTAACTGTATATTATTTCAAAATACTACCGGTTTTGTACGTCGACGTAAATAAAAAGGAAAACAACAACATCAATAACAAGAAGAAAACCGGAATCCTGTACACCTGTTAACTTTTAACTACATGCGTTTTATATACCATAAATTAAATGGACTTAAACAAAGCAATCATGAATGAATCAGTGAAAATGTCAATTGGTAGGAAGTGGGTCTTATCACAAAAGTAGTATATTTGGCGCTCCAATTTCGTTCTATATTCAATTTAAATATGTTTGTATAATGAATAGCCATGTACATGAAGCCTGTTCAAAGGGTGAAGTGGTAAAATGCATTCATCAGCAATGTTTCGATTACTAATGATCCTTAATTATATCCTATAAACCAATTCTATGCATAACTATGGAAAATATATTATGATTGCAACTAGGTTTATGCAACTGAGTCCGAACTAAATATTCCTAAATCTAGATTGGGTCTTACTTCCACTTTGAGCATTTTAATTATGGTTTAAGGGAATTTAGCAGTTAATGTTTAAACAGCTACATTTATTGTTTACTAGGAGAGTGTATATTGCCTTATTTTGGCTGATTATTATTGGTAATTGGTATATTATTTTTTTATTTATTATTGTTGTAGACAGATTATTACAGCCATTTGAAGAAGCACACAATATGTCTGATTATCTTTAAGTAGAAAAGCATTTTCATCACGTATTAATTTTAAGAACATTAGGATACTTAACACATACAGCGCATAAGGAGATATATGATTGTTTGTCCGAGGAAATGATGTATAAGCTTACAGCCGCTCGGAAATTGAGAAAGCAATTCTTTTTAATAAAACCTTTTAGTTTTTTTTTTGTGTGTAAGCTTATTCTACTGATACCCTGAATATATTACCCCCGTCACGCATTCCAGAATACATAAGTGAGAAATTGTACGAGTAAAATATAAGTCTGCTGTTCTCTTAAAGTGAATTCTAAATAAGACCTATATGTTTGCAATTAAACACAACATTTGCAAAATTAATATCCCTTACCACCATGTTGTTTACTTCTTATCATATGCCTATTGCAATTTGTTTATATACATGAACAAGTATCTCCCAATAAGTATATCATATAAATAGTATCCAATGTTAAAGAATACGTATGAAAACTGCCATGTAACATATCCTATGTTTTTGCATGATTTTAAGATATACACAAATGCTTGAACATTAATTGCCAGATATAAGGATATTATCTTACACATGTATATGATTATTCGATTAACAATCGAAACACATTTTTTTTACCTCTAACATCAAGCATATATTGGCAATCCTTTAAAATGAAAATAAGTCCCGGTGAAAAAGTTATATTTACAAGGTAAATCAATTATCACATGCATTGTAATTAGGACAATCTATTATTTATGCATGTGTATGCTTGTTATATTGAAAGAAATACCTTCTCAATGTCATAATAATCCAGAACTGCATGCAAAAATATGCATATTATTTATTGGATTGCCCAGAAAATAACTTGGTCAATCGACTACATATTTCCATTCATTTGAATAACTGGTTTAAGTAGCAGAGAACGTTGTCGGTTTACCAGAAAAGATAACTGTGTTGCACTTATTCTGGGGTATGTGACATCTAATGTAGACCATATCGAAAATGAATCGTAAAATATGTCATTTTTGTCAGACGCAATGAACCTATAATCAAATGATACCCAATTCTGAAGTCTCTGTGTCAACATATTCTAGTTTAGAAATCGATTAAATGATAGCCAGTTTTCAAAACATTCGCAGTTGTATTTTTTTTAAAAATAACAATAAATACGAACCAGCCTGTTATAAAGTTGCCTTACAATGTATTATTTGCATACGTGACCTATTGCCAAATTGAGTGCATATATGCACACACAATTCGTATTTTCCAAGAATAAAAAAAATCTACACTTCGACAAATGTCAAAACATCCAATATAACGTACAAAGTAAAAAACTAAGATAGACTTCTGATTTTTAATATTAATCCATTAATTGTTGTTGACAGAAGTCTTTATACACTATTGAAAATAAAATGCAATTATTTAAGGATATTTTTTGCGCGTACGTTTCCTTATTAATATGTCTACTTTTTACGTTTTTATATCTGACATTTGTTTTGACGAACGTAACACATGTTTTACCGATATAACGAATAGTGTTCCAAATGATCAGCTACAATTACAATGCTTAATCATAGCTATACGGCGTTTAAATAAACAAAAATATTCTTAATGCGTAGGAAGTTAATACCGTTAAATGCCTATAATGTGGGGTTACACGTCGTACGTTTACGAAAATATAGATTATGAAATATTAAAAAAACAACAAGGCAGCTATGATTCGAATAAATCTGAAGCTGCCCTTTAATGTGAAACGTGCGTGTCTCCATTTAATTCATTGCATGTGCAGTTTACGCATGTCAGTCGTCAAAAACGGCATTTCAGTAAATTAAGCGAGGAGTTTCATGTCATGGAAGCAACGACTTTACGTCTCAGTCACACTGCGCCTCTTCGAATCGCACGTTCTAACCATGTAAGAGTTTCGCTGCGGCTACGCTGAATTGGGTGTTGGAAGTTTGCATCGGCTTTCTGCTTTTCACGCGAATGTTATATTGTATAGTACGCGATCTTTTAGGATATGATTATTAAATAAATTCAAAACCCGATAACTTCATTTTTTAAAATTAATTTAGTATATTAATAATATGGCTCGCGAACCTTTCATTATCTGATTTTTGAAGCTTCGATCCTTTTTGTATTTTAAAAAGGGCCTAGTATGTGGTCTTCATACGCATTTATTGTCCTTCATTAAGACTCAATATGGCAATCTGTCATTGAACATCCCCTCAAATAGCTCACGAGTAAATAAATGCATACTTTTATGTCATTGACAAATATTAATTTAATGTTCTTCGTCTCTTTGATAATAACTATAATTAATCACTATATTAAAGCAAAACGAATGTATTGAATATACACAACTAGATTAGTATTTTATTTAAAAACACCAGTGTTAAGTAAAGGGTATATAAATATACATTCTACGTGACTTCAGGGTATGAATACCATTCAAAAAAGAAAGTATTTTCAGCGGTTATTCTGTATACCCTGTGGAAATCAGCAGCATAGTCACCTACACACAAGTTTGAAGAGCAGTTTAAGAAATGCTACAATCAGTCTTTATATAAAGAATTTACATTAACTGTTGTGGTCAGAATATCGATATTTTAAAACATGCACGATGTGCATGTGTTTGCATTTGAAAAATGGTTAAGTGTACGAATTATTCGATAGCAACCACCATGCATAATTTTACCAGGACTCATAGGGATGAAGTGTATTATTTAGTTCTACATTACTAAGAAACAATGAAATGTTTACCAAATACTTTAGGTTATTGAAATTCAGCTTATAGTCGATAACATTCGTCAACACATACAAACTGTCTGAGGTTCCGATGAATAAGTCAGCTTTATTTTATCTTTCTCGCTCTCTCTCTCTCTCTCTCCCTCTGTCTCTTTCTCTCTCTATCTCTCTCCTCGTAACTTTCAGTTCATTCAATATGGAAGGTAGTTTGATCAAATGTAACTACCGTCAAAATTGCTTGTCGTTTAATTCGACATTAATCCCAGTTTTATTGAAGTTCATTGGTGTATTGTGTCCCGCATTATTTCTGGGAACACACGGTAGGTTATAAAAATGTGTTTTAAGGATAATATGCAGGCATTAGGAAACGATAAAATGTGTTTGTATATACATTCAAAAATGTTTCCAGAACACTGTACTTTCCATAATACATGGATGGATCTGTTTATATTTATATATGATTGACAATTATCATTTATTACAGTTCAGTTATTTCATCGGGGTTGTCTATTTATGAAAACGTAACGATTGTAAAGCAGTAGAGAATATTTCAGATGGAAAGAGTGCGCCTTGATAGATGCGATGAACATGTTATTCATTTAATATCGCACATGTATCCTGCGACCTGTTAAATGAAACAGCGAATCAATTGTCATATCACTGCTATCGAATACCTGTCAAACTACATGCTGTTTAAGTCACTCAAAGTAAATGGCAATACTAAATTCTAAAATTTAATGCATGCAACAGCAAAAAACAATTAGCTGTATTGTTCTATATAACAACGGACATCAGTATACAGCTTTATTTAATAACTGCTTAACACGCACACTTTATTGCATTTGTATTTATTTTTACATCAGCATTAATGTAAAATATTACGTCAATAAAGACAAGATGTTATTTATGGAAACCCCGGATAGCTGATGCATCTTTTTTTCTGATTTAGATGTAGTTTGCGTCAGGTTTTGAAGTTGTGACAAATGCGTGTATCTAGAGAAAATCGTTTTTTCTAGAATACAAACTTATGGCAAGTGTCTATGAGTATTGAGACAAGTATAATACTTGAAAATACACACGACAAAAGTTAGATTAAAAAGCTACATGCAAATGACTGAGATCAGACATTGAATATTTAAGAGAAAATAGAAACTTACTGAATTGTGAGGGTCATTTCAAACGGGCGACAGTGGTTCAAAACCCATTTTACTCGCAGTTCCTTAGTCTCTTCTCACGTATAAAAGAAGACAGAGAGCGTATCGATTAAAAGCCGTTCAAGTGTTAACGTTTACAATGTACTAAAATCTAGAACATGATGTCATTTAATAAATAGATAGTGACGAAATTAAGATTAACAATGTCATGGATAAACACATTGGTATTTTCTCTTTTAATACATTTTATGTACACCGACTTGACGTGAATTAAGACAAACGGCAAAATTGTTCTACAACATACATCAACATAAAGAGTTTAAAAAAAAACAGCTTTCAAAAAATTGAAATAGATCGACAATGGAAGACATAATTGCCCTGCAATTTGAATGTAACGTTTGTCTATTGGTAACCTATTTGAAGAAGTAACAATTCGTCATAGCCTCAAATATAAGTAATTATGCAATGTAACTTCAAAGGCCAATCTATAAAGATCAGTTGCCCTTTTGCTTTAGTACTCTGTGGGTTTGAGCTTAGGATTGGGACCGTTCAATTAGTATCCCTATACAAGAAGCGTTTGATTTATTTGTCCTTGTCGTTTATGCTTTGCAAAATGGCCAATGTTTTCAGTATATCTAAAGTATCGGTGCATTGTATAATTATCTTTAAAACATATATGTAGATGACACTGCAGTGCCGTTCTCCCTGCAGGCAAATAAGCCATTTAGTTATTAATTTATTATATTTTTACAACGAGGAATAAATTAATATTTGTTTGAAAAGAAACTGTCATAACTTCATATTCAAGTGCATGTGTTAACAGAAATGTTAATTATTCCTGTGGATTTAGATTATTTATTTTCATTTTTGAGTAGAGCAATGCATTGTCAATCAAATTCAAACTTGCAAATTGCACTACAACAGTCCTCATAAACGAAGGTCATATGTCATATGTCAACAATATCTAAACAATAAAGCCGGCAATTTTTTTCGGAATGGCTAATAACAGAAGGCTCATTAAGATTTATCACTTTGAGCTATGCCGAACCCAATTTACGTTTCTATCAAACACAGTTGTTTGGACTTTTAGTGTTCAATTAGAAAAAAATAGATAAATATCATAGTATTTGATGATGATGACACTAACGATGATGATGAGGGTAGTAATGATGAAGATGAAAATGAAGAAGAAGCAGAAGCCGTCGGAAACTTTCAATTTCCATATCGTTTTACTTTTTTAGGCGCAGTTAACCTCCTAGAAAAATATATCTTAAATAAAAACTTCTAACATTATTATAGTTTAGTGTGCTGCTTTTTGATAATCAAACATGGGCTCGATGATGTTTTAACATTTCACTGAACGGCACTTCAGTTCGTGTTTAATGGTTATAAAAGATACATTGTACAAAATGAAATATTGAATACAATAAAATATTTATTTAAAATAGTCATGTTCTGATTTGCTATAATAAAGGCGATATTTTCCCTTTGCATGATGCAAGATTTTAATATCAAAATATTATTATTTTATTTTATTAACTTTAAATATATATATTTCCTAAAAGTGTAAATAATATTATACTGTAATGGGAACTAGAACTGAATCTCAAATCACGCCTGTGGCTGTACGCATTATTATATCTGATCTTATCCTTGGGGAGAGTACAGAGTCATATTGTTTAATACGGCCGCATTATGTTCCCTATGTCATCATTTCCTTCAAGACTTCCAATTGATCGTTTAAGGATTAAATTCGGGTGTATAACAATACATGTAGATTGTTCGTTTTGACTTAAATATCAGTGCAAACGCTTGAAATTATAAAGGAGAATTCTTTAAAATCATACTGTGTTTTGAAAAAGATGTTTCGGAAAGATGTAACAATTCATACGTGTATAACATGTACTGTTTATTGATTCGTTACTTTTTGTCTCTTACCCTTATTCTATATCTTTTTTATATCAAGCGAATACGTGTGAAGTCAATGCATGTATCAATTCTATTGCATACATCTTAGAACAAACAATATTTAATCTAAAAACATAAAAATACCTGATTACATAAATAAAAAAAGACAAACGTTATGAAAATTGTTCATACAAAACAGGCCAAGCTATGCTCTTGTAAAAAGACTGCTTGCCCTCATTATTTAGACAGCTTACTAATATCTGAATATTTCTAAAAAAAAAGGAATGATTTTAATTATTGCGATGCGCATCGAAAGTTATGTCTTATTATTTTAGTATTATTTGTCAAAATAAATCATTTTAGAAAACTATTTTAAAGTATAAACCTTAACAATAACTGCGGTTTCTTGAAATACACGGATAAGTGTTTTATGCACGTTCTGTCTTCGTACAAGGCACATTTAACCCATTTGTCATGCCTATTTTTTATTAAAACCGAGCGTATTGTTATAAAACAATTCAGTGGGCATTATGCAGTCAAAGGGTATATATACATTGACAAATAGTGATATATTAGATAAAAAATACACGGTAAATTATGTTTTGCAACATGAAACTACTATGCCGAGTGTTCTACGTAATAAATACAATTTTATTATTTAAAATCCTATAAATAGTTTGCACGACGTTTTCTGCAGGCAGTCAAAAGTTTAAGGAAACCGTCCAGAGATGAGCTCATGATTTTTTTGTAGCACACATGTAGCACCTCTAAGGGACGAGTTAACAAAATATGTTTTATTCACATACGTTGACCTTGCTACGCATCGTCAAATTGTTTTAAAAGTATACCGTCTGCATAAAACTGTGGTACTTTTAATGAAATCATGATGAGCCAGTCACACAACCAGCAAAATAGAACGTTGAAACTTCTACTTTGAAATCAACTTAATTGTTTAAATGTATCCGTCTTCAACGTGTATCATAAATCATCATTAGTCGCATTAGTTGCGATTGGTAAATATGTATCTTCTCAGGATGAATGTAAATATACCACCACTACGTTACCTTTTTCAACGTCCGGGTTTGAATCCGACGCCTTTTATACGTATATCCAACGCTATACCACCAGCATTACCAGGCACAGTTTGCATAGATTTATTATTTGTTTACGAATATCATTGATGAATGTATCGAAATATCTCACACATACTGGTTTGCTTCAGTTGACGCAAACTAGTTTTTTCTAAAAGTAATTATGTCTGATAACCACCAAGATAAAATTGTTTTAGTTATTTTAGATAAGTTTTCAACATTTGAATTTGACTGTGTTTATCAGCAAAATTGGCTTCGGACTTCTAAGAAGGTATTTATTTCGCAAATGCTGGATTCAGAGTTTATTAAACTACATTTTGGCACATCGACTGCTATGATGCGAGCCAGCTGTTAGTTTACAAAGCAGGTTGCGATAAGTAATACTCATGATATTACGATCTTCACCGGACCTTCCAAATTATTCAATCGTAGCATTTTTAAGACCATAAGTAATATTAACGGACAGGCATAAAATAAAACAATGGACAATTATTGTAACGTAAACGGTTCGTTCGTTGTCGAAGTGTATTAACAAGTGGCTATCTTTACTAAGAATGGAAATCAATGCAAACCAACAGATGATAATTGGTCAAATACAACAACAGAATCCTGTTCACTAGTTAGGCTTAAATTATATACATGTTTTTGGCTAAAAAATACGTGGACTTAAACTGAAAAAGCAACGCTATCAATTGATACAAAGTGAGTCTACTTGTACCCACAAATTTGGCGCTACGGGAACTATTAAAAATAATTAAAATAAACAACACATACAGTACATAATACGGTATGCGTTCAGGGCGAATGGACACATCGAGGTTCGTGGCAAAATATGTATTTTATTGATTTAGGATTGTTACGATCTTATACGCTAAGTCAAATGCGTTGTTAGATTAAATCCCTTTTCACATTCTCCATTTTTTTAACTTAAACATAAACAACATTTGAAAAGGGTTTCAATTTCGTTCCATATTCGATTTAAATATGCTTGTCTAGTGAATAGCCATATTTATGAAACCGGTTCAAAGGGTGAAGTGGTTAAATGCACTTAGCAATGTTGCGATTACTAATGTTTATTAATTATAACCTATAAACAAATCCTATGCATAACAATGGAAAATATATATATATATATATAAATATATATATATATATATATATATATATATATATATATATATATATATATATATATATATATATATATATATATATATATATATATATATATATATATATATATATATATATATATATGTATGAACATGTATCCCCCAATTGGTTTCATATCAGTAGTATCGAATCTTGAAGAATGCGGATGAAAATTCCGATGTAGCATAGCCTAAGTGTTCGTACGATTATAAAATATACATAAATGAAAATTAGGCACGATGTAAAACATACATTGACAGTGAAAATCAATTACATGGATTGTAATTTTGTCAATCGAATATTCATCTATTTGCATTTATTAATAATATAGGTATTGCTTTAAAATTCTATAATTAAAATATTACCTTCTCAGTGTCATATTTAGCCAATACTACATGTGAAATCAAATTTATTTATATTATTATGTTATAAGTTACCTAGACAATCCATTGGGAAGCGACTTGATATCTTCATTCGTTTGAATAACTGGTTTAAGTAGCAGATAACGTTGTCGGTTTATTTAAAGAAGATACATTTGATGCACTTATTCTGGGGCATGTGACATCTAACCTAGACTACATCGAAAACAAATCGTAATTACTGTAGCACTTTCAATCCCCAATGTCTTACGGTTCTAGTATTGTCTATATTATTTAGATTAACAGGTAATCGGTCTGGTATGTAAATAGTCTGCCAGAACAAACATTTTTGTTTCCCTTAATAACCAAGTAATATGGCATTGGTCTTTCTCGTCTATTCATAGTTTTCTGTCTCCAAATATATGTCATATTTGTCAGACGCAATGAACCTAGAATCAAACGATAACAAATTCTGAAGTATCTTTGTCAAATCTGTTTAGAAATCGATTAAGTGAATGTCAGTGTTAAAAACATTCGGTTTCGTAATTGTTAGAAAGAAAATAATAAATATGAAGCAGCATGTTATAAGGTGTCATATAAAATATTGTTTTTATATGCGACCAACTGCCAAAGTGAGTGCATAAATGTACACATAAATCATATTTTCCAAGAATGATAAAATCTACACTTCAAACTCCTAAGGCAACCAAATGTCAAAAGCATCCCAGGTAACGTACAAAGCGAATGTAAAAACCCTACGGCAGATTGCTGATTATTAGCATTATCCATAAATTGCTGTTGACAGAAGTCTCTTTACACACTTTTGAAAGGAAAATGCAATTATTTTGGGGAAAACGTTTGCGCGTCTATTTCCGTATTTATATTACATTTTACGTTTTTTAATCGTCAGTACCAGACATTTGTACTGACGAACGTAAAACATGTTTTATCGATATTGCGATTAATGTTCAAAATGATCATCTACGAATGCAAAATTATAACAAAAAGGCGTTTAATTAAAACAAAATAATGTGGGTCATACGCAGGTTGTTAATACCGGTAAATACATCTAATGTGTGGTTGCCCGTCGCACTTTTACGAAAATATAGATTTGAAATATTAAAAAATACAAGGCAGCTATGTTTCGTTTGGTATTCCGGCTAAGATAAAAAGTGAAACTGTCCTTTAATGTGAAACGTGCGTGTCTTCCTTTAATTCACTGCCTGTGCAGTTAACGCATGTCAGTTGTCAAAAACGGTATTGCAGTAAATTAAGCGAGAAGTTTCATGTCATGGAAGCAACGACTTTTTGAAGGACACGTTCCAACCATTTGAGAGTTTCGCTGCGCCTACGCTGAATTGGGTGTTGGAAGTTTGCATCGGCTTTTTGCTTTTCACTCGAATGTTGTATTGACCTTTTATGCTATGATAAGTAAATACAAATGTACACGAAAAACCGGTACAAACGAAGAGCAAACACAACGATACTATAACTTAATTATTTTTTGTATTAATAAAATATATCAATTATATAACTTCCGAACTTTTTTAAATAATTGATTTTGAAGATTCGACTCTTTTTGCATTCTACAAAAATGCCTTGTATGTGTACTACATACCGACTAACAGTCCTTCATTAAGGACCAGTAAGGCAACCTGCTATTGAATATCCCCTTAAATAGCTCGGTAGTAAAATAAATGCATACTTTTATGTCATTGACAAATATTACTCTAATGTTCTTTTTTTCATTGTGCGTGTGAACATAGATTATTGTCCAAAGAGTAACTGTCATGACAAATAAACATAAACTAGTTGATTGGCATAGGCATACTTATTTATGAAAATATAACTGCACATAACATTAGTTTGCACAGTCGTTATAATTATAAAGGTGCAAATAGAATGACAAAATATGCATAACTAGACAAGGATTTTGTTGAAAAATAAACAAACATCAGTTTTCAGTCAAGAGTACGTAGATCATACTATCTACGCGACTTGAAAGTATGCAAACTCATCTAATAAAGAAAGATTTTGTTCAGTGTAAATAAATTGGTTTACTCTGTATACCCTGGGAAAATCAGCAGCACAGTCACATACACACATGTTTGACACACCAGTTAAAGAAATGCTACATTCAGTCGTTATTACAAAGTTTACATTGACGGTTGTGGTCGGAATATCGACATTTTATAACATGCATGACGTGTATGTGTTTGCGTTTGTAACATTGTTAATTGTACCAATTATTCGATATTAGCCACCATGCATCATTTCATCAGGACCGAAGTGTATTATTTTGTTCTCTGTGATCTCCAAGAAATATTGAAATGTTATCCCTATACATTAGGTTATTGAAATTCAGCTCATGGTCGTTAACATTCGTCAAGGCATACTTAATGTCTGTCTGAGGTTTCGATGAATTAGTCAGCTTCATATTATCTCTCTTGCCCTATCTCTCTCTTTTTCTCCCCATGCAATTTTCAGTCCATGCAGTATGCCAGGTCATTTTATCAAATGTAAATATCGCCAACATTACGTGCCGTTTTATTCGACATTATTCCCAGTTTTATTGATTATTTCGCCATCCAGTATTATATAAAAAGTATTGTGTGCCGCATTAGTTCTGGGAATACACGATAGGCTATACAAAAATATGCATTAAGGGTAATATGCAGGCAATAGGAAGTGATACAATGTTTTTGTATCTACATACAAAAGTGTTTCCTTAACACGGTGCTTTCCATAATACATGGTTCTGTCTATATTTGAATGTGACAGCCAATTAGTATTTATTACATATCATTTATTATAATTATAATAGTAAGGTTTTCTATTTATGAACACGTAACCAGTGTAAATCAATAGAGTCATATTCCATATGGAAATAGTGCGCCTTGATGGATGCGTTGAACATGTTATTCCTGAAATATCTCACATTTTTCCAGCGACTTGTTTAATAACACAGGAAATCAATTGTCATATCACTGCTATTGAATACTTGTCAAACTACACCCTGTGAAAGTCACATAAAGTAAATGACAATAATAAATTCCAAAACTTCATGCATGCAACAGCAAAAACCACTTAGCTATATCGTTCTTTATAATAACATCGGGCATCTGTATACAACTCTATTTTATAATTGCTAAACACAAACACTTTATTGCGTTTATATTTATGTTTTACATCAACATGAAATGTAAAACATTACGTCACTTAAGCCATAATTCTATGTTTCGAAACTCCGTATAGCTGATGTATGGTTTATATGCAGTTTGCGTCAAATTTTGATGTTGTAGATAAATGTGTGTAACTATAGTAAATTAATATTTGGAGAATACAAACATATGACTAGTTATTATAAGTATTGCGACAAAAGTTATATGTGAAAATGCACAAAACAAACGTTAGATTTAAAAAGCTACATTCAAAGACTAAGACGGAATATTACAGATAAAATAGAAAACTCGAAGGTAAATGAATTGGCAAGGTCGATTCGAAGGGGCAACTGGGGTTTAAAAACATTTTACAGAGCTCTATCATTGCAGCTCATAAGGGGCTTGTCAAATATAAAAGAAATCAGAAAGCGTATCGATTTAAAAAACAATAACACACAGTCCAAGTGGTAACGGTTACAATGTACTTAACATCTAAAACATGTTGTCATTAAATAAATACGTAGTGTCGTTTCCTCTAATAATTATTTTCCTGTACACCGACTTGACAAATGGCAAAGAAAACTAGTCTACTGCATACATCAACATAAAGAGTTTTTTTTAGAAAAAACATTCAAAATATGAAATTGATCGACGATGGAAGACATAATTACCCTAAAATTGAAATTATTTACAGTGAAAGTAAGAATTTAAAAAAAATATATTCAAACTCCAATCTGTCAAGATCATTTGACCTTTGGCTTAAGTACTCAGTGGGTTTGATTTGGGGGTTGGGACTGTTCAATTAGTATCCGTATACAAGTAGTGCTTGATTTACATGTCCTTGTCGTTGTTGCGTTGTAAAATGGCTAATGTTTTCAGTATAATTTAAATTTCACTATCAATTTACATTATTTGTTAACATTTTTAAGTAGAGCAATGCATTGTCAAACAAATTCAAACTATCAAATTGCACTAGAACAGTCCTCATGAACGCAGGTCATATGTCGACAATATCTTAACAATAAAGCCAGCGATTTTTCTTTCAGAATTGCCAATAAAAAAAGGCTCGTTAAGATTTATGACTATGAGCTATGCTGAACTCAAGATGCGCTTCTTTCATGCACAGTTGCTGGGGCCTTTATTGCTCGATTAGAAAAAATATAGTATTTGATGATGATGGCCCCCGAAGATGATGATGACGGTCGTGATGAAGATTATGAAAATGATAAAAGAAGAAGAAGAAGAAGAAGAAGAAGAAGAAGAAGAAGGAGAAAAAATAAGAAGATGATAATGATGTTGATGATGAAACCTTCAACTCGCTGTCGAAATGTTGAAGCAATGAATACGTGCAACCCGCTTTTACATTCTACTTTACTGTGTTAGCCTAAACGATAGATCATGACGGTTTTTAACAGGGACCAATTTAGGAGTCGTTTTTTTTTAAATCTGATTCTGCAAAAAACAACGTACATCAATGTAAATAACTGTTATTATCTTGCTAATGATGTCCCTACTTTTTTCTTATTCAGACGCAGTTAGCCAGAAAAACGTAAACTTCTGGCATTATTATAGTTCAGTGTACTGATATTCAAACATGGACCAGATGATGTCTAAACATCTCACTGAACGGCACTTCAGTTAGTGTTTAATGAGTGTAAAAATGAAATACTGAATACAATAAGTCAATATTCCGTTAAATTCTGATTTGCTATTATAGAGGCGATATTTTTCGTTTCCCTTTGCATGATGCAAGATTTCAATTGCAAATTATAATTTCATTTACCAAACTTTAAAAGTATATATTTCTAAAAAGTGCAAATAGTAATATACAGTTTGAACAAGAACTGACTCTCAAATTACGTCCATTGCTGTACGCATTATTATATCTGATATATATCATCTCATCAGAAGTAATTGGGGACAGTACAGAGTAATATTGTTTTATACAGCTGCATTATTTTCCCTATGTCATCATTTATTTCAAGAATTCAAATAGATCGTGTCAAGATAAAATTCGCGTGTACTACATTATATTTACGTTGTTCGTTTTTACTAAAATATCGTTGTAATCTCTTGAAAAATATAAAAATATTACCTTTAGGGTATATATGTTTGTATTGAGCAAGGATTTGTGTTCTAACAATATTCAATTAAAAACACAGGATAACATAAGTAAAAAGACAACAGTTATGACAATCCTTCGGAAAACGGGTCAGGCTTTGCTCTTGCAAAAAAAAGGCTACATGTCTTTATTATTTAGACAGCTTACTATTATCTGAATATCTATAAAAATAAATGATTCAAATTATTGCGATGCGCATCGAATGTTTGGCTTAATATTGTGGTATAATTTGTCAAAATAAATCATTGTATAAAACGATTATAAAGTATAAACCTGAATAAAAACTACGGTTACATGGGTCACTTGGGGCGGTGTTTTATGTTTTATTCTGTCGACGTACATGGTACATTGAACCGATTTGTCTTGCCTGCTTTTTTATTAAAACAGAGCTAATTGTTATAAAACATTGTAATGGACTTTATGCAGTTAAAGGGTATGCATATAACATTGATTCATGTTGATATATCAGATTAAATTTGCACGGCCAATTAAGTATTGCAGCATGAAATTACTATATCGAGTGTTAATAAATATTGTTGATTTCAAACTAGAAGTGGCTGTTTGTGTTACTGGCTCATCATGATTCCACCAACAACACAGTTTATGCAGTGTCCTTTTTGAAAGAAATACATTAATAAATGTTTATATTTATGTGAATAACACGCCATAAACCCCTGGCAGGAAAGAACACCAATCACACTATTCTAGCACAAGACCGACCAGTTGTGGAACTACATTTGATACTTGCATAACATTTCTGTATAAAACTGCAAGAAATATACCACTACCACGTAACTGTCTTTTTCCAAGGTCATGGTGGGAACCAGACACCTCTCATGCCGGGAGCCGACGCTCTACCACTAGCGCTACCAGGTACGGTTAGCATAGTTTTATTGTTTGTTTACAAAAGTCAATGATGAGACTATCAAAGTGATCTCACATACTGCAGTAATCAAAAACTGTAATTTCTAATAATAATTGTGTCTGATAATTTAAAAATAAAATACTTTTAGTTAATTTAGCCAAGTTTTGATAATTTGGTATTGGCAGTCTCTGTCAGCAAATTTGGCTTCGGGCTTTTATGAAGCTATTTCTTTCCCAAAGGCTGGATTCAGATTCTATACAAATACATTATGGCAAACTGATGGCTATGATGCAAGCCGGCTAATAGTTAACAAAGCAAGTTGCGGTCAGTTATACTCATGGTACTATGAATCTCCACCTGATTTTTCAAATCAATCGTGAAATCGTAGTATTCATAAGACATTAATAACATGACAGACATTAACTAAAGCCATCGACCTTTATTGTACCCTACATGGTTCCTTCCTTGACGTAGTGTGTAACCAGGCAAGTTTTTGTTTAGCTAAGAATGGACTTTAATGCAAAACAACAGATGATTATTGTTCAAATAAACTATACAATATTCATATTGAAACTTGTTTTAAGAGTGTTTTATGCAACACGGGTGTCTTTACCAGAAGAGAACGTAACACATTTTATTTGTTTGATATATACAACGAATAAAGCATGAAGAATTTGTCTGAAATACATCTTAGGGGAAAAGAGTTCATGACAGTACCGTGATTACATTATTTTCGAGAAAAACCCGACCAGTTATTAGTGCGTGTATTTACCACACTGTTTTTTTTAATTTACAGCCAATGCAAAAGTGACTCAAGAGGGTCTGACACATGAAAACATAGAGGTGTGCCTATCTATTCGTCATTTGTTACTTAATTATTGTAGCTTCATCCAATCGAGGGTGATGATCCGCCGCATCACCATCCGAAATTCAATAACATGTTACAACATTACACTACATAATACGAATGACGAGACTAGCCTTTGCATATCTCAAACATTTGCTAAATTGTCGTCCGAACATTCGCGATTGGAATGTTATTATTATAATTCAAATTATTGCAAACCGGTTTAAAATTTACTTTTTCAGAAAGAGTCTTGCTTATCAAAAGATCACTACAAATCGAGATAATAATATAATTGTACCTTGTTTGTAAATAGAAATAATTCAGGTCAAACAGTTATATGCTATCGCTTTTGCTTTTCCTAAATGATATTAAACAAAAGTCAGACAGTTATATGCTATCGCTTCTCCTATATGATATTAAACATGAAAGTTATAAGAATGTTTCCTCAATGCATAGAAACATAAAGTACTGGAGAGCGTGATTGCATCTGTATACAAGGTAATCCGGACCACATATAACCTCATTCATCTCAGCTGAGCCACTCAAGTATGACTTTTTTCTGATGTTGTAACTTTTATTGAAACATTGTAACAGTGTGGCAAAATTAAATAGCACTGTACAGTTTAACAGGCAGGTCGCCATTTAATGAACCAACGAAGACAATCGGTTGAGGGGATTAACTGTTCTCTTACCATTCAGACTAAGGTTTGCAGCAAGTAAAGAATGCCGCCTGAAGAGCGATATCACTCATTGAGAGGATGCTAAAATGATCAAGACCTAGAACCTTCCGACACCTGGCCACAAGTCCAAGAACTTAACATACGCGCAAAGGAAAACTTATCATTATTTTAATTAAGCAACCTGAGAAAATGACAGTTTTGATCAGGGCCTAATGCATTTGAAAATGTGCTTTAATATACACATTGATTTTATCGACTTGATTCAGTGGTTATAGCATGTGTCAATTAATATCGTTGCATAATTAGAAACACCACGGCAGTTTTAATTGGTTTGTTGATGGAATGACTATTGTTTTTATTGTTTTTCTTCAATATTAATATTATGATCTTAACATTGTAAACTCTGAATTTATTATATTATATTATTTATACCACATATCAATGGTTCATTTGTGTATGTGTTTGTCGATAAAATCCACAACAATTATACTGGCCTTGAAATATTTATCTAATTTTCGGCAAGAATTCCTATGAGTCAGTATGCTGACATTTCTACATACTTCAAAACCAAGAATGATGCCAGACGTGATTCAAATTCCTGGGATGGATGATGATATGCAATGATATGTCTATGATAGCAGCACTTTAAGACAGGCACGTCCATTGATTACCATGACCACAGTAAATGATTGCTAAAATCACTGTTTCAAAAATAGCAATAATAATGCTAATATATATGTAGGTGTTGTAAGAGACAAGAGAGAAATGTCTGAGAGTTCTATATTCAATTATATAAATAGTTAGGAAAGAATATTGTCATTTGAGCCGTATAACTATCTGTATATCTTATTCGGTATTTAAAACGGTTCCGGTAACAGAATGATAGAATTCCATTTTTTTTAAATTTAAAGCCAGAAAACTGAACGCCCTATGAATCGTGCTTGAAACTATCATTTTCCATTTTCAAATTGATTACCCGACAGTTATCTCATAATAAGCCATCTTACTGTCCTACCCTTTACAATTAATACACTTTTCTGCATTTTGCAAGGTCACGTATAAATTGGATTTTGATCATAAGTGCAAATGACACTTCTAAAGTATTTGTCGGTGGTTGTTTATATTTCATTTAACGGAGTCAGCATAAAAAACATTATCCATGCAGCCTCTAGAACCTTTATGCACTGTCTAGTTATACTATTTTCAACATATTTTAATGATCGGAGTAAATTCAGTGAAACACTCCATAGTTACTTTCCATAAAAATGTTTGTCCTCAGTCATACTACCATAATTTTACATTAACGATCTTTCTTCTTATTTTGTCAACATTAACAGATTATACCTATAAAGAAAATACATCTTGTAAATATAAGTGAACACGTACTTAAGCACTTACATCAGGAAAATATATGCAACTTTTATTATTTATTTCAAAGGAGCGTAAGTCTACTGATTATTGTCTGTGAATCTGTATTAAGCTGAGGCATTTCACTTCGCCATTTTTAAGGATTTAAGTACAAAAGATCTGAATTTCGTGGATTTAGGGTTTGATTTGATTCTGTCAAATCTCTGTGATATATAACATTAATGTTGTCTTAAAACTATTTAAAAAACTATCCTAAATATTTTCACAATATTACCATGCTTATATTAAATTTGCCTTTGTCTGCAAAAACATTAGCTTTGCTACTTATAACACAGTTTTAATCACTTGATGATTCATCTTATTTAACTCATTTAATAGGTATTTGATAAACAATTTATCTGTAATCGGTTTTATCAGGCTATGTACACTGCGGTTCTTTTAATTTTACTGTGATTCAACATATAGTAAATTGTAGATTATTAAGTGAGTAACAACACTTCTTCTATAAACCATGTGGGTCCATGCTATTATTACACTGTATTATTTGTATTGTTGTGATGTAAGCAATAAGTTGATAAATATAATAAAATGTGCTGTTTTGCATTTTCTTAAGAAAACACATCATGTAAACTATCGACACGCAGATGAATGTATTTTAACAACAATCTGACTACATTGATAGAATATTTTCACAACTCTGTAACATTTATGATTTCTTATAGCTAGTTTCAACAATAAAATAAACAAATTTTGGAATAAACATGTCATAATGTAAAATATTTACTAGTTTGCAGGAATTCAAATTTTGTCTTTGCAAAAAGAGCAAACCGTTTGGCGGATGTTTTATTCGGAAAACTTTAAATGGGTTCTCAAACACATGCTAGATCTTTAACTGCGCTTCCACGTGCATTTTGTAATCTAATTATAGGTGTAGCTCAAAACAATGGGGCAAATGGTGTATAAAAACAATAAAGCCTGTAAATTGTCGATTTTCATTATCCATTTAATTACTTAGAAAGAAATTATACGGTAAAGTGTGTTGGTGAGGAGGTGGGCAGGTATGGCATGGTGTTGTGTTGCCACCCATCTGCAGTAAGATGAAAATAATTCAACATTTGTAGCACACTGCTAACTCTATTATATTCATTCTGCTCTACAAGCGTTCCAGACTTAGCCATCCTGTCTCAGAACGTGGTTGCTGTTGTGAAATCACTGCTTGTTCACATTATCCTACTAAGGGTTAATTATATCATCTCCTAAAATATCAGTATAAGTATTTAAATTTCTGATGCACCAAGATCCCCGCTCCCCCACTTAAGTAAAATAAAATTAACGTGTGTATGAGTTAGTTTGAGTTATGGTAAGATGTTTGACAGCAAATTCCTTTAACATATTTACAATAATGTTTGATTCTTAACAACGATTTTAAGTTTATATTTTAAGGGCGCTATATTTGTATAAACGGCGCGAGATTTCATTTAATTAAAAAGTAGTACAGTTATTTAATAATTGAAATGGTCCTTATTGCCGAAATAGTTGGACACATAAACCCAATTGCATCCTTGTAGCAAAACATTTTTTTCTGTCGATTTCATTACATCCTTATCCTCAACACTAGTAAGGTGATGTTTGTTTGATGATGACGCCAAGAATACAGTGACAGGAGATTGAATACAGCGTACAACATAACTTGATATATATTGATTAGCATCTACAATCAATGTATCGTGTTTCAATGAGGTTAGATTTTGATTTTGCGGACATGAAGTATATACAATGCACGGTTATTTGTTTTGTACTCACTCTTTTACTCCACTGGCCACTTTCATATTATATTCCCAGATTGAATCCCTGTCTTAATTTGCTTTTCCTTTTTTGTTTCCTTGATGTTACTCTTTAGGGAATAGAATACGACCGTAATATCTAATAATTGATAGAGCTGAATTGGTGCGTTAAAAGATAATTTATTTCAGAAATGCATTTGAGCAGTGTAATTATGATATCCAGTCCTGGCACCGTACCAGTTGTCCAAAACATTGTATATCGTGCGTACTTCTATCGTAAACGTATCGTATGGTAACGTAACGTATCGTGTACCGTAATAGGCCTATCGTAAAGTAACGTAACAAGCCATCTCGTAAATGGTACATCGTATCGTAACGAAACGTAACGCTTATGACAAGACCGTGGTATCGTAACGGAACATATAGTATGGTAACGTAACACAAGAAGAATTGTACTGTGCCTTCATATAATTCTTTGATACAAAGATACATATATTGTGACATTTTTCTAATGACATTATCATGCTCATACAAAAGTTCACTGGAAATTTTAAAATACCACAATAATTGCTTCACAAATACAAAAAGAATCTATGGTTCTAAACAGAAACTTAACTATATATTATATTTCCGGTACATGCATACCATCGATGAGCAAATTAATATTGCACACCTTCGAACTTATTACTTGAATGACAATATGCCTAGATTGAATATGAATGGACGTTTAGGAAAATATTCGTGAAAACTAGGATTCTGGTTATTTGCCTACGCTTTTATGGAAAATAAAGAGCCGTAAGACGCAATTTGAATAAACATACAGCTTGAAAAACTAGCTATAACACAATCTAGCTCTACATGTATGTCAGGTTATGGAAAAGAGGTTTGTCTCAAATATGGGATTCAAATGAACATTGTTAATAAATAATTGGATCGTGTGGAATCATCTCTGATATTCCGACAAGTTAATTAATTGTAAAGCTAGCTCACTCATGTCATCGCTGGGCACCATCAACACTGATATAGTATCTTCGCCAATTTTTCTAAACGCGTAAATTTTATACACATGTATGCGAATTTAAATAAACTTGAAAGCAATTAAGTCCTCGACGGAAATTTAATAAATGTACGTTCACAAGTGTAGCATAGAAATTTATATAAAGCCACTATTCTTCTGCCAGTGATGTGATCAAACGTTTGAGGTGTGAATGTGTTTGTCAAAACAATGTGCTAGTATCAAAAATAACAGTAAACATCAGACATCATGCCCTCTTAATTTCCGTACACTCTTAATTTCCGTACATTTTCCCGCCCTGCCAATCACGAGCACGTGTGTTAATTCCAACTAATTGGTGACACTGTTATGACTCCACTAATCTTAAAGGAAGTAAGATTTTTAGCCGTTCGTTATGTTGATTGGTTTGATTCTTAACGTGTTGACCGAAATGGTTCTTTGTAAGTCTTTTTAGGATGATGAAGCCATTTACATACTCTCCTAAAATAACTAGCGCACATCGGCATATACTTTGACAGCAGTATGGATACTGAAAAGAATACCGTTGGGGCAACAATAGAAAATGATATAATATATAAACATTGCAAAATCAAGCAAGTCAGCAGACATAATATAGTCTTTACAGTCTCCTGTCAAAAAGACCTCAATGCCTTTATAAAACTAGGGTGAATACCAAGCCATGGAGTAAGAGCTATAGTTAATAAAATAAAAATAATAAATAACGCACACATTTAGATATTCGGATATGTTGGTAGGACTCTAAGTTTAATATTTACTGCCACAATATCGTTAGTTTAGAATAGTTTTTAATTAAAACTAGCATCAAGCTACCCTGGTAAAGAATGCAAGTTCACCAAAAGGAACTGTCCTTACTGTGACATAGAGAAATACTTTAACCCCGTGCTATTTTGGTTAAGGCAGCACACAATAGCAAGATATAAGCTACAAAGACCTATATTCACACGTGTCTTTGCTTTTTGTACCAGCGGAAAAAGGCAGATTTAATAAAAAATGCAACACTTTAATACCGTGAAGATATTAAATACATTTAATTCTCTACTAAAATGTATATTATATACGATATACTAAACTAACTGAATTACCAACCCAAGCTCAACTATTTACACACTTTTCCCGTACTTTTTGCACTTTAAACCATCCTCGTTACTAATGCCAGCTCTAATCAAGAGAAGAAAACATTTCAATGGTGAAAATTTTAAGAAATACTTTCTTTGAGGTGTTATGCCTTTTAACAAAGAGAAGTCATAGTCTTGAGCCAAATTGGGGTCCAGCCAATCAAAGAATGGGTTCATTAGGAATGTTTAGATGTTAAAGAGATTTCACCCCATAACGTGTCTTGTGGGTTTGGAAACTTTAGTTATTGTTTGATTTGGATATGATATCGGTTGGACATTGTATTAATTCAGTTTATGTAGGTGTTATCCTATATTATTAATTAAATGTTGAATAAAATGCATTTATTGTAAAAAAGATTAAGAGCGCGTATTATTAGTTCTGCTTTGTCGACGGGGGCGGTCTTTTCTTCTTCACCTATGTAGCTTCACCTAGGTAGCTTGATTTTTTATTTTCTCTTACATTTGTATTTTAGTAATTTAATCTTTATATTTCTTTGATTAGTTCTTTATTCTTTCAGTAAATTGTCTGAAATGTTTGTAAATAACTAAGACAGCCGGGGTAATTTTGTCTGTTGTTAGTCCAATTTTGTCTCATAATAATATAATTATTATTTAATAGCTCTATTTCTATCTTTTTAGTTTGGTAAGGTTTTTTCCCGATTGACTCATATTCTACTATACCTTACCGAATTTTTATTTAAATAGTGCTTGTAAAAGGGTTGAGTATGAGAATGGTATGTTTCTGATGTTATTTTTTTTTTCTAGCAGCTACATGTAGTCCATTTATGTAGATTATTCGGTACATGTACCTACAACTCACGCGAGCGATGATAAGCCCCCACACAGACTGCCACTTTTATGACACAACGTTTCTATTCAAATTAGACGGGCAGTGGTCATTTAGCTGTAGTGCACAACACCTGCATCCGGTCTGAAGATATGTTATACATGTATGAAAATCCCCGCACATATAATCTGACTGTGAAATTTGAATAGGAGTAGACAATTGGAATATACGTGTATAGAGAAGTAGTGTACGAATGTTAGTAAATTACAGATTTAAATTAATTTGTCTTAACATGGTACATCTTTACACACTTGTTCAACGTTTAAGCAGTGCATCATAATGGCTTTACTTACTTATCATTTGCCTACACATTTTACCATTTAGACGGAAATAGTTGTATTGTCTCATTTGAAAGGTGTGAAAACACTACCGCCTATATGCGCTGGAAATGGGCCGACTGGGCAAGAACGATTTGGAAACCGAGTTGGTACAGTATAAATATGCTGATTGAGCATTTACTTTAACAACATGCCGCATTTGCCATGGTATTTCGTGTAACGTGACGTAAACGGAAACCGTACAATATGTTGTATCGAAGCGTACACCGTATCGCATCTTAAAGTGTAGATTTTCTATCGTAATGCATATCGTGTATGGTATCGAACCGTAACGTGTATGGTATCGTGTAAAAACCGCACATGGTATCGTACATCGAACGTGATTTTATCGTACGTATATCGAATCGTGTGACAACTGTTACGGTTCCAGAACTGTATTGGGGAGTCTAGTTTTTTTTATTTAAGCAATCCGATTTTTGATAATTAACCTTTTGGCGAAACCGTATTGGGTTACGGAAGCAGCGAAATGTGTTCAGATGTCGAGACAGCCATACCGATTGTGACCTTCTACAGGCCCGCTCTACTAATCATGACAAACGGAGGTCATGTTGAGATCCTGGTGCTGCTCTATGCTTTTTACCTTGCGTGTAGCGAAGGAAAATTCCATAAATCGACCAGCAATGATGGTTTTAGCCAAAGTGTTTGGTGAGGTGGTTGGGCAGTACATGTCTTGCAAACAATAAATCGCGGAGAGATCCCGCGATTGTTGTCGCAGATGTTTTGATTCCCTTTGCCTTTGTATATGTATTTTGGATTATTGAGGCACCTTTTAATTCATGCAGGATTCGTTTCTATTGCCACATGAACTGAAAGCGGTCGATCTTGCGCTAATGGAAAGTTTAATCACATACTTCTGAAAACTCCTGCATGGATAGCGTCAGGACCTGGAGCTTTCCCACACAACATCTGCTTCTAGGTCACCAAAACCGCTTTAACTGATGCAGTAGAAATCCAAAATCGGAAATAATTTCCACCAGACAATTGCGCGTATTAATGTCATCGTTGATCGACCTTAGTCGTTTAGGCTTTATTGCTATGCCGACGTCTCCATTTATTTTGGTCTAAGTTAATTGTCTCATTAGCGCATCAAAGTGTTAATAGTCCACTAGATGCTCTTCTATTGGGTATTCAGGATTTTCTTGGTGATTTGTCTTTTGGCATAGCCTTAGCAATCATTACAGTTGTCACCAAGTTTCCTGCATAAGGGTGGTTTGCATCTGCAGAAGATGGCCGCCTGATTTTGGTGTGGACCTGGGGGTCACTCTGGAGGGATTATTTAATAATTGTACGGACCACGACATCAACTTTGTGGTTGACATACTGGTGCTTGGTGGCCTTGCCAAGTACATATAAAGCAAGATATAAGGAATATTATCTGGTTTTGAAGGTGTAGGATTTGTGTCGAGAGATCATAGCATTTTTGCCTTGGGATAACATTTTACTTTGTGAACATTAAGAAATTTCTTTTGTTGTGCTTTTTTGGTCAATTTAATATTGTTAAAGACGATATATATATATATATATATATATATATATATACTGAATAATTCATTTGCTAGCTATCTTGTTTGTAAAGCTTGTTTCGCTGATGTCTACATAACAATTGTCTTTGCCACCTGCATATTAATTATTAAAAGCGATGTATTTGTCAAACAATTTTCTTATAAGCAGGTTTTGTAGAGAGAGAATTATGATGTCGACTTTGTAGGGAGCAAATTCACCGGCCACGCATGCAGGTTTTCTTTTGGGCCGGTTAGGTTTCGGTCAAAGTTTTAAAAAGAATTTCAAAATGTTGATGTTAATATTTGAGCGATTTATCTTGATTTCTTATTGCTTATTCCGAACAGATAAGATTATGCAAGCTATTGGTATGTACCTTATCTTGCCCCTTCCTCTAGTGGTTGAGAGGAACGAGGGGCAAGAGAGGCACGTAAGGCTGCTTGGTGTGCAGTAGTCTGGACAAACTTCTTTAGAAGTTGGAAAAAAATGACAAATTTTTAGAATAATGTTATAAGGAGCTACCTACCAATACACAGGAGTGAGGATCCTCGCTGCAACACTTCATAACATACCTAAGTATATAGTTGTCTAATGATTGTTACAGTAGCGTTCATTACTTATAAACAATACTATATTCACAATGTAATACCAAACGTGTGTCAGGCTTACGTGAAACATTTAGCATGTGTAGCTTTCACAATATTGAGAACGCTAAAAGTCAACATATGTTTTGCTAAAACTATATAACTGTGAAGATGTAAGGAAGAAGCACCATATAAAACTTGATGCTTTTCTCAGTTAATGACTTCGACACAGCAGTCATGGTTAAGAAATACCATAAGCCAAAAACACAAAATAGTTCAGGCCGTCGAGCAATTACTTGCGATGCATATAACAAAAAACTCCAGATTTATGAATTTCTGCAACGCTTGAATCAAACAGTGATTATAACATTTGCGCTTTCAAAGATTTAATTGCTTCCCTGCACATACGCTAATTCGGTTTTCAGTTGATTGCGTCGTGTTGCGCTGATTTGTGTTTCATTTGAGTGGCAGGCTTTATGAGGTACTATCAAAGACATTTTCTTTTCCATGTCAACATTTGCAGTTACTTCTACTACTACTGCGTTGCAGCTCCTACTCCACACCTTCCTCCTCCTCCCATTACTACTACTCTGCTACTACTACTACTGCTTCTACTGCTACTGTTACTATTACTACTATTGCTACTACCGCTACTAGTGCTATTACTAACCCAGTGTTAAAATTGCAATAAAGAAAAGACTTCGTCAAAAGACTCTTTTAAAATGAAATAATAGTAATATAATTAAAAACAAGAAGTTGATGTGTTGTTTCGGGAATTTTTGTTTGACAGGTTGTTATCCTCTTATAGAACAGAATAAAACATGTTTGGCGCCGGTGATCTGTGTGTACGTAACGTCACATTTTTGTAAATGATGTTAAAAATGGCATTGTCATCATTCTGTGAAAAACAAATCATAAATTGCTCAGGAAATGTTGATTCATTATTTAAGAAAGGCGAAAGTTCACTGTTTTCTTTTCGTAAAGCATCATTCCTATTTGATATTGCATTATAGTACCGAAATTAAAATGTTTACTTTTTTAAATAAGATGGATTTATTCCCCACCCCACCATGTGTTATAAAGGAAACCAAGTTAGAATAGTATAAAGATGTCTTGTGTTGACTGCTTGATAAACGTTTTGTCTGCATCGCGAACCCAAATTGATTTGACACGAGATATTTTTAATAAATCAGTTAAAGATAAGGTTAAATAAAAGCAATTAAGCATATAACGCTAATCCAAGTTATTTTCTACTTCCCGGAAGAACAAATGTAGACCTATATTCAAGAAATTTACACAAGCTGCTACTTATATTGATAGTTATTAACGGAAGCTAATATGTCTGAATTTTCTTTTTGTAACAAATAGAAACTATTCAAGATTGACTGTTTACATCAACTTGCTGCTTAATCAAACTGACATCAGACTATGACTAGGATCACATTTGTTAAATGTCCTCGTTGTTTAAGTAGTTAAATAGATGGTAATGCCTAAATAGTATTACTGTCAGCGTCAGCGCTGAGGCACTGCGTGCTTTATGGAATGCATCAGAAATATGGAAATGGGCTGTTGTTGTAGTTATCATAACTTGCGTAACTTCTTGGTGATATCTTGGTAAGGTATTGAGTGAAAGTATTAGGCGTTACCGATTTGTACCAGTTTACCTATACTTACCTAGTATATAAGGCACCAAATATGACAACCTGTGGGGTTAAGTAGGTTTTATTCTCACCGTTTAGCAGTGCTGTACGAGAGTTTTAATATTGTTATTGAGTTTCTGAACAGTTAAGTTGCATTATTGAATGAATTAATTGATACATTTTTGTGCAGTTTGCAATACAAATGTCAGCATAAATTATGCCAATGTGAAGGACAATTATTCAATCATAGTTTAAGTTCACAGTAAGTCGTAGTACTCATTGGATGTCCGGGTTTATCAATCGTAAGAAAAACTTTTTTAATTTTTAAATATATATATTGATGCTTTGTTTCAGTATTTGTCTTGTAAATAAATAAATCAAGTTTACAAATGTGCGAACTGAGCGTGTGTTGTTGTTTTTTTTAATTTTGTCTTGTATGCAGTATAAGTGTGAGCTCTATTGTGGGATCGATTTAATTTACATATACCGAGAATGAGGAGAGTTTAACCGGAACTACCTTAGTTAACAACGCTGTTACTGTACTCGGTTATGTTCAATTTAGGGCAAATATAGCGTTCATAATTCCTTCGCTCGTGATAGAATGAAACTTTGTTTCGTCATTATACTGTTTACACTTCGCTGGTCATTGAGATGTTAGATATTGTAGCATTTAGGCCTGGTGTCTTTGAAATAATATTTCTCACCATCTTCACTCTTTAAGGACTTAATAGCATTTCATAGTTTAAAACTGATTAAACAGCGTTTATGAACATAATATAAGATTCGAATACATGACTTTGCTAGTATAAGTTCTGTACAGTTTTGTTATTTGACATCCATATTTATAATATATTTTCGAAATTAATTTTCATGTAGACCAAAGATAAGAGTTCTGCTATGGCATTGAAAGTAGGTCACTCATTGCTGATTATAAAGTAAACATTGTGAGAATCCGTATAATCAACAGTCCCGTTTACCTGCATGCAAATGACAATTTTACGGTCATATGACATCAAAGATGAGCTAGAAACAGGTAATGATAAGTTTTAGAACACAGCCTCAGTAAAATCCGTCATTTTATACGAATTACGCTTTTTACACGAACAATTATCTCTATGGTGAAATAACAAGAACGTTATCGGCTCCAATATTAAAGGACACTTGGTTCTACCTGGAGAAAAACTATAATCAATTTTTGATTTTATCCAAACAAAAGATGCATGGCCCCGACTTATTCATTTTTAATTTCAAGACAGTATGAAGATGGAACGTTTTAAATATATCAGCTATTAAGGACGTTATCAGAATATTCCGATTCCTATAAAGAGTTAACGAAAATGCAAAGGCCTATAATTATTCTGCGATTCTTCCTCTAGTTCGTGTACATGTTTCTCCACACACAGTTATCTCAGTGAGCTTGCGAAAGTATTTTTTTTAAAAACAAAGAGCATATTCTGTAAATTACCGTGAAAAATGAACAAAATAGCTGATAAATAAAGTATAGCCAAATAGAAACAGGATTACATTGAATAAAATCTCGTTAAAACAGAATATACATTCTTTAAAACTATAACATAAATAACTCAATGCAATAAATAAGGTTATTTCGTAAATTGCGTTGGCTTGTTTTAAAAATATGTAGAAAGTTGAAATTAATTGTCTAAACTCTCTTATTTCGCAATGCATATTATGACACTTTAATTTACCATTTATATTCATATGACAACTCTATGTCTACAATAGCATGATTGGTTTAAATACCTTTACTTTCGTTTAACTAAAGCCTGAAGAGCTAAATGCTGGTGGATATAGCTCTAATTGTTCCTTTGACAGAATTCATTATCTTTTTTAATTATAGCTTGACCTACTTTTGATAGTTTGTGGAAGAATATATGGATAAACAGCTGAATTAAGCAAAGACAATCATTATTTCTTTACCCTTCTTGCTATTTTTTAAATTGCACTTTGTGTTCCATTAAATTTATCATAGAATTCCGACATGAAATGAGTGCATATATAATCAGATAATTAATAAAAAATACACTGGTATAAAAAGAAATATAAATAAAATGAACAATTACTAGTTCGACGAAAATATGTTTTGATAATGTATCTTCTATCAGGCAGCCGACAATTAAACTGTCTAATGTAGTTAAATGCAGGAAAATTGTGACGATGTTCAGAAAGTATGTTAATGGGTCTCTGAAGACATTTTGAGACAGACATCTTGTCCAACAAGGAATTTCTAATAACTGGTGTTTTCCAAACATTGGTATCGCTGTATAAAATGTATAAGATGTTATGTGTGGTTGTCATATCCATTGTTAACGCTTAACATTGAAGACAACTTTTCTTATTTTCAATGGCATTAAACTATAAAAAAAACTTAACTGCACTTTATAAAAAAAGAAAGTGGCTGCTCTGCTTAATCTACAACACGTGTCGGTGCATTAGGCAGACGGAAGATACATTTAATGTAATTATGTATTTGTTTTATTTTTCATTTCGGGACATTGTTAACACTATTGTTATACCGTTCATACCGGATACTTATTTTAAAAACATGTCAAATGAAAGCTTGGAGCTATTTCAAAACAATTCTTGACAGAAATTATGTGCAGCCAATTTATTGAAGACACCGCTTAAATTTATTCAAAACGTATCTTTGTGATTAAAGAGATGACCGTGTCTGGACGGTTAGAGTTGCCGGAATCTAGCATCTACGCTTCTCCCTTTCAAGTCACTGTCTGACTGTGGACGTCTTACATCTTTGTAGGTTTGTAGGCTCACATGCAAAACGACGGCGGCTCTATCCAGAAATGACTTCGGGGTATTTCCTTGGTCTAGACCAGCTTGAGTCGATACAGTGAGATTTCTTTTTAAATGTGTGTGTAGTTGAAGTTAAATAACAGCAAACGTTATTGGTTCATCACACAAAAATCGTGCCAATTATTTTTTTCTAAGCAATTGCGAATGGTTAAGAGTTGATTTATATATTATACAAATGTACTGATGATGAGAACAATTTGATTTATCAACCACACAACGTTTCTTTAAATTGTCATAAACAAGCCTGCATATATTATGAGTTAATTATCTGCGTAAGCTAACTTGTCATAATCGATTTATTCTGATATAGGTGTTATTGTTTGCTGGCAGTATGATATTTTTACAGATCCAAACATGTGAAAGTTGTAATGAAGTCCTTATAATCATCCAGTTCAATCAAATATTCATATGTAATGCAAAATTTGTACTGTGTATAATATCTCACCGTGTCTATAAAGAATCTACAGAAGCTTATGACTATCATTTAATATGTGGCAGTGCAAACACAGTTATTCATTCAAGTAAAACTTAATGCCGGCAATGTGCTGTCTGTCATTGACTACAGTAAATAAGCACAGAGCTACCAATGCATAGACCTAATTGATAACATTATTGACTGTCTTTTTTGTTCGTCTTAAAACAGTTTCAATACACTAAATGATTTCCTTTCTTAATAAAGCTTATATATGTAAACAGAACCATTTACACCATTAAAAGCTATAAAAAACACGATATTCTCTTGACGACAATCAAATAAAGTCCTAACGGCTTAATTCAATTCTGAAAGCATTTTCATTTTCCTTTATGATATAAGTCAATAAAATGATATAAGTCTTTTTACATTCTCATTAATATTTCAAATATATTATAAATGACCTCATTTTTTTCTCCAATCATCAGTCTTTTAAATTATTTATAAATAATGTCTTCAAATGTCTTTTAAGTATTCAACTTTAAATTATTTAACTTTAATTCGACTTAATAAGATATTCATGTACCTGTCTTCATAGTTTGTCGCATCCTGCACAAAGAGCATGCCATAAAGAGGAAAAGTGCAATAGCTATTTTGCAGTTTCCAAATATTGAGAGTAAGTACAATTCAAACGCATTATCTATTATCGTTTTCAACGGCAGCTGATACGCAACCAATCATGTTATCTCTTGTGTAAGTATAATAAAAACATGAACTATGTAAACATCCAGATATATATTTAATAATATAATCTTGAGAATTTACTTGCAAATAACCAACGGTTACTGCCATTGCTATTGCCTTGCGTTGAAGTTATAATTACGGGCTCGAACGGATTACCGTCTAATATACCGCAAACAATATGGCAGCATGAAGGAATCATACATCAAATGTAAAATGTGTTACAAATTGAATTTTAAAACAGAATACAGAATAAAATTTGAGCTCGATAGGTATACGCATGCGTGTTTCGCTTAGAAGGATGTACGATCATTGTAGTACTGTTCTATGCATATTTGGTGGACCCTTTCCCGTATTGGATATAACATCCAACTTTACACGTTATATTAGTCAAATTTATATATGTATATATTTTTTTTTAATTAAAAATTTTACTTGTGTCGGTTTTATGATTAAATCTTTCATTTTGATTCATTTTTGTGTATGCAATTATCACTAGCTTTGCGTTTTCAAGAACAAATAAGAGAAATGCAAGTACATGTTTTTGATTATGTGTAGGACATTTACTTACCTTTTGACAATATTTGCTAACTTTCCAATAATGCTTTGTGAAAGTAAAAGTTAACACGTAATAATATGTCGTGTTTGTGGCACCTTTCTTGTCCAAATTGAAGTGAGCATACATTTGGACGACACATCAAGTACACAAAATTTAATAAAACAGGATGTTTGAAAATAAAGAAACAGTTTCATTTGCTTGACAGAAAAACAACAACACAACAATGCACACGAATGAAATTATTCTTTTATTGTCGTTCACGTTTTCGAGAAAAGACTAAATGTCTAAATAGTTGTTTAATATAAACATCGAAAGCTACTTTATATATAACGTAATTATGAAAAAGTAACATTTGATAGTTCTTTTTATTCCGCAAAAATAGTATACTTTAAAAACAATGTTTTAGTCATAAAATAGCATTTATGTATTACACATGTGACCATTTTATGAATTTCCTTCAGCACGGAGTTGTGCGTGTTCATATTAGAAACTTTATATAAAGCACGTATTTATTATCTATGAAGTAGGTTTTCATTGCACAAATTTCATTGATTGCATGCTTAGTCAATGTTGATATCTCCAGCGGGAGGTTAATTCCTGCGTTTCAATTTCCTTTGAAGTGAATTAGATGCAGATAGCGGATGTTCAACTTATAATAATGATTGTAGGCATATTTTTCAGATTTCATCACCAATTGCTTAAGGGGGTTCCGAGCAAAATACACTGTAGTATGGCTGTGAACAGCTGCATCCAGAAGGGCATTATTCTGTTAATTTCCAGACTTTCAGTTAAAAGGTTCAACATTGTTATACTTTATTACAAATATTTAAAAGATAAACTGTATAACGCAACATTCAACTCAATTTAACACACACACAATATATATATATATATATATATATATATATATATATATATATATATATATATATATATATATATATATATATATATATATATATATATATATATAATTATTAAATATGATTGACATTTTTTTTTTAAATTTTTAAATTTTTTAAATCATTTTAAATTTGTATCACTTTACTTTAATTTATGTTTCTATTCACTCAGATAATTAACACTTCATTTGCTAGAAACATCATTCACATCACCACAATCATAATGTTAAGTACAAAGAAATCGTTCAATTTAAACGATGTCATGTCAAAGTTGCACAGACTATCCTAATTGCATACTAAGCGTAACAAGAAAGTTCTTTAAACAAATAAACGATACGCGGATTTGTCGAGGCATCAACTTACACATTTTTATCGTGTTAACTGTATTTTTTATAGATTATAATTAATTATTATAAATAAATTTGTAAGAACAAAGACACCAAATATATATTTGTTCACATCAATCTCTTGTTCCGTCTGCGCCTCATAACCCTTAAGTTCCCTACGTAATACATGTAGACACTAAAATAAACGAAATAGTTAGACAGTGCGGGATGAAAGATCTGCTTTGTGGTATATGGCAGAGGTTAAATTTAGATGAATGTAGGATCAAGTGACGTCTGATGCACTACTATACACACTAATGCTGTACTGCAGGGCATTGATTAAGAATTGTTTATGACTTACGTAACTATATGCAGGTGGACGAATAATACCAATGCGACTCGTGCTTATATTCATTCAGACTGTCCCTGATGCCATACTCTACACGTGTAAACGGATGCTGGCGTACTTTATTGTGTACCTGCTCGTAGATGGCCTTGTGGATTTGGGAAATATAAGTTTATTGAAGGGAAAAGTTACTTACTATAAATACAGAGACGGACTCTACAATACAGAGGATATTATTTTTGTGTGTCTCTGGTCAATTGTGTGATTGTGTGCGATGATTGTTAATTTCTCTATTGCGGGCATCAGTCTTAATCTTAGAGCTTAAGAGAACTTATCCTTTAAACCGACGTGTGAACCATATACAACTTGGTACAATAAAATCATGATTAATAGGTAGACATAACGTCATATGAAGTTATTTATAGAACTTTAATTATATTGATGCACAATTTCAGCAAGTTTCACAGTGCAATATCTGTTTCGTGTTTAAGATAGTTAGATTTTAATTATGGTACGTGTGAATGCTTTACGGCTGCTCAGAATAGCAATATTGTTTTGATTTATGTCACATATTAAGGTTAAGTTTCACGTCGCAATACAGGCATAACAAATATTTGAATGCTATTAATAATGCAAATCATACTTCACAAAATACGAGCCTTAGACAAATGTACGTTGGTGTATGATAGACGACGTTGTTATTTCCCGATCGACCGCTTGGCCGAGAAAAACAATTTTGCTCTAGGATCCGACCCTCAAAGTGCTTGATTCTTGAGCACATCATTGCTACTTTTTTACAATTCTGCAACTCCAACAAACGAAAAAAATGGTAAAATTGCTTTCTTGACCAGACGTTTCAAGTGAAATTTGTGAAACAAAACGAGTGTTTACTGAAGTTTTTTTATGAAGGTTAAGAATCAAACGGTTCGGACTTTGAATCAGGGTAATAAAGCAAACAACATTGTTACAATGCGATTATGGATGTTATCAATTTTAATTTTAATAATATTGTATTATTATTTTTCTGTATTTTCTTCTTCTTCTTCTTCTTCTTCTTCTTCTTCTTCTTCTTCTTCTTCCTCTTCTTCTTCTTATTATTATTAGGTCGTTGTTGTTGTTGCTTCGTATGCATTTATTCCATACTTCAACAGTCATCTGCGTTCAATATGCAAAACTGTTATAAATTGTATGACCCGTTTAGGAATGATTTTTGGTAGGTCTGGAAAGAAGTCATTAACAAAAACCTTGTTCCACATTTAACCACATACATGTAGCGTTCGTTTTTTTAACAAGCTAGGTGAAAATTACATTCTTTCTGTGCAATAGGTAGTGTTATGTACGCGGTTAAATAATTGATCATCAAATATACGCATTTTAACAAGGACATGAGTTGAACTTGTCATAATGACTATTAAAATACTGTGTTGACGTTATTTTTATTTCAAGGTTACAAATTAACAAAATTATTCAAATTATTTTTTTTATTTTTAAATGTAAGTATAAGTAAGATAGTATGCATACCTCAATGGTGTTAAGAATAACGCAATATTTAGTAGGTACAGTCAGCTGTAAATATACAATATTCAGTGTAAAATGTCTGCAGATTTTGGCTGCTTTGTTGAACCGGAAGTTGAACCCAAAAATTGACATGGGTCGTTTACAACTAGTAATTTTACGTAACTGAACTTTTCGTATTTAAATATTAATGACCATAATTTATAATATAATACATATAAGTAAGAATAACATAAATATTTTAAAATAGAAATTCCAAAGTCTGGCTTTTAATGTAAGCAAGTATATTATGCATTAGGTTGCGATTTGTTTAAATTCCTAATCAATATTAAAAATGTCTTCATGACATCGTTAAAATCACGCGTTTTGCACAAATTAACAGCATATGATACTGAAACTAATAGAAAGAAAAGAGTAAATTTAAAACCAGGGAATTATATAGATATAAAATATAAGATATATTGTTGTTAATACATGTAGGTAAAAAAGCAAAGGCCCTATCAAAATTTTCACAGATATTTAAATTTAATCTACCTCTAGACAAAGGCAAAAGGGGTAAAATAGATGTGACAAAAACACAGAGACGATTCTAACACACAAACAGAAAAATACATCAGTAACCACCTTGGAACTGTAAGTCTACAAAAAGACCGACCGGGGTGTTTAAACCTGGTTTGTGGAGCACTTCAACCCCGCACTTCCTAAAGGTTTTCTATCAAACAAACAGGGTAAATAAAAATATCCCGTCAAAGTAAATCAGCTAACAGTAACGTTTTGTGCATTTTTGAATAATAAGGTAAATAAGACGTCTCACGTTTAAAAGTAAATGTGTCCTCAATGATAGAAATGCAGTTGGTTTCGCATTTTCTTAAGGAGAAATGATCTTAATTAGAATTTGATGAATTTATTCATTTTAATTATCAGAAGTTATGCGTACTTTGCATTTTTCACGTTGATTTAATTTTTTCTTTTTGTTAAATGAAAGGTATAGACTGTTACACCAAGTGCAAGATTAGTTTTTTTAATATCGTTTAACAGTGTTTACATTTAAGTTAATATTAAACAATTGTGAAGCCTACTCTATACATATAGTGACACAAAATTGATAAACACGGTGTGTGTGCGGTCCATTGATGAAGTTTATGATTTAATCAACAAATTATGTTTTCATTTTGATGACGAATTTTTCCTATTTATAGTAATATCACTTACAAGTTAATATACGAAAGCAAATTAAATGAAGTTTACATGTATATGCTGTAGGCGATATATGGTATATTGTTCTTCTGGTAGCGACTATTTTAATCCTAAATCCTAAATCTTCAGTATTTAATTGGAGGTTTATAAAATATGGTAGGGAACTTTTCCAATCTTACACAATGACAAAAGACATCCAATAAACGAAAGAAAGCAGTAATCGCAGAAAGGTCGGTTCGAAGGTTGAATTCAATTGACGGAGCTTTACCAATTTCCTTATGGTCTTCTCTAAGGAAAACAGTAAATTTAATTATCACATCAGAGTGGGACAGCTGAGTGTCAGCAACTGCACATGGAGTAAAATAATTTTTACAAAAGAAGTGCAATGAACTATCTTCAACATGAAATATGTAAATGTGTACACGTGATATATTCCCCGAAATCAAAGCGGTAATTAAATAAGTCTCAAGGTAGAATAGAGAAATAGAGATTCCCGTTGACATTGCATTGGATTTATTGTACATGTATTTCACAATTATATTGTTGCCTTGTGTTAAATTAGTACATTTTATGGACGTTTAGCAGAAAAAAACAACACATGAACAAGGTTTTACATTCATTAGCATTGAGGTAGTAATGTCATAAATCAAATTTAGTTTAGTTTTAGCATTAGTTATATGATCAGAAGATATTATCATGTATGTTTAAAAATCAAACGCTACATATGGATCTACTTATACACTGGATTACTGATTCACATCTAAAATAGGTACGTCCGTTTACTAATACCTGACAACAAAAAAAATTATAACTTTTGTGTAATATAACAACACAGTAACAACTGTTAAAACAGTTCGCATATGGTAAATAATAAGCAAGATTCAGAAAGGGAAAAAATAGGTGTAAAACAAGAACATGGCTATGTCGGAATATATCTTAAATTTTGAAATCATACAGAAATATGTTTAACCTAAATAAATAGTACATGTATTTGCCAATGGCTCTGACAAGGCAATTCGCATGACTAGATGAAATGAACGGGAAATCAGGCGAGTCCTAACTCATAGACGACGCCTACTTTCCTGCCGCTGAATAACAGTTTTCTGTTTTAGCATTTACTGTGTATGCCAATTACTTCCTCGCTGGAGCCTGGATGGTTAATTATACAACACAAATACGTCTTATTTTGTCGCAGATTCCAAGGTTTTATCCTACAGGGTATTTATTGTCGCATGAATGTCTGTTGCAAATGACATTTCCTGTGTTATTTGTATCTGATTATGTATTCATAAATGAAGGTAAAATCGATGTGATCGCAAGTTTACTGACTTCCCGAAATGGTGCACTAGAATGAAAACTTAAAAACACTAATGAGGTAACAACAAATAATAATTCTCTTCCAATGTAAAGAATAAGTTAACCTATTTTAAAACAAGCAAGGTGTATGTTCAATTAGTGGTCAGTTTAGTGCATAAGATTTAAGAGCAGAAATATATCACTTTTTCGAAAATACTTTATAGAAATCTGTACACATATCTGCCATAATTTGCTTGCAGCACATGTTGAATACCTGCAACTAGATTTTCTGCTGCAAATCTGGTGCTTTATTGGGAATGCCTGTCTATAAACAGGTCTGCAATACTAAAGTATATCTTACACTTCCCTACAACAACTATAAAGAAATTATGCAGATACACATTTTGTAGTATTCGCGCTCCTTTATGGATACCTTATACATCAAACACGGTGCAGAAATTTATGATCAACACTCGCATCTTTACTCCTTGGTTAAAATAAGATGAAACAATAAAATTAAGCACATTTCTTCATTAGAGTTTAGAAGTGTTTTTGATGAACGAATTAATTATTTCATCGTTTGAAACTAGAATTCCCTTCAGGTGTGTTTGCGCATATTTTAAGTAATTGCGTTGTGTTAAAATATTTTCAAAATAAATTAGACGTACCGGTTAATATTAACGCATCACGATACACACTAGTATAATACGTGGCTACTTTTAGTACTTGTTGGTCGAAAAATGTATGTTATTGTAAATAATCATTATAATAATTATAATAATAAAAACAGTTCTTTCTTTGAACACAAATTGAAGACTGTGTCTTGTGGTGCAGATATATAGTTTAAATTAAAGCAAAAAAGAATTGGAAACTGTGAACCTAATAAAACGAACAAGCAAGAGTAGTTTTAAAAGGACAGTTATATCATTTTTTCTAGTTTATACGCTTTCTATAAACGCTAGGGTTGGAGAACCGAAAACCAACTTAAGACATTTTCTAAATAGTTTAGTATCTTGAATTTATAATGGATTCAATAAATATGTGAAGGGAAGTCAAATCAACAAATACTTAACTTGGATAATGCCTATAGCTGGTATGTTAATGCACAGATGACGTCAGTTATACCTGCAAACATATCTCAAGCCATTTCAGGATGTTCTCCCTGTGATTTCGCCTTAAAGCACATATATTTACTCTAAACAAGTTCTAATCGAGCATTCGAGTTCAATTCTCATTTGATGCTAACGATAAAATGCATCATAGAAAGCAAACTTTCCAGTTTTGAATGCTGCCATTATATTAGAAATACATCCAATAAAGAAATATATCCTATATATCCCATAAAGAGAAAATGCGCCAGTTTTCCACACTTGAGACTTTATCTTGTCTTCTCTTCAAGCAACTGAATATACACACTTTCTGAATCAGCTTAAGGAATACATCGTTTGATATATCCACAGTGTATCAATGGTAAGCTAGTGTAACAAATAAAAGTGAGTTTGTCTTATTTGCACAGAAATTGCCCGCATCTTCGTAAAATATTGATTTAGTTTTAAATTTCGAATGTGCCAGTATTATTCAACATGTTGCTTTGATTTCCTTCAAAACTCATGCAGTAACATTAAGTAAATAATAAAGTACATGTATAGCGTTCTTTATAAACTTTGAAATCTTTAGGCACGGCTTGCGAAGGATTGCCCTCGATTCAAAAGTCATTTAAGACTGCAATAAAGCCCATCATTCTACCCATTTATGACATTCTTGGTATTTCAAATGCATTTCTTAGTTGAGAATGTTTGACTTACATTAAGATGTATACACAATCTGAGCGGCTAAAACTTGCACCTATCAAAATAATTCAGAAGCGAGCTTTATTTTTAAAATAAATATTGTTAATAAGACAATTCTACTTGTTAAAACGGTATTGTCAAACTCTTTTTATAAGTTTCCAATTTGCTGATAAATTCGACAATGTATCAATTATGTACACAGATACAGCGAGAGAAAGTAAAACAACTTGCAAATAATCATAAATCATATCAAATACTTTGGTGGTGACTGAATCCCCATGTGACAATAAAGAGGAATGCTTTTACAAAGCACCAAGATGGCGGGCTCGAGGACAGAGCAATTGAAGCAAATATTACAGATTTAAATCAGTGTCTAAATTAAATTTTAGTCTGAAATGTCCAGGATCTCAAATAACAGCAATAACAAAGAAACACCCAAACAAACAACAAAACAGCCAATCAACCAAACCAATAAATATATAAATTAATAATCAAATAAATAAATAAGTATATATATATATATATATATATATATATATATATATATATATATATATATATATATATATATATATATATATATATATATATATATATATACTTATTTATTATATATATATTGGACATTGGTATTGATACATGTTAAGTGTTGTGTAGAAAAAATGTGCAATATCAAAAATTTCCATCAATCTTTGTTATTACTTTACCACTTTGCCATATCCTGTTAGAATTCCCAATAATGGTTCGATTAATTGTGTTATTACCTTTATGGTCGCTAGAACTTAATCTAGGGAGATACACCACGAACACATTTTATGGCATAAATTTGAGTATTTGGTCTTCCGTACCAGGCGTCGACTATAAAGCGCATTGGTTTGCAGTTACTTATTGTTTTTTTTTGGTACAATGACTAGCTGGATATCTAGTCCATGAGCGTACATGGAGCCCATAAGCCTTATCTACTTACAGACAACTATGCAGCTAAGGTGCAGATATATGTATATACAAGGTAAAACTATACTTAAATGTCAGAATGTTAATTTAATAATAACGAGTATGATATATAGATCGAGCTCTATCTAAACCATTTTAATGTTCATCATGTAACGACATTTGATCATCAGGGTCTGTCCTAAGATTAGGCAGATGCTGCAATCTGAGACAGTCACCACAGATTCAAGATCAATTTCCTTCTCAAAAATGTTCGGATTAAAGCCAGATTTTTCCTCGAAATCCACATAGCTCATCTCTACAACACTGCTTAGGTTTTTACACGATTCTTCATCACATTCTTTCAATTCACACTAAATAACAACAAAACAACGGTGACGCGCATGATCTGACATTTCGACAGTTGTTTTTATTTTTGCATACTACAAATGTGTACTTTTATTGATTTTATTACTATTACTAAACAATTTTAATCATGTTCCTGTAATACATGTTTCATTTTTCTGAGATTTTTTTTTCAAATTTTCTATATCATTGTTAAATAAAACTTCGGAATCAACAGTCCGGTTAGCTCAGTCGGTTAAGACGCTGCTACTTAAGTTTTCAATCCTGCAGGACAGAGATCGAAACCGCTCTCATCCTTCATTTTTAATAGCCTCTTTTGCTCTATTTAACCAATCTTTATATTATGGACATTTTTGGTGTGACAACAAGCATATTTACGGGATAAATGAGTTTCGTTCTCGTAAACATTCCTGATCGTTTCGTCAAAAAAGTAGTCCGGCTTAGAGCAGGTGCGCAAATATCGGTTGATAAAGCTCATCTTTATCACACGGGTTATATCAACCGATATTTACAGAGATGGTGGAAAAAAGTCACTTGTTTCCTTACATTTGCATTGGTTTCTTTAAGATGCATGCAAAGAAACATTCTTGAAAAAACGTGTACATGTCTCAGTCAGAAAAAACTAATGGTGCAGCCATTGAATGTGTGTATGTGATTCATAGACAGTAACGCATAATACAAATGAACGTTAATTCTTATAACCATTTCAAATGAAATAATGAACATGCTTAATCCCTGAAAGAACTTAAATCAAACATAGTCGAATTAAGAAACAAAATCTCCCACACACATAAGACAACTTTGATTAATAGCGAACATTAAACGACAATCAGATTTTTTTAATCATTAGAGTTTTGTACATGTAATAGATTGACGTATTAAGTACAAAGTGCTGGCCACATGACGGCTGTGCTATCTTTTACACACTCACACTCACGTTTTAATGCTTTGTTTTGTTTTTTGAGATACCTCCCAGCAACCAATTATGATCAATCTAGCGACGTACAAAAGTTTTGTTGGCGAAAAAGACCAGATAAATGTCTGGGTAGAAACAACAGCACATCGCAGATCCGCTGAGAGACCCTATCACATTCCATAATTTTCCCCAAACTGGATTCGAACCCACGTAGTAGGAGGCTAAGTAGTCAGAGCTGTTACAAATCGGCGACTCTACCATTACGTCACTCACGGGCGCACCTTTTAATGCTTTCTTATGCGTCGCTAGTGTAGGAATTTAGAAAATAGGATTAAAAACGAATTTAGACGCAGGGTCCGAAAATACTGCGAGCATGTATGCAATACAGTCGTGTTTGTGCATGATTTGAATACTACATTACATTGCACGGGTTGTTGTTGTCTGGAGCAAACAGGAACATTGTACTTTTAAAGTTTATTCTTCATATAGATATGTTATATTTTAAAAGCAACTACTACTTCTTCTTCTACTACTACTACTACTACTACGAAGACGACGACGACGACGACGACGACAACGACGACGATGAATACGACCACACAACTAGACAAATATAATGTTTACGTTCTTTAACTATTTACATTTAAACATATGAACACGCATGTGTCAGGCCTTTTTGTATATGCCTGTTATATGATACTAGGACAGATGCAAGTAAATACATTCCGCCACTCCCTGCCACGAAAAGCGACAAGAAGACGTGCTTGGACTATATCCAATTGCTTGTCAAGACTATCTGGACTGAATTGATAGAAAAAAAAAACAACATTTATCTAAAGTTCGCCAAAGTAACCACTTATCGTTATGATTTCAAAACAAAATAAAATTACAACTCCACTATTGACACCAATAAACACTTATTTTCTTGAATATTCTGAAAGATATATGGTATTATATTGTTATGCAAATGTGCATTGTATGACAAAAGGAATATTGCCATAATTTTCGTGATTTGGTATCATAACATCACAATTGATTGCAATAAACTTATGACGCAATTCAGAAGTTCAAGACGCCCTTATGTACGATTGTATGTAAATTAAGCCATATACAACATTATGCGCATAGACCCTGGAGATAATTTTCAAATGTCCCGGTTATTGGTCTTCTAGTACAAGTAGTAAAAATAATAATGCCGTCGTATAAATATGCGTAAAGGCAAAATACCATATGAAGATACAGTCCATTTCAACGACATTCTGATTAAAGTTAACTAAGGTTAATTAAGATTTGTAACACTTCATAAATACAAACAAAAAACAATAAAAAGCACGTGTCTTACATACGCATAAGGATACTAAAAAGATATCAATCAATAACAAAAACAGCCGGAAAATAAATGATTTAGAAACATATCCTATTCTATCCGCTTTCAACATGACATGTTAAATAACTGCAAACAAAGCAAGAAGATGTTGATCAACGAGTTCGGTAATATTTCCATCTAATTTATATTTAAAATAATATTTGTGATTTGCAGTAAGTCTTAGAATTTTAAACTCAGAAACTGATAAAAAAGTACAATAATGACTGAATGAACAATAAAAATTTTTGCATGAGAGAAAAATAAATATTCAAGAAACTAAACCTGCACTGAGGACTATAATGAAGAACAGACAGTCGTTTAACCTAATGGTGTTAAAGCACAAGTTATACAATGCTTTAACATAATAATAAATGATGAATGGACTTTCATACTTTAATTAGACTGCATCGTGTTTTTTTTTATCTAAAATGCATTTTTGAAAAGTAGCATTTTTCTAATTGACTTCTGTTATAAATATCTCCAACAAGCATGTTCGTTATTTATGACTTTTTACGTTTTAAAATCCATCAAGTATGATATCCTGCTGATTTAAAAACAAAATAAGCCTATTTAATTTGATTTGATCCTGTTCAGCTTCGCGTGTTTTAATTAGCTAACTCAGATAAATGACAACTAAGATAAACGACAGAAAACTGCAATTTGTCTTGTAGAAATGTAAACTGTTCACCTGCTTCATATTTCACATTTATTGTATTTGAAACAGCGTCTGCTCAAGACCTCAGTCATTAGTCTAAGATACCTATTATAATTATTCTTTTTTACTTTGATTAAATCGGTTCCTTTGCTTCTGGGTGTAAAATTGGTGATAGGTTAGGTATTATTCGCCTTTCTTGACAGCACAGATTTTTTATCAGATCGGTTAAATCGAATTATATTAAAGGAGTGTTTAGGTCAAATATTCGAGACTTTAAAGATGCACGTATTATACGTCTGTTTAACCTTATTAGATCTAATACTTAAACTGACTTTAAAGCGTTTAATTTATTAACGATGTCGTGAATCAATATCAACATTTGCATATCGCTAATATAAACTTTTGACAATCATTATGTTTGTCATGAGATATGTGCAGACACACGCTATTTACATCGTTTATGATGCATTCGTTTCTGCCATTGCAAATCAATTCAAATTACACTTTTCAACGGATAGCATTCTCTTTTGTATTTAACGAGAATGCGTTTAAAGATAAGATCGTTTAAGGTAGTTACTTTACCAACTAACAAACAAAACGGCACAAGCACGGAAATATTCAAAAATACAATTCAGATGGAAACATTCGTCTTAAGTTCCATTTTACCCTGCATCTGAAATCTCGTATATACTAAAAATACAGATTTGAGTTTGATTAAACTGCCTTAATAGAAACCAGTTGCTCATATACAACAATAGTGAAGCCGTATTAAAACTTAGATTAGAAGCAGAAAAGCGACATTATATGTATTTTACTAGCTACGAATCGATCTGCGACAATGTCTTTGTTGCTGACAAGGGAAGTTTACCTTTGCCACTGTTCACTGACTGTGACTGCAAGCGTTAAAGAGAGATAAAACATTCCACAAATACGGCCTTCATTTTGACTGTAAAAGCATCAGACGTTTACCCATCAAAATAAATGAAAATCGCATATAAGCAAGAACGTTTTGTTCAACTTGTATTTGTAGAAGGGATACACGGCCTAATGAAAGTTTAATACCGCGCAACTTCATAGAAAAACATAAAGAAAAGAACACACACGGCAGCGGTGTTTAAACATTTATCAGAAATGTCGTTTACCTAAATTGTGTCACTGAATATTATCCTGATGAATAAGAATTGTGGACTTCAAAAACAGAAGAGTGTTTCTATCAGTTGAAAGACGTGTGCTTACTAGTTAAATTTCCTTTTCATTGTGTTGTCTTTTTAGTGTCGAAATCAGTCCGAGTGGTATCCTTGCTGGTGGTGTTAAAGATAATTTACAAGTAATTTCTACAAAAATAATCAGAACAGATATATTTAAAACACGTAACTGTGAACCTGAGATCTTAACAGTATAAAAAAGAAATATTTTAATAAGTCAATTTTCAATTATAAATCTTCTATTTTGTCGTGTTATCATATTTCAGAAATATGGACAGTTTTACCAAATTGCGTTTCTGTTTGTCAATTACAATCTAGCCCTAAGTAAAATGACTCAAGCAATAAGCAATGTTAGTGCATGCAAATTCAATTTTGCAGATAATTTCTGATTGAGACAAATAATTTTCTGTCTTCTAGCCCCATATTTCTCCTGAAAGGTTTGAAAAAATTGAAACGCTCAGAAATAAAACAAAAATAGTAAATTAGGCTAAAGAATATTCTATGAAGTCAATTTTGTATGCCAATAAATAAAGTGACGAATATGTTTCCACCCCGATCTTCGACTTACATTTTCATGAAAAAAATACTACAACTCAACACATTCTTTACAAATAAAGGATTTAAGTTTGTTTTCCAAATTGCCAATGGCATAAGCACAGTATAGGGGTAGGAATGTATGCATTTTACATAAATGTATCAGTTGTTTAAGACACAAGCTTAATTTCTTTTCTTATAAATAAAAAGATAAGGTTTTGAATTAAATTTTCATTTACAAAGCCGCATGTTTGGATAAAAAATCTGCAAAATAGTGTTGTTTGCCCTTGTTACGAACAATGATGCATCAGTTAGTAAAAGCCATCAAAATGTTCAACACAATAACTTCTATTGAACAAAGACGTTACAAAATAATACAGTATGTATTCCTTACTGAAAAAAGCAAAACAATATTTGTGTATCTCAAATAAAGTCCAATTTAATCCAAGTCCTAATACAACTACCCCCTTACTTTATGAAGTTACCAATTCCAAATAGAATCCACAATAATGTCCAAAGATGGCAATTTTATCAATATACATCAACACACACAAGCTTTAATCCAAAAGTATATTGTCACACCCTTTTAACACACGTGTATGATAAACTCACCGCTGCTCATTTCAGTTTTGAAGGTCTAATCAGGCCTCTCTTAAAATTAGAAAAAAAGCTCATTTATAATGGCATAGCATATTCGAGAGTGTACCAGTTGCATCTCCCATTACAACGTTCCACAACATACAGCGAAATTCTACAAGTAAATAAAAGGTGTGGGTGTATATTATACCAATCTATCAATGAGGGAAGCAACAAGTAATATTTGTAGTGCTTTCAAATGCGACCGTCCAAAGATCGAATACTACACGATGGGACCCTCTAATGTTACACCCTTTCAAACATAATCAATAATACACTTATGGAATTGTTCCCACTAGATTCTCTGCTTTGTATGCGTCTCATTTTAGAGGAGAAAGACCACAGACAAATGTCTGTGTAAAGCCACTTGCGCCACACCAGACAGCTGGAAGACTTAACCCCTCTTCCACTGCTTTATTGTGCCAAAAGTCTATCTGCAATGCAAGTCTTGTGCTTCGGAAAGCCATCTTTTGAATTGTGCTGACGATTCAACAATATAAAACCAAGGAAAATAAAGGTAATACCAAAATCTGAAGAGGAATTTCACTCCTTGGTAGGAAAAACTATGTCAGTAAATCAAGGAAAAAAACAACAATAGAAAGTGTCTTGTTTGATAAAGCAAATACGGTAATTGCAGAATGAGACATTAACCTCAACAAAAAGCAGTGCTTGCTAGCTGGACTTCTTGATTTTTGTAGATGCTTTGCGTGTGTGAAGAACATTTATCCTTCGAGAAGAAAATAATTTAAGTGTAAATTGTGAATATTGTAAATAACAAAACAATATATTTTGCTCAGGTGGTATTTATAATATCTGCCAATTTTACATTATGCAAACATTTCTTCTTAGCTTACTACTGTATGTTCGTTGGTAGACTGAATCCCAGGTGGTGTTTGTCTTTTTTCTTTGCAAAGAAACAACAAAAACGAACACTGCGCCTGTCATGTGAGCATAGCATGTCCCTGTGATAATTTTCAAAATAAATGTTCACATATTATATTCTTATGTCATCTCGCATCTCCATCACCGACAACTGATATACGGCATAGAATATAAAATATGTTTTCGTATATACGTATTGGCGTCTTGTTAATAAATATTAGTTAATTGACCTCGACACTTATTGCGGTTGTAAGTCGCCTAGCAAAATTATCCCCGTTTTGCGAATATTATTTCTTTGAAAGAAAATACATATTGTATGTAAGACTCGTGTTGATAAACAAATGACAATACGCTAGCTTTTCATTTTCCAGTTTCGTACTATTCACTCTGCCGCTTTTTAAAATGTCTGCAACTATGTCAAATAAGTAGATATTTTCTTAAAATGATGTCTTTATTTGTAGGTTCGAGTACCAGTCCCTCTTTTCAGCCTCCATAACACTATCGCGTTGCAATGGACAGATAACCAAGCCTTCAAATAAAGGTAAAAAAAACAGATACATGCAAACCTACAAACAAAACAGACTGATATCACACGTTTTTTGACGCAAGGTACTTCGTCCACCAGTTGTTGATTAAAACACAATGACAAAATAACAAAATGGTCAGATTTAGATCTTGCAATAACGCCTTGTCTGTGTGTGCTAAGGAAAGGGTCCTAATATAAAGAACATACCACAGCAGTTCTAAATAATGCCAAGTCACAGAGAGGATGTAAATACATAATAAAATGCTAAAATAAGATCTAGTTTAATTCTGATATTCATTAAGCATGATTAATGATCAAAATTGTAACGCATGATAGCGCCTCATTGTCATTGTTTATAGTATAACATGGCACCATCCATTCAATGAAAACTCGACATCTATAAAAATAATATAAAAAGACAAATAAGTTGTGTAAGGTATCGATGAAGTGCCTTAAAGAATCAATAAATCATGAAAAAGAGTAAAGTAAATAATATGACAATTATATTATATGAAATTATATAATTTAATATAATATAATATTATATTATATTATTGTATATTATATTATATTATATTATTGTATATTATATTATATTATTGTATATTGTTAAATCATTTATTTTAAGCTTATTTAACTTAAATAAAAATATAGAATTTTAAATCGCAGTTCGCTGGGCATACTTGTACTGAACAAATACGAATGTGCTCCTGATATGTATTATACATATTTAATGAAAAGTATAGCCATCCATACGAGACATGTCGTATGGTGAGAGACTATTCCCCTGTTTAGACTGATATCAATACTGTTGTTTCTAGCTTGTTTTAGTGTGCATGTTTTATTCTTTAAAAAACTAGACCCATCCACGGCTCATTAAATAACGTGCAATAAAGTATAACATTGGTCGTATTTGGGCGTATAAGGTAAATATAATGATAATCTTACCGTCAGTTTAAATGAATGCACGTTTGTTTACTCGCATATTGTTCTTAACTTAGCACATTTTAGTCTATATATAATATATATTTTATATAATCTTAATGACATTAATATCACTACTATTACGGTAATATATTATTGCATTACTTGGGTAAATGTTTTTTCCTAAATTATAAAATGTAATCGTTTACAATGACGGGCTGCTATCATGGTGCACTTACAACCTGCCTTAAGACCCCAGTTTTAAAGATCTCTGTAATGGCACATGTCGTGAAATTATGTGTGAACCGCGCTTGTTTCTCATACATGTAGCTGGCGTTGTATAGTCTATAGCAAGCAGAATTTTTTGTTAAACATGTCTTAGCTGTCACCAGTAATTTTATAGAGTTCGTTTTATTTATCTCACGCATAGATGGTCTATATGTCCCTGGAGAATAAATGTTCTTATGACTTACGTTTTTAAAAGTCAATTAGATGCAGGAAGGGGGTGCCCTATTGTATTTCTAGGCGGGTATGCATTATAACGCTGCACAACACCACACGATGATTTGGGGAAATATACATAGAATGTATGAACAGCTACACAAGTAAGAGCATAATTTCTTTACCTTAGACGTTCAGTTGTTTATATATGTATTTCGTTTCTATTTTCCTTGCAACTTTGTACATTTTTTTAAAACAAACACACACACACACACACACACACACACACACACACACACACACACACACACACACACACACACACATATATATATATATATATATATATATATATATATATATATATATATATATATATATATATATCAATTTCCATATTCCACACAGTTGTACCATCCAGGATCGATGCCTCTTGTTTTCCTTCTCTTGCTGCAATTTCTCTCGCTTTTATGAAGGACACTTGTCCATGTTGAGGGGTTCTTCTCCGGTCTTTTTTTTCTTTCTGTCTCGAGCCACTCAACCAACTCTCTAGGGACTTTGTAATGTCTCCATCTATATCTTCCATCATTCAATGATGTAGAACATGAGGAGAAAACATGCTCTAATGTGCCTGGTTTAATACAAAGGCTAGACTTGGGGTCATCAAAAAATCCCCACTGGAAGAGGTAAGCTGGAGATGACAGGAGGTCATAGACAGACCTGAGTAGAAATCACAACCTTAGTGGTTCATACTTCCATATATCTCCCCAGGTCAACTTCCTGTCTTTGGTGTTCCATGTGGTCAATGCCCCCTGTGCTCCTATTTCCACTGCCTTCGCTTGTCTCGCATGTTCCTCTGTCCGCCTGACTTCTGACTGGATCATGGCACGTCTTTCCTTCTAGTATGACCTACTCCAGAGGACAGTCCTCGTGGCACCAATGCCTTGTTGTCCGACCGCAGTTAACCAGACAATGTCTTTGTGCTTCAGTGTGCTTTCTGCCTGGCTAACTGACTCTGTTACTGACCATTTTCTGCCGGTACGGGTTACAATCCCTGCCCCAATGATGAACTCGTTCTGAGAATCTCTAACAGTAAACACCAGTCTTGTCTTTGCTGTCTTGAATTCTTCTACCAGTGAAAATAGTGGGAGCTGTAGTTTGTTGCTCTTGCCATACAATCCAATACTGGTGAAGCTGGGTGGTATTCCTAACCGCTTTCTGAGGTGTCGGCTGGTGAGTCTCTCCAGGGCTTCCACCGCTGTGCTGGGTATATCGTACAGCATTATTGGCCAAATCAACCTTGGCAACAGAGGATGCTGGTAAAGCCAGGCCTTGAACTTCCCAGGTAGACCACATCGGTCTATATTCTTCAAGCCGTTCTCCACCTGGTTCTTCAGCTTTCTGAAGTTGTCCCTGTCATTCAAACTAGCGTCAAACCACTTGCCCAAGCATTTTATTGGATTCTCCACTATAGAGGGTGTCTCCTCGTTCTGTATCTGGAGTTTGAATCTCTCTGTCGTCTTGCCTTTCTTGATGATGAGCGACCTGCACTTGGCTGCTTTGAACCTCACTCTGGCCCATGATGCGACAACTGTCAGGCTTGTCAGCATCCACCTAGCCTGGACGTGTGTAGTTGTTGTCAGCGTAAGGTTGTCCATCAAGCAACGACAAGATGGAAGGTGGATTCCTGACTCTGTCTTAGGTCCTCGGGTCTCCCTTTGGGCGGCGTTGATCAGTAGATTCATCCCCATAATTAAGAGGACCACAGAGACTATGCATCCAGTAGCAATGCCTTTTTTCCAACTTCTGCCAGTTAGTCAGCTGGTCACCAACACTTAAGCGGAGTTTAATACGATCCATGTAGCTGGTGATGATTTTCTGGAAATGACTATCAACATGGAAGTGCTGGAGAGCTGTGTAGATTAGTTAGTGTGGTATGGAGCCATAGTCGTTGACTAAATCGAGCTAGACTACCGTCAGGTCCTTCTTACCAGACTTCGCCTCTCGTATCAGCTGAGTGATGGCGCTTGTGTGTTATATACAGCCGGAGAAATCAGGAACGCCTCCATTTTGGACAGATGTGTTGATGTAGGCGTTGTCTGTTAGGAACGGTGTCAGTCTCTTGGCAAGGACAGCGAAGAGTATGGTTCGAAACTGGTTGACTTTCTTTGAGTTTGTATATATATATATATGTGTGTCGTCTTGGAAAATGTGTCATATCAAACAATTCCTTAATGTGTTTTACTTCACCGATAAGGCTAGTCCCGTTAGCTTTCGCAGTAATGGTTCTGTTAGTGGTGCAATTACCTTAATGAGAACTAGACCTAAATCTAGGAAATACCACTTACATATTTTACGACATTCTTTATCTGCAAAATTGGTCTTCTTCACCATGCGTCGACTTTACAGCGCATTGATTTGAATGTGTATTTTCGTTGAGTGATTAGCTGAATTTCGAGTCCATGAGCATACATGCCTTCGGCAATTGTTCAGATACAGTTGATTCCACTTATTTGCAGAAATAATGTCCCGTAAAAGTTTATTCAATAAACTGAAACTCATAAGAGTACAATTTCATTAGGCGTATATTGTTTACAGTTTATATAAATTTTATTTATTAGTATTAACACTAAGACACAGTGTTTAATTAGAAAAATATAAGTCATATATCTAGTTATCAATTTCGTTATAATATCATAACTGAGCTCGTAATTATTGATCTTTTAACGCAGTTAATAATGATTCTTTTTCGTAAGGGAGATAAGTTTTAATGACAGCAAAAAAGACATGTATATATATTGCCGAGTGCTCTTTTCAGATGTTAATTTTTAATGGATAAGAAGTGACATACATCTACATGCATGTACTACGATGTCAACGATTTTGTTTTGTTATTGTGTATTTTTTTTATTACCAGATGCATCCATGTTAAAAGATTATGAATTAGTACGGCACTATTTTGCCAATAAAGTGTAATACGCTATTTAAACTAAAAGAGCTATCGATAACGTCATGTTGACACTTTTTAACCTTCGCGGTAACCTGTGACATGTGTCTCGAAAATGTGATATAAAGCGTGCCATTGGCACTAGATCATAACAGTGAAAACCTAACAGGCTGCTAATCATGCAGTTGACACAGATTAGCGACCGTATTTGCTAATTGGGCTGGCACATTATAAATATAACAGTCTCTTTAACAAAGATTAAGAAGAAAAGGTTTTTTGGTGTTTGAATATGTTATTCACTAAAACGGAATATGCGTATAACCGTTATTCGATTAACAGGAATCAACTATATACGCAAGGTAAAACGATACTTACATCAGCAACGTCTGAAAAGTATTTTCAGACTAGTGAGTATAATATAGTATAGTATACTATTTGTTCCCTTGCACTTGCATGTTTCTCATTAAGATGCATAAAAAGAGACAGTCTTACAAAATAAAGTTGCATGGATCTATCTCAGTCTGAAAAAAAATGCAGCTGTTGAAAGCATGAATGTGATTCATAGACTGTAACGCATAATATAAATGAAGGTTGAATCCTATAACTATGTTAAATGAAATAATGAAAATGTTTAATACATGAAAGTACTTAAATCAGATATATTTGAATTAAGAAAAACACAAAAGATAGAAATGATTAGTGAGCATTTAACGAAAACCAGATATTGGTCCAATCATCTGAGTTTTTAATATATCTACGTATTGAGTACTGGTCACATGTCGGCTGTGCTATTTTTCCCGCATCCGCGTTTTAAAGATTTGTTTTTTGTTTTGTTTTGACATACATCGCAGCGAGCACTCATGATCAATATAGCGACGTCCAACTGTTTTTTTGGAGAAAAAGACAACACAAATTGGCGACTCTACTATAACGCCACTCACGTGTGTCCCTTTTTATGCTTTCTTATGCGTCGCTTGAGTAGAAATTTTGTAAATAGGATGAAACATAAATTTAGACTACGAGCTTGCAAAAAATTGCACATTGAATTGCGCGAGATGTTCTCATTTCGCGCAAACAGAAACATTGTTTTTTGAAGTTTATTATGCATGTAGATATTTTATAGATTAAAAGTAATGACTACTACTACTACTACTACTACTACAACTACAACTACTACTACTACTACGTCTACTACGTCTACTACTACTACTACTATTACAACTACAACTACTTTACTACTAACACTACTACCACTACGACTTTTAGCACTACTTAAACTCTACTAGTGTTACAATTACAACACCAACAACAACTACTACTACCACTACTGCTACTACTACGAATAATAACAATATCGTTCTACTGCTACAATAACAAGTACTAATTCAACTATTACTGCTATAACAAAAATAACTAATACTACTATAACTATAACTGCTACATGTACTGCTGCTAACACTTCTTCTACTGGGACTACTTAAACTCTACTGCAGCTATGACTACTACTACTACTAGCACTACTACCACTACTACTATAGTTACAATTATATCCCTCGAAATTATTATTTCAACTACTAATGCAACCACTACTACCACTACCAATGTTTCAACATGTATACGTCCGGCCTTTCGGTACTTACCAGGTATATGACTCTAGAAAAGATGTTAGTGAATACATTCCGTCACTCTCTGTCACATAAGGATAGATTGGAATATATATAGTAGCTTGACACGTATGAATACTATCTCGGCTGAAGTGAAAGAAATGCCTCGTTAAAGTCAACAAGGATCTAAAATTCGTCTCAAAAACAACACATCGTTCTGATACCAAAACAATAAAAAAAACTCCACTATTGAAGCCAATAAACAATTCGTTTTCTTGAATGATTTAAAAAAATCTCGTATCCAAGTGCAGATGTGCATTGTGTGACAAAAATATTGCCATTAATTTCGTGATCTGATCACATTAAACCACACCTGATTGCGACGCAATTCAGAAGTCCAAGACGCCCTTATGTAAGACTATATAAATAATTGTTGCCATAAAACATCATTATGCACACAGACCCTGCAGATAACTGTCCCGGACATTGATCTTCTAATACAAGGTGAAGCAATAATAAAGCCGTTGTATAAATATGTGTTGAGGCAAATGCCCTTATGAACATGCTATCCAATGCTGCGACATTTTGACATTAGTTCACTTAGGTGAACACTATTTTAAACAACATTTGTGATTTGCAGTATGTTTTAAAATGCCAAAATCCATGTCCATGCTAGAAAAATAAATAAAAGAGGTACCTAAAACCGACACTACGCAATATAATGGAAAACAGACAGTCGTTTGAGCAAATGGTGTTAAACATTAATTATACAAGACTTTAACATGATCATAAATGATGAATCGACTATCATACTTTCATCAGGCTGTTTTTTTTCTTTCTAAAATGTATTTCAACATGTATCATTTTCCTCTCTGACTTCTTTTATAAATTTCTGCAGCAGGCATGTTTGTTTTTTTTATTCACGATTTTAACATTTTAAAAGCCATAGAGTATAATATCCTGCTGATTTAAAAGCAAATGAAGCATTTTTAATTTGATTTCATCTTATTCGCCTTCGCGTTTCTCAGTTAGTTAACTGAGATAAATGACAGCTGAAATTAACGACAGCAAACTGCAATTCGTCTTGTAGAAATGTGAACTGTTCACCTGCTTCATATTTCACATTTATTATATCTGAAACAGCGTCTGCTTAAGATCTCATACATGAGTCTTAGACACCTATTACAATTATCTTAGTTTTTACTTTGAATAAACCGGCTCCCTTGCTTCTTGATGTGAAATTGGTAATAGTTTAGGTATTATTCCCCTTTCTTGACAACGCAGACATTTTATTATATCGGATAAATCAAATCACATCAAAGAAGTGTTAAGGTTAAGTGTTCGAGTTTTCAGAGTGCACATGTTAGACGTCTGCTTAACCTTATTAGATCTTATACTTAAACTCAATGTTCCCTTTATTAACGATATTGCGAATGAGACATCTGCATATAGCCAATGTACATGTTTGTCATTCATTATGTTTGTCATGAGATACGTGTACCAATGCAGGCAAACGCTTGTTTGCATCGTTTATATTGTCTTTATTCATGAAATTGCAAGTCATTTCAAATACCACTTTTAACGTCTTTTTATCTCTTTATTTTAGGTTCCTTCGATCTGTTTCAAAGATTACCATAGGTAAGATCCTTTAAAGTAGTTACTTCCGCAACTAACAAACCAAAAAGCACACACTTATGAAAACACGCAATAATACAACTTAAATGGAAAGGGAAAAGATTCTTCGTAAGTTCTATTTTCCCGGAATCTTAAATCTCGTATATATTGGAATGAAATAAAAACAAAAGTCAAGAGGCTTTTGCCTTGATTAACATGTCCTAAAATAAATCAAGATGCCTTTATGCAAACATGCGACGCCTTATAAGTACATAGATTAGAATCAGAAACGCGACACTTTGTTCATTTTACTAGGTATAACTCTATCCGCAGCGATATGTTTGGCTATGCCAATGTTCACTGACAGTGACCGACATGAGAAACCGCAAATGTTACAGACAGATGAAACTTTCCAAAATACGGCCTTTATTTTGTCAGTAGTACATCAAACGCTTATCTATCAAAATAAATGAAAATCGCATATAAGAAAGGACGCGTTTTTCAGCGTTTATTTGCATTATGGTGACTTGTAATGAAAGTTTTCTACGGCTAAACGACATATAAAACATTTTAGTTTTACAATAGGTAAATAAGAAAATGTCCTATCAAAACTCTCACAGATATTTAAATTTTATCTACCAGTAGACAAAGGCAAACAAGGTAAATGCAAATGTGACAAAAACACAGAGACGAGACATAACACACATAAAGAAAAAACATCAGTTACCGCCTTGGAACGGTCAATCGGCAAAAGGGCCAACTAGGGTGCTTAATCCTGGTTTATGGAGCTGTCCAACCTCGCACTTCCTGAAGGTTTTTGTAGCAAACAAACAGTGTAAATAACAACATCCCATCAAAGTGAAACAACTTACAGTAAACACCTGCATCGGGAGTTAAAACAGATACAATGAACTTAACTTGAATTAAAACGGCCCATGCGCTGATATATTATATATTACAAGACGAGAAAAGAACAGACACGAAGGCGGTGTTGAACAATTTATTATAAATGGCGTTTACCTAGATTGTGACGCTAAATATTATCCTGATGAATTAGAATTGAATTTGGTTTTCAATCTAAACATTTTTAAGTTGGGCTACTAGCATGGACTTTAAAACAGAAGAGTGTTTCTTTCTGTTGAAATACGTTTGTTTACTAAATTTTCTTTCATTCATTTGTCTTTTCTAGTGTCAAAACCAGTCCGACTGGTATCCTCGGTGATGAAGTTAATGATTACTTACAAATTACTTTTACAAGAATCATCAGAACAGATTTCATTCAAACACGTAACAGTTAAATGGAGATCGTAACAGTATAACAAAGATATATTTTAAAACAATCCATTTTCAATGATTGATCTTCTATTATGTCGTTAAATCATTTGTTAGAAACACGGATAATTTTACAACAGTACATTTGTGTTTGTCATTTACACTCTAACCCCAAGTAAAATGACTCAAGCAATAGGTCATGTTACTGGTTGCACATGCAATACTCCAGATAATTTCAAATTGAGACAAAACATGTTCTGTCTTCAAGCAACCCATTTCTTTGGAAAGATACGCAAAACTTGAAATGCTTAGAAATAAAACAAAAACAGTATATCAGGTCAAATAAAGATAAAGTCAACGTTGTAGTTCAATAAATAAAGTTTGTGTTGTCATTCTAATAAGATGAATATGTCTCCAACCTATGCCTGAAATTGGCATCAAGAAATTAATATAGTTCAACACATTCTATACAATTTAGGATATAATGTCGTTTTCCAAATTGTCAATGGCATAAAGGACAGTATAGAGCTAGGTGTGTCTTCATTTTATTTGAACAAATCAGTTGTTTTAAGCAATAGCTTATTTTCTCTTTGTAGAGAAAGCAAGGTTATGAATAAGTTCAAATGCAGTTTAGTTTCATTTTCATAATCGCATGTTTGGATAAAATATCTGCAATATGTGTTAACGGTGGTGCAAAAGATATTATTTGCCCTTGTTACGAACAATGGCGTATCAGAAAGTAAAAGCCATTAACAAGTTCAACACAATAAATTCTATTAAACAAACACGGTACATATGAATACAGTGTATATTCTGACAAAGCAATAATCTCAATTAATGTCCAAGTTAATCCAAGTCATATTACAAGTGTCCACTTACTTTATGAAGCTCCCACTTTCTTGTGAAATCCACAATAATGTCCAAAGATGTCATTATGATAAATATAAATCGGAAAGTACATTAGTTGTAACCCAAAAGTATACTTCCACACTGTTTTTCAACCCACTTGAACTAATATATTCACCGCTGTGCAATTTAGTTTCGAAGGTCTAATATGGGTCTCTCTTAAAATAAAAAAATCTGCATTTATAAAAGCTAAGAATATTCTTATACCAGTTGCATCACCCATTAAACGTTCCAGAACATATAACGAATTTCTACAAATAAATATAAGGTGAGGGTGATTATTATACCAGTCTAACAATTAGCGACGCAACCGGTGATGTAAAAATGCGACCGTTACAAGATCAGATACTACACGACGGGATCCTCTAATGTTACACACTCTTATGCATATTATAATTAATTATTATCATAAATATATTAAGACTTTATTTGCGTCCTTTTTAGAGGGGAAGACCACAGACAAATGTCTGTGTAAACCCAGCTGCGCCTCACAGGACAGCTGAAAAACCTTCTTACATTACGTCCATCGGACCAGCCGGTAATGAATCCACTCGTCAAAAGGTCGAGGTGATGTGGGGGCTGTCAGGTGTGTTTCTCTACCCCTCTTCCACAGGCGCCACTGTTAAAATGTGCAAAACAAACGATCTGGAATGCATGTCTTGTGCTTTGGAACATAATGTTTTGAATGATGATTAACAAATATTAAAACCAAAGAAAATAAAGGTAATACAAAAGTCTGAAGATTCATTTCACTCCTCGGTAGGAACTACTATGTCAGTAAATCATGGAAAAACAACAGAAAGTATATTGTATGATGATTTAAATACGGTAAGTGCATAATGACACTCGACATTTACAGAAAAGCAATGCTAACATGCTTAGTCATCTCGATTGTTCTAGATGCTAATTGCCTGTGTGGAAATTAATTATCTTCCGGGAACTAATTTAAATCTAAATTGTTATTATTGTAAATAGAAACAATATAATTTGCTCAGGTGGGATCTATTATATCTGAAAAAGTTAACATTATGCTTACATTTCCTCCTTAACTTACCAAAGAGCATTCGTAGGTAGAGTGAAACTCAGGTGGTGTTTGTCGTTTTTCTTCACAAAGAAACAAAGAAAAGTAACAATCCGCATACCATATGAGCATAGTATTTCACTGTCATAGTTTTCAAAATAATCGTTCACATATTACATGCTTATGCCATCTAACATCTCCATCACCGTCAATTGATATACGGCATATTATAAAAACTATTTTTTTCGTTTATCAGTGTTGATGTCTTGTTAATGCATATTCGTTAATAGACCTCGACACCTACAGCCGCTAAATTGTATGTTGCTGTGCAAAATAATTCCCATTTTGTAAATAGTTTTTCTTCGAAAGAGAAAAAAACCCTACTTTTATGTAAGCCTCCTGTTGATAAAAAAAGGAAAATACACTTGTCTTTCATTTTTATGTCTCATACTGTTTTGTTTGCAGCTTTCTAAAATGTCTGCAATCATTTCCAAAAATAGAAAAACAAACATTAATTGATCAACAAGACTGTGTTTTTATAATATGTATATTTTGCCATTTCATGTTTTTTTTTCCACCTAAAATTATCTTTTTATGTGTGCGTTCGAGGCCCAGAGGGATATTTCTTCACAAATCGTTACCTAAATGTCACCCAGACTACCAATGTTAAGAGAATGAACACTAGTTCTGCAGATTTATGCTTATTACAAAAGTAATACAAAAAGGCATTGATATAAAATCATCAAAAGTCGTCACCGAGAGATTATTTCTTGCGAAAACATATTAATTTTGCTTAAATAACTCATTGAATAAGGTGGATCTTACTATAGCAGTTATCTATTGCCCTGACTTAAAAGTCGTCCGGTCTGAGTTTAAGAAATGATACTCGAACAAATATATATCAATGTAATTAATACCTGAAATTTAAAAAAAAACGAAACAAAATGAAAATGTAAATCTTAAGTACGTTTTTTAAGCATCATGTTTATAAATAAACTAATACGACAAGTAGTTACATAGTAATGGACAACAAGTTACTATATGAACTAAATAAAGTAAACACTGTGCAGCCTCTATCACAAGAAAGCGTAGCAATGGGCAGATAGTCAAGACTTCTAAATAGGTAAAAAAAAGGTCTGCAATCCATCACATACACGTAAACAGATACAAGCAAACATATCAACAAAACGAACTGATAGCATATGTTTTATTCCCACAAGGAACTTCGTCTAACAAATAAAGCAACCATTGTGAAAATACAATTACAGAATTACACAATGCAAGAATTTGATCTATCAGTCCTTGTCTTTGAATGCTAAGAAAGAGGTCAAAAACAAATAACAGACCACAACTGTACTAAGCAATGCCAAGTCACAGAGAGAATATAAATACATTATAAATGTGTTAAATTATAATCGAGTTTAATTCTGATATTCATTGAACATGATTAATGACCGAAATATCAACGTATAAAAGCGCCGCACTGTAGTTGTTTTAATTGTTTGATATGGCGCCATCCATTCGATGACAGCTCGACATCTATAAAAAGATTTTAAAAAAAAACTTCTGAGTTGTGTATGGTATTGATGAAGTGTGTTACAAAAAATATGAATAAAGGATAAAGAAAATGATATGAAAAAGTCAAGCTTATTTCACTTATATTATGTTATATATTATATATATATATCGCAGTTCGCTAAGCATACTTAGATTGAACAAATACAAAATGTGCTTCTACATGGTTCGTGTTAGCACGTTTTGTTCTTTATAAAAAACATCAACCATCTACTGGCTTATTCAAACAACTAGCAATAGGGTATCACTTTGGTATAATTTCCAGGTAAAAGGTAAACACAATTAAAATTTAAATGAACGAATGTTTGTTTACTAGCATGTCTTTTATTAGCTAAACATATTTTATAGTATATGTTATATATAATTCATAAAACCTTATGATATAAATATCACGAATATTACAGTTTGATAGTTTTATTGCAATTTTTAACGGTACTTTATTATTACACTATTTTGGCAAACGCATTTTCCTAAATTATAAAATGTAGTCGTATACAATGACCGGCTGTTATCATGGTGTACATACAACCTGCCTTCAGACCACAGTTTTATAGTTATTAGTAACGGCACATAGCGTGAAATTATGTGTAAATCGTTCTTGCTTGCAATACATTTAGTTTTCTTTATATATTCTATACCACGCACAGTGTTTTGTTAAATATGTCTTAGCTTTCACCATTTATTTTATAGATATTTTTTTTCAAGCATAATTATAGTCTATATGTATTCAAAGAATATTTATTTTTTAATGGTTTAGTCTTTTTTAAGTCATTTAGCTGCAGGAAGGGCAATTCAAGTTTTATTCCTATAAGTGTACGTATTATAACGCTGAACATTAACACACGATGCTTTGGGGAAATCTTCGTGGAATGTTTGAACAACTACACCAGTATGCGCATAATTTGTTTACATTTAGACTTTCATTTGTTCACCTATAATTCCCTTACAACATTTTGTTTAAAAACAATTTTCACTTTGACGGGATATTTTTTGCAATGTCTGTTTGAGAGAAAAAACCTTCAGGAAGTGTGAGGCTGGAGCGCTCCACAAAAAAAGGTTTAAGCACCCCAGTCGGTCCTTTTGCCGACTGACCGTTTCAAGGGGGTAACTGATGTTTTCTTTGTTCTTTTTTGTATATTATGTCTTGTCTCTGTGTTTTGTGACATTTATATCTTCCATGTTTGCCTTTGTCTAGAGGTAGATTAAATTTAAATATCTGTGGAAATATTGATAGGACCTTTTTTTTTATTTATCTATAATGTTTAAATTTAAAATCAACATCGGCAACATTTTACATTCATGTAACATAAGTAAATTCTGGTGTCTTATTCTCAATTGAACGCTTTTTATCATTTATTCAGGACAACGATCCATTTATTAACTTTTATTTCCTATACAATATGCACAAGCCGACTGGTATATAATTACTATACAAGCAATATAGGACTAGCTTGGATATACTATTTTAACAGCTCCATATATCCCCTTGCAAGTATATGGCATTCCGTCCTGACCAACCGATCAATTTTTGTGATGAGAGTCTGATTTTTCTCAGCCCCCTTGTCTCCATGTCACATGTCCGATAAGGTTCATGACAGCGATACAGAGGATCTAAGAGACCAACCATCCAGTACATGTAACAATTCTCTCCTGTAATAACGGTTATAGCCAGATTGTTGTGACCCCATGTTGAGAAGCAAGTGGTTTATCGTTGTATTAGCTACCATACAAATTAATATCTGTAATATGTCAGAAATGTGGTGTTGTCTAAGAGAAAAGTTGAAAAGCTGATTTGGCTTTAGTCTATGTACGTTAGACAAAGAATATGTAAGTATTTTACTAATTCTTGAACAAGTTGCCATATGTCATGTGCATATTCAACTCAGTCAAACATTCCCGAAAAGATATATGCGTACGGGACTTACTTACCGATACACTTATTATATATCGTGAGTTCTTTTAGATGTAGTGTCAAAGATGGTGAGATGTTTCCTTCGTCATTCCGATTAGATATTGTCCTGAACCCGCTCATAGTGTTTTCCTTTTGGGAGATAATAGCCCCTCAGCTTTATGTTGTGTCGTTGGTATATCCCTTTCGTCCTGACAACCGTTACTAGTGTCCTGATTCGTCTTAGCACCTATGGGTAGGAATTGTATACCCTGAAAGGTGACGATCCAGATCTAGCTTTCTTCACAAAACCCCAGATTTTCTCATAAGTATGCTATTTTTAATTGAAACTACTAAGGAAATTTGCATTGGTTTATATCGCACATAAGATTTATTGGGTTTATCTTCCCATCAACAGTATTTCATTTATCTGGAGACTGTGTTCACTTAAAGAAGATATGCTTCAATGCGTATACTAGGGAACTAACCATGTGCCAAAGCCATTTAACGACTTTGCTATGCCGAGGTCCGAGTGCAAACTTCGGCCCTTCGGTACGTACAGCCGACGCTCTACTGATTGTGCTGCCTACCTGTCCGGTCTAATGCGTTTTACAAAGTCTGAACGTTTATTTACATGCTCTTTGGCGTCAACTTTTTAATTTTGCAGTTGGTCTGTCCTTTTGCCACCCATCATAGCGTTGTTTAGGATAATGTCAGTATAAAATTTATTTTTTTGTCTCTCGCGTCTTATACATTCTGCTTTCAAAAATAAATATTTTATCTGATTGACCTTTTTAGCTGTGGAATGCTGTTTCTTAAAATAAGATGACTGTATTTTTTTCCTCTATGACAGCTTTTGCTTCCGTTGTTACTTTCTTAATGGCGACTTCCCTTGCTATTTTCTTCGGGAGATTGTATTTCCATGTAAGGGATCCAAATCTCTATTTTCCGTCATCATATATCAGGTTTGTCATACTGACAAGCTTATTTTGACAGCACTACGTTTTACCATCCTATGAATTGTGTTAACATCTGTGTCAAAAATTCACCATAATATGTCATTAATTATTGATAATATGATACGTTCCAGTCAACGAACGTCTGTTTGACTACCCTGGGTATCTTGGACCAATGTAGACTCTGAGGTAGATCCAACTCGATCTCCAACAGTGATTTGGAGTTCGTCAGCACTGTAGTGCTGCTTCTGGGCGTGGTTATCCTGTGTTTTGCCAAATAACGTTGTGCAATGTCTCTGATTTAGGCCAATAGGGGAACTTATCGCCAGTCGGGGCGACGGTCTCAGTGGGCTTCCAGATGAACTACGGTGCGCCGGTAGTGCTATTCAGACATGTGTCTGGGCCCTACTCTACATATATGGTCGAACCGCGTTTCGCTGTAATGTCAACAGCTGCCTTACGATGTACTTCACAAACAAAAGGAAAAGTGCTATGTTCAATTACTCCCACCCCCAATTAACACCAGGACAGTTTCATATTCGTACTTTTCATATTTCTTATTTACAGCATGTCAGATCCAATTGCTATAACATATTTGCTTCGACTTAAACAGAAATGTGCTTTCCATTACGCGACATGTTGATTAGATTTCATGTAATGGAAATTTTCTTCTTCCTGCTTTATCAGCAAGGGCTAGACATGTCTACTGTATGCACAGGAAAGGAAGATAAACAGGAAAAATGGATTTCTGCAAAAATCATTAATAGCAACTTATTAAATTAAGACCATATGTATTATTGTATTTAAAAGATCGCACAATCAAGTTTGGGGTGAAATTGTAATATTTGATAATCACAGCTTTGAGATTTCTTAGGTAAAAACTGAAAACTGACAACTTTATATAATATGGGCATTTCAAATGCAAAACATAAATGTAATAGGGTAAGATTTCAAAAGTGGTTAATAACATAAGCTTGATTTAAATAGAAAATCGAAATATTGGTTAATACTCAAATGTCTGTTTCCGTAATGTCACCAAGAACGCTAATACATTGTGCTTTTGAGTATATGCCAGTCAAGGGAATTTTTCATCGTGGTTATCAGTGTTTTGTATTTATTTTCCTTGAGGCAAATCGGGTTTTCTTGATAGCAGCCTTGTGTATTTAATATGGGATCATTATTTCTCTATGTTTAGATCACTCGCATCACATGCTGAGCATGCCACAACTGTCAAAATAATTCTTATATTTGATATTATGATACAGACTTCCTTGCAAAGTCAATACAGGCTGAAAACGTAAAATAACTGAAATGCATGGTATGTGTTCTATAAGTTATAAATATATATATATTATAACACTATCTAAAATAAAATAGTATTTGCTAGCAAATAAAAACGAACACTCTAGAATGAATATTCGCGGCCGTATGGTGTAGATTAAACCCAGATAACCTATTTAACTTTTTTGCCACTTAGATGTATGCACGCTCTCATACATAATTAGACACATACAACCTATACAACTTCATTAAAGAATGACAGAAGGAAAGCAGGATAGTTGTTGTCAAATCATGCTTTGTAAGTGTGTTTTGAAAAAAAGTACGATAATAACCTCAGGCAATTATATCAAACCGATATTATTATAAAACATTTTAAGTTGCATTCTTCATAGTCTAAAAATATGGAATGTTACTAATGTTTGTGCTCTAAACAAGTACATTACTCTTCCGGGAATCCATACTCTAGTGAAGGTCTGAACAGGTGAATAAGAAAAGGTCCAATCAACATAACAACATATATTTAAATCTACATAACATCTAGACCGAGACAAACAAGGAAAATGTAAATGGGACAATAACACACACAAAGAAAAAACAGCAGTTACCGCCTTTGAATGGTCAGTCGGCAAAAGGGCCGCGTGGGATGCTTAAACCTTGTTTGTGGAGCGCTCCAACGTGGAAAGAAAGTGATATTTTTTTCTATATGGTGCAGCTTTAAATACGTTAATCGCTTTCATCTAATGACATTTAGATATATAATTTCATTACTTATTAAATCTGACCATTTCAAGTGTAACAACCTGACAAATACATTTTTTTTGAATTGCCTATATGTTTTGTTTAACCTCCCTCAATACATGTGCATGCAAGCGTTAAACCGTATTTATGAAAGTATGCAAGTTGTTATACATTCTGTATAATTCAACTAAACAAAAACAAAAAAGCAAATACGCCATATTTCCCCTATTCATTTACACATATCAGCAATGCAACAAACGTTAGTGTGTGTGTGTGCGTGTATATGTGCGTATGTGTGTGTGTGTGTGTGTGTCCGTGCGTGCGTGCTTGTATATGTGTGTGGATTTGTATATTTGTGCATTTTAGTCATATCGTGTTTATCCTATTGAAACAACTATTATCACTTATACGAAATGTGAATTAGTGTTTTGTATCAATAAAACGATATGATTCGCCGATGAAAGAAAAGAATTGTCGTTGTGTAAGTCATTTAGCGAAACATTTGCAAAGAGCGCGGGCTATCGTATCATAACTTTTAGTATTGATCAGTATAGATTCAATTGTAGATTCTATATTTTCTGTCGACGTCATTGCCACCTTCATCATTAATTCAACGTGTATCATCGAATTTATATTGGTTTGTCACATTTTTAATAACTCTTCTTTTATATCATGTTTGTTTTAGCTCAGCAAAATAGTTGGACGTCGCCAAGTTGGTTTGGAGTAGTTTTTACATACAGTTGGGCATCTCATATATAGCGCATGTTAAATAACACTTATGCTCGTCTAAAAAGCACCTGAACCAATCCCGGGTCTATACTTAAGTTGGATGAAATTGAAGTCAATTGAAATACCTCACTGACGCCTTAGAGTCATGATAGGTTTTTAAGGTCCATAAAGCGCTCTGGGATCTAGGTCTGAAACTTTATTGCTCGAGAGCACACGTGTACAATGTGACCATAATGGCAGATTACCCTAAGTTTCGGTAATGGGGTTGTTGGATTAAACCCTTTTATGAATAAAAGGTCGCAATGAAATTGTTTAAAGCGAATAAAAGGAGAGATTATGACAATATTTAAGAGTAAACTTAAATTAGATAATGGTACAAGTTATTTTCATAAAATGAAACAAAAAATCACAATAACATTCTTAAGCGATAATACAAAGATTAGAACAAATAACCACTGTTTCTGCATTGGATGTTATTCGGTCAAGGCCAATCTTGACTTCTTTATCGCCACACTCCATACTCTTAATTCCTGGTGAATTTTCCAAGCCAGAACGGCAAGTAGTATTCTCTATCGAAATAAGAAATACGGAGAAAATAAATGAGCAACTATTATTAAAACAATTAAAACAATAAAACCAATTTACAGCAACGACAATTAACACCATTAAGAATTATGCAAACAATAAACTAGCGATAAATATGTTGGCGAGTCAACTGTTCATAAGGATACCGATGAATTTTTTTAAGATAAAAAGACAATGCAATGACGTATTATATCAGTGTTAAATGTTCTTATCTTTAAAAAAAACAGTTTGACAGTTTATTTAAATTATGCCAAAATGTCTTAGAACCAAGCGGCCAATTGCAAAGTGATAAGACAACGCAATGAAAAATTCAAATCTGAAAATACAAAATATATACACAAGCTGCAAAAACAAAAAACAAAAATGAAATATGTATGCATAAATTATTTATACTATAAACAGAAACACAATATAAAAACATCATTTCAGTGGTAAATGGAACAAGAAAAAGTATATACACTCAGTAATGTCATTGCAGAACATGTTTTCACAAGTTCTGTTGTTTTCCTTGGGTAAAATGTCAATCACAATATCTTCCTTCAGTACTCTATATATTCATTTAACTGACTTACTAGCACGTACCAAGTTGTTTAATACTACCGTGGATCTCTTTGAAAATTAAAGTAAATTATCTTGTATACAACTTTTGAGTTCGTATTACCATTTCGATGTCAAATGGTACTTTTTGAAGTACATTATAAGGACTGATCAATAATACCATTGGTAAAGGAGTAGTGACGTCATTTAAACAAATATCTTGAAATCATGTAATGAACACAAGGCATATATTTGCTCCGAATACATATATATTCTGCATATGCATACATGTATGCGCGTTCAGTGTGAATACATGTCTGGAGTTTTACAGTTCCGATATTTGTACCAAATTGTGTTCGTTACAACCTTTGTTTGAATGCAGGATTCTGCTTACCTACTGCTTATGTATCTTGTGATTGTACATACATTTTGTAATAATGCTCAAACATATGTTATGTGTTTCATCCATAATATTCTCATAAATAAAAAATAAAAAAATAAATAAAAAATACTCATCATCTGGTTTCATATTTCTGGGGTACATTTGTCGTCTAAACCAAAATGGTCCAGGAGAATACAAATAAATTCTTATACTAATCCATCAACTGTACTGACAATTAAAAAAAGTTTAATCTTTTAACTTTCAAGAAAACGTGACTGATGTGATGGATTCCGTATTAATCCTTTCATAATCTGCTTGAATCAGAACCGACGAGATTGCAAATGAATGGAGACTTCATCCTGCGCAAATGGAACAAGATATCGTTGGAACCGATGGATTTTCTCAGGGGTATTACCGGGTCGCAGGAAAACATCGGGATTTTTTGTACCTTTATCATATATAATATGTCAACTGCGGATAAATCCTAGGCGTGTATGATATCTTTTTAAACGTATAAACTCTATACAATACTACGTTTTATTTTGTTGATTTTCTAAAATTCTATTATTACTTCCGTATTTTTTACATTTCACTTTTGGCACTTTTCGCATATGACGTCATGGCATTTATGACGTCATTATATTGTTCTTATAATATATCAGCGCTTGTACTGCTTTATTTTATTTGAAACTAATCTCTCATTTGGAATTTTTTGGTTGCCGATGCTTTTATCTACTATACATACTGTACATATGTTGTTTTATTACTAGTTATTATGTATGTACATGTGTTCATTATATCTGTCTTAACTCCCGATGCAGGTGCTTATTGTTAGTTGTTTCACTTTGACGGTATATTTTTATTTACACTGTTTGTTTGATAGAAAAACCTTCATGAAGTGCGAGATTGGTGCGCTCCACAAACCAGGTTTAAGCACCCCAGTTGGCCCTTTTGCCGAATGACCGTTCCAAGGCGGTAACTGATGTTTTTTTTCTTTTTGTGTGTTATGTCTCGTCTCTGTGTTGTTGTTTTTTGTCACATTTACATTTACCTTGTTTGCCTTTATCTACAGGTAGATAAAATTTAAATATCTGTGAACATTTTGATAGGCCCTTTTCTTATTTACCCATTTACATACCATATGTAGCTGTAACGCTAGAGGTCCATGACGGCCCTAAATCGCCCACCTAAAGTCACATACTTTTAGTAGGCCCATGTAGGCAAACATTCTGGTCAAGTTTGTTGAAGTCTAGGTCACAAGTGTGCACGCGATTTTTCTTAGATTTGAGATAGTGTCCTACTTATTAATCACCCGTGATCCAGTTACGAACGCATCAATGGTTTCTTGCAGACATCATTCTGAGTATGTTTAGTGAAGATTTGGTAAGAAATATGGCCTCTAGATTTTTTAGACATAGTTTTTTTTCTAAGATTTTACCTAGAGATCTTCATGTAGCTTTTAACCCGGCATGATACCGTTACAAAATAATTCAAGATGTCGTGCAGACAAACATTCCTATCAAGTTTGGCGAAGATTGCATGAAGACTGTACCCTCTAGTGTGTTCAAACGCAACTTATTGAGGCCGGAAGACAGATGAAAAGGTATCACAGAAGCTCACCTTGAGCTAGTTGTGCTCAGGTGAGCTAAAATGGGCTAGTTCACAATTTTTATTGAGGGCTACACGAGAAACTTTAATACCGACAATTCAAAACTCTAGATCGTGTAGTTTCTGAAAAGAAGATATTCAATGCTTTACTAAATGGCCCTCCAAGGAAGATGGTCACACCCCTGGCGGCAATGTTTTCAGACTAATGGAAAAAATGGACATTCTTTGAAGAGGGCCACCTAAGGAACATGTATACCAAATATCATAGCTCTAGCTCTTGTAGTTTATTGCAATAACTTTTTCTAAGTTCACTATACAGGCCTTTATGGCCAAGCTTTTCTGGGGGGTGGGGGTGGGGCCGCGAGTAATAACAGGATCACATTATTAAAAGTTTATATCATAAAAAGAATATCAATATTTGAAAGTGAAGATTCTGCATACTTGTCATGGAAGTAGAGAATTACAAAAGCCTCAATCCAAGGTGTAATATATATCCGACGAAGCGTGTATTCAAATTTATATCGGCAATGAAATTTAGATTAGAAGGAAAACAAACATATCAACATAAATATGGAATTTATTTTCACTTGTAAATAATGCGTATGCATACAGGTTCACTATATAAACCGCTGATAGGTAAGATTAAAAATATATTAAAAACTGTAAGTATTCCATAACTTGCGCGTATGAGCTAGTAATAATCGAGGCCTGTGGGCGGAAATGTTATTAGGATCTTATTAGCGAGGTAATGTTAATTACAGGCCTACTATCAATTCTCATTACCTAGTTAGGCAAACGTGTTATATTGACATCAGGTTAAGCGAATGTTTTAACGTGCATTATCTTACGGTGCCAGAATTAGATAAAACGTATATAATTGAAGTAATACATAGACAGCCTACGATAAAAGAAACAGTGAATGCTTAGGAATAAAAGCAAGAATGTAATACTAGCAATGAGTAGTTAAGATAAAAAGATCTAAATACACACAGTGGGTTCAGCACCTTAAAAGGTGTAGAGGGAACAAAACATCGATATATGTCTTTACTAGTCGCACACACAAGTAAGTTATACATGAGAACAGATTCAGTAAGATACACGACTACACCGATATGTGGCCCGATGCAAGCTGCTTGCTAGAACTTAATATGATCGTTCCTACTTTCCTCCAGCAAATCTAATGCTCCCTGATGAATTTCGGCTCATTTAATGGGTGATTAAAATGCTTACGTTCTTTTCACAGTGATATGCACTTTGTTATTCATCTAACATAAACTAAATATATTCATATTTCCTTTCAATTTCAATCTTTATCTTTTCTCTGTTATCGACCTGCCAGTATTTTATGGCCTCTTGAGTAAACTAGTTTCACCATTTTACAACAACAATTTGACAAATACAGACCGACAACTCATTTATCACGTATTTTCCTGTTTAGTGTTTTTCTTAATATGTGGGTATTTATAGTAAGATGTCTAACTTTCGTGGGATATTTAATAGTTACACTTTTTGACTGTCGGAAAATATTCAGTGTTACGGTAATGGATTCCAAAACATGCTATCTTGCTCAATAAAGTGCTTGTCGACTGTCGTTCTTCTATATTAAGTTGCATTCCTATGTTTGCAATGTCGCGTGTCAGTCGCAGTAATTGTTCAATTGTCTAGTGCAAGTTCAAATTTTAATATATTATCTATCCGCGAAACACTTCATATTTTCCTGCTACCTGAACGGCACAAAAATGTACTAAAGAACGTTTGCAAGATAATGTTTCGTTTAAAATGAAAAAAGTGAGGCTAGAAATTATCGATTTTTTTATGCGTCATGCTTATGAACAGCATTCTTGTACGGTTTTTGTGTGTACGGTTTTTGTAAGATAAAAAATGCACGTGCTGTTTAACGAACGCGCACGCTAATACATCCCTGGAGAGAAAGCTTGGTTAATGTTTGTGGGTGGCAAGAAATCTGTTGTTGTTATGTATTCTTTATTAACAGTGCTGTTCTAATTAGTGACGGTTTTCACTGATAATGGTAGTTTTCGTTTAAGTATAATCAATCTTATAACAAAGAAAAAGTAAATTGTTGTTTTTGTTTTATATATAAAAAAACAAAACCAAAATACGATGATAATGTTATACAGATCAGGCTATACTTTTATAACTGAATACTTGCAGGGAAGTCTTAACAACGATTAAATTAATCGTCCACTAAATATTGCTTATTAAGTCAATGGCAACGCAATGAACTAAAGGAAAACCATTTGGAAGATAAAAAAGCTAAAAAAGAACAAATAAATGTTTTAAACGACGTACATTGATAAACAGTTACAAACATAAATTAGTTTATACTTTTAGGGAAACAGTTTAGCGCCAAACCTTCTGGGTTTTTTGTTTGTTTCGTTTTTTGTTTTAAGAAAAATAAGGACGAGATACACATACTCATAACACATCATACCGGCTATAGTGTTTGTTTTGTAACATAAAGGATAATTGGGTGAGAACGGGTGTTTACTGATAAAAGTATTTTAAACTTTAATATTGACAATATGTTATATAACAACATATAATCATTTGAAAGCTTAGAGACCTCTGCAACGAAGAAAACTTTATTTAACAAAACCCCAGAGGTTTCCAAAGAAATCTTCTTCAAATTCCCAAATTCGTTAAATTAAAAAAGAAAATCCATTGCGGCGAAGATTAGTATCGCGTTAGAATTTAAAGCATTGCAATCTGTTTTAATGATAAATTGATAATTCATTTTGGCACATATCGTTCTGCTCTTTTTGAGTTAATAAAAAGATGGAGGAAAATACATTAATATCTAAGTAAAATATCAATAACTCAGTATTTGGGCTCCTGTATGGCGGATCACGCAAATTATTTGTGAAAATTCTACTTTTCAATTATCACGTTTTATAATTTTTTATTTCAAATATTTCGCCGTCAAAGCGTATAATATCAATATTAACATAGCAAATTTTTTAAACCGAATCTGATAAATTAATTATTCGCAATAATGGATTTCCTCAAAACAAAAACGCGAAAATTCGTCGTAAAACATTTTACGACTTGTTAAAATCGCAGATAATTTAGATGGCCGAATTCTATGCGTTGTCCTTCTCATGCAAAACAACAACAACAAAATAAGGGTGAAAAATTAAAAACAAAATCAAACAAACAAAACAAACACAAACACACACAACAACAACAATAACAACAACAAACACACACACACACTTACGATAAAATGATGTATATGTTTGCATGACTGGTCAAAGTTACTGTGAAATCTTGCAAATGAGCATATTGACTTTGATCAATCAAGATCATATTTCTCCAGGACATTTGATACGGATCTGCAGTGATAGATTTGACGTACGTTTAACTACTTTGCATGGCGAACAATAAATGTTTGTTTCAGCATAAAATGAAGTCGTTCATATATATCAGGACTAAAGGTTTGGATACTTGTATCACGTACATGCATAACCCTTTTCCGGGGACCTGTTTCGTTATGTTTAAAAGTACCGCTAATAACTCCTAAAGATAGTATATTAACACATTAAGCTTAACATTTACATCGTGTGATGCACTCTTAAAGTACCGTTCACGGATATTGTTAATTGTATCTTATGTTCTGCATTGAACATTGTATAATACCAGATTTCAAAGCATCGAACGTATTGTCATTTGTTGTAATGGTATGATACATCATATATTTACACGATGGAATGGTTCTCACCGGAAGTAGATTCATTGCTGTATAAACTCCGCAGGAACACTGCACAGCTGAAAGTCCATTTCCCAAGGCGTGACACTTTAACAGTACATATACGCATTTATTAGACTAACACTAATTATATTAAAATATTACACATACCGAGTTCACTTCCGGGTCCCATACGTTTTGCACATGTACATGTATTTTAACATGTGGTCAAACTATTTTAACATTTGATCACACACAGTTCATGTTTAGACAGTCTTACTTGTATGAACATTTAATGTGATGTCTCCTACTAGTGCATGTTGCTTTTTAATGATAAGCTGTACGAACTTCTTAAAACAGTATGTCGGAACAGATGTTTCTTCTTTGTTGTTATATGTTGTTTTTTTTGTCATGAGAAGTCATTGTTTGTGTAACTTTGATAACTCCTTTGCTTTCAATTATAGCTAGATAATAGAGAATCTCGAAGATATTTATTAGCCAAATACGAGAATGACATAAGAGGACCGAACTGCTTTAAATCTGTCTAATCCATCAAAAGGAAGCATTCAATCAACACAATTTGTCACATGTTTAATTCCTTTATTATACAGGCTGACATACAGGCTAGCACTTCAGACAACCAAGCAGTCCATCTTATTGGCCATACACAGTCAACTATTATACACTGATTTTCAAGGAAACGTGCGTCGTGTGACAGATGATATATTAAACCACTGTTCGTGTTTTCTGTACATCGAATCCCACGGGATTGTACTTGATTGCTGGCAATATATCCCATAGAATGTCCAAAATAGTTGCTTATTTCCTTCGGCTTGCAAGAATAGGGAATACGTAATCGATGTAGGAGTCTAATACAGTGTCAATTCATTCCAAAATATTGTGGTTTGGACGTGTGTTCAATTCTTTGTGTATGCCTTTTGATCAATTGATAAGTAACACGTAAGATAAATAAAAGCTTGACTTATTTGGACTGACACTAAATAAATAGTCGGTATAGTCCGCATACTTCACGAGAAAAGTTAGACATATGCACTTTTGGAATAAACAAGTCAATTGACGATTCTCATTTGTGAATTAGCTGGAACAGCTTTTCAGATTTATTATACCAAGATTCGATGCTATTAAAATAGATAAAATCCTATAAATGAATACACATACATGTGTTGGGAAAATTTAGCATCTAAATATAATCTTTCATTGTTGAAGGTAAATTAGACAAGATGTAGTGATGGAATAATTTAAATAAAAAATCAGAATATCCAAAAACATCAAGCCTAATATTTATACAAAGTGTGTTGCATTGAAACTGAAAGAATCATGTACACATTATGATAAAGAAAAACATTCAGCATTTGACGACTCTGCAGATGATTTCTCAAAAATTACTAAATGTCCAGATGTGGCAGCTGGTATTAATACAGTGTTGTAAATGAGAGGCGTTAGCAGATGAATTTGTTTGATGAAGAGTTATGTCTGCTAGATCATAGCCACTTTGTGACACGGAGTCTTGTACCAGGACATTTTGCATGCATTATTGAGTTTAGTAGGCTGTAACATAGCACTTACTAGACCTTTATAGGGACATGTGTTGTTTTATTGTTAACAAGCAGGCTACGTATCATTACTATAAAACGCTTAACAATAACATATTTCTGACCAAATTAGATTAGTTTGACAATTAGGTGCTGGTTGTCGAATTGAGCGTGTACCTGCTTTTCGTAATTGCTATTTACTTATATAGTGTTATCTTTTAGAGCGGAATCGGATCAGATCAGCAAAGGAAGAAAACTAAACATGCCATAAACATTTGCGAATGGTGATTTACTTTAAACTCTCGGGTTTGCTTTCTTTGTTAAATGGCTCATCACAGTTTTTCTCTTACATTTACATTTTGAATACCATCGTCTATGCATGTGAATACCATCGTCCTGTGCGTTTTCAAATTTTGGTATATGTTGCATAGCTCTCGGGACTTGCTCATATATTCTTATTTAGATTGAAAAATGGGACCAACTAAAATATCTAACATAGGAAAATAGAACACATTACAGCACTATCCTAAACTCGAAATGCAAATGTTTGTCTATTCACTCGTTTACTATGCATTTTTTCCAATTTGCTTTCTTAAAATCACATGGATTATAAAACAATTATGCAAGCCTTGAACTGTACTTGTACTGTACTAGGACACACACATGACTATTTATTAAGCAGCACTTAAGGTTTTGGATGTGTTATTTTAACAAGAAAGTTACCTGCCTCTTCCACTTTTAAATACAGTAATATGTAAATATCATGATTAGTAAACATAACAAAGACAAATTGATGCATTTTCCAACTGCCTTTACATTTGAAGTATAATAAACTACGTCATACATATTTCTGTCCTTGACAAGAACATTTACATTACATTACTTAAAGTGTCTAAGTAAATATCGGTTCACCAACTGCGAACATCTATCTTATGCACAATCTTATTCGGGGGAAAAACAACAGTGAATGTAGATGAATTTTAAAATATGCTTGCTGTTAAAAAGTTGATTCTTACAGTTTCCTTAAATTATTGAGGTCAGCAAAAGTTTCATCTCAACATCTTTTAATACGATACTTTTCACGTGCATTTTATCTTACGTAAGAATCATATTAAACGTGTATGGAGTATGGATTTAAAATGCCATTAGCATGATGCGAACAACAACAACAATTACAATAAAAACATCAGCATATGTTACGCGTATGACTAATCGGATTGGTGGTTCTTCTATGAAATTTGCATCCATGCTGTAAAACCGAAACTCATTTTCTTAGACACAAAAAGAAAAAATGACATATTACTAAGTTGCTTTAATTACAGCCAATGTGAAACAACGGGTTAAAATATCCATTTACTTTGCTTTCCAAAGATGTTTAAACTTATATTAAGAGTAATAATCTAAAAACTATTAAAGCATAGGATGCTACTGACAAGAAGATATGTTTTAAATATACGACATGTACATGTATACCTTTGATGCTCTCTTCTATTACACTGTTTTGAATTGTATACATGTATATTGCATCTATGCAAGGAGATTATCAGTAGCCAATTTTTCCTCTAAAATGTCAATAGAAATTGAATAACAACTGCTCAGTAAGTGAACATGTATGAACATTATTCTAAATTGGTTTCCAAAACCATTTGTCTATCTAATCTAATTCGCGGTTAATGTATGGCATGCCTGGAAGACAAAACACTCTTCTATAATTCCGTTCTAGTGTAAACATTCGTTTTGGGCAAATGTCAGATAAGCACAAAGAAGTTCGATCATAAACTAATTTGAAGATGTCCTGTCATATTATTGTGGCTTTGTGATCGATCTTTCAGGAACAGATCGACACATGTGCATTTATCTTGAGAGGCTAGAAATTACAAGCCAATGAATTTGAGCATCGTTTTGAGGAGCTATACTCCTGCAATGTTAATGCCATGTGTTACTGAGGCTGGAATTTAGGGCTACAAACCTTGAGATGACCGAATTCTTGAGTAGTTGGCATAACAACTGAAAGCATTTATAAACGTTGAACAATCGATGTATTTGTCCTGCGTTTTCTATTTTGGCGCAAACTAACTTTGATTTATTTATAGTAACAGGAACAATGTAACTATTTTAAATTGTGAAATCATCCCCTCTTTACAGAATGCCATAAGAACATATCACGGCACTAGTACACATGCCCGCTGGATTACGTACTCCATAAACGACCGGATCGACTGAATTATTCAAACCATGAAAAATATCCACATAACAACAGCAGCCACAGGAGATATTAAACCATTTCAAATTGCATCTGTATAAGGTCCTTCGTGAACAATCGGTATTTTGATTTTAATCTGCAAAGTAATGAAAGAAATGAAACCATTTGTCTTCATGATTAAAGCGTCGACGTTTGTTAAATGCATTAGAAGTCGTTTTGCAATACACTCGTACATAAAAAATGCAGATTATTCTTCATAATTAATGCTTGAAGGTATTGTAATTCTTGTTTTCAAATATTATAGTAATTAAAATATTATAAGCATTTTCAAAATATACAGCATGGAAGGATTCAATCTCAATTGCGAAAAGGAAATGATTACTTCAATTCAGTTATTTTTGTGCATCGAAAGCTTTGCCTCTTTGATTAGGTTTTTTCAAAGACATTTAATTAAAGCGGAGAAAGATCTCTATTACTCAAATGTTACAGGAAATTCGTGTTCGTTTGTTTATTTAAAAATCACCGACACGGTTCTGACCGAATTTCGGCACGACCACGTAATAACTGGTCGAGGAAAACTAAATAAATCACTATTCAGCTGAAAGTATTCCAGGCATAAAAGTTCTCCATCCGATCGATACCGGAACCTTAACTTAAATTATCAATCCCATACGAAAAGCCATCTTTGCAACAAATAGTTACCACCCCACCAAAAAAGCTGGGAAACTATGTAATTAGTTTTATGCGAAAAACGCTAGACGGGGCAAATTACGGAACATTCTCTCTTAAAGATATAACTTGTCTTGACAAAAAAGGCAACCAACCTTTCACATCATCCACGATTCTATGTTATTGGTCATGCAAAATAGTATTTTATCAATGAATTTTCGTAGAAAGAGGCGTCTTGTCACAGATGACTTATTAACTATTTCGGGTGGTTTTGTGTAAAACCACAAACCAATCAGCAATGACAGTTAGCTGGTCACGCTCCGTCTTGTCCAAAATGTAACAAGTGACCGTTTGTTTAGCAAAGAGTAAAACTGCATTATTTGATTTTGAATAGTCCGTTTATAAGCAAACCTTTCATATCGAGATAAAACTGGAGAAAAAAAAGAGACTTCTACACTGTTATTTCATGTAAAATATAAATAAATGCAAGGACATAAGCATAAACTTAACATATTCCGTATGAGCGAACCACAAACAAGGCTTAAGTACCTCTGTCGGTCCTTTTGCCAACTGACCGTTCCAAGGCGGTAACTGTTGGTTTAAGTGCTGTGTGTCTCCTCTCTGTGTCTGTGACACTTTTAAATTTAACAGGTATGCCTTTGTCTAGAAGTAATTCAGATTTATATGTAGCTGGTCATCCTTATAGGACCTTCTCTTATTTTCCTATTTACACTCTAAATGTAAGCATTGCTTGTTGCTGCTGTTTTAAATGGGAGTGTGCGTTTTTTTTCTATTCGAATACAATTCTTAATAAAAAGGGAAATGATAAGGAAACGACAACAACTTGGCTTCATCGATACTGACGTCGTTTTAAGTACGGTTATAGCAATCTTGTTGATGTCTGTATTGCGAACACATCTTAAATAGTACAATTTAACCACTATGTCATTGAGAGTCCAGTAGGTGTGTGCACTAACAAGCACCCATTCTCAATAGGAAACGATACCAAATGGCAGTAAAGATATAACAATAGTGCTGAAAACGTTTAGACGCACGTTTTCACTGTGATAGCGTTTTAAAAGGTGTAGAAAAGTAATAAGTTGCATGTTTAGTTTATTACTTTTACTTCTGGGTGTGATTCTTCCTTTAGGAACATCATTTGTAACAGGCTGTGGATAGGCCTTTAAACTTAAAAAAATACATTTTATACCTGAAGAAATGTAGTTATATATTATGTTAGACAAACCATCCTTAGTTACTTAGATTTAGTTTTCCCGGTCCGGTAGAGTAAATGATTGAAAGCAGCCGATATTAAGTAAAAAGCACAGAAACTTCACAACTGTATACATCTCAGGTCAGATTTGTATCTGTTTCTACTGTTATTATCGGTAGCATTGATTGTGGACATAGATCACTTTACGTGTATTTTGTTACGTTTTGTTTCAATTTCTCTACATAAGTTAGACTTAAGGCGCAAATTTAAATCTAGCTTGCACTAGGTTGTGAAAAAGGAAGGTGACTTTTCATCTGATAACATTGTAATTGGCCCTCAAGATGCACAGTTATACATAAAATCAAGGACATCAAAGTCTACGCCGGAGAACCATACTACTTTTTTGTAAGAAACCTATTCAAGCGTGCTGCTAATTGTGCCTTAATAGTGTAGTGTTGTGGAAAATTCGTTCATTTACTGTCTATCGTTGGTATTTTCTTGAGTGTGCTCTTAAAGTTCTGACACTATTGTTAGTTGCCATGTTATTTTGGATCTTTATTTGGTGTCAGAATTTGCTTGGTAGTACTGTCTTAGTCCTTCCAACGTGAATGTCCAAACGATTTCTAGCATCTTTTAGTGATCGTTATGGTCATAGTCTTTGATTTCTTCAAAAGTCACGCCTTTAGAAATATTTATACTCAGCCAAATGATTTCTTTCTGCGTTGTTGGATCGCAATTTCGGATCAGTGTTTGCTATTCGTTAGCACTCCAAAATAGAATCATTGGCAGACAACAGCTTCAAATTAATGTGTGTTTTCTTTTTCTGATTGGTAATATGCTGAATAGCTATACAGCTCGCAAATAACACTTCATACATTTTCAAATTAAACATATTATCAACTGTAAATGTCTAATATGTTTCAAAGTTATGTATCCTGTTTACTAAGAAATTGTAAAATTAATATATTAACTTTGCAAAACATTTAAAATAGATCGCTGTATGTTTTTTTTATTCTTATATATGCTGACAGCTGTTAAAAGATGTAGCAGCCCAAGGACGCTCATCTTATTTGACAGTTTAGTCTGTAATCTAAGAAACTAAAAAGCAGAAAGGAAAGGACCATCAGCAAAACAATTTTAGGACACGAAACAAGCATAGTTTTTCTTAATTATCTACTTCTATCGTAATAATTATAGCTATCACTGCAGAATCACGTCTTTGTTTATATGACATATACAAAATGTAGATTGCATGTTCCTTGTATAAAGTAATATTCATGTATCACCAAGTTCAAAATTCACTGGATGCAATGGATGGAGACGCATGCTTCCGAGAGGCTTGGCTTTTTTAACATGTGTAGTAAGTCTTGATTTTAGGGAACACATATAGTGCACGTTTTCTTTTTTCATATTCTCATAAATAGTGTTTATGTAATTTCAAAATGTCACAACACATATACTCTGTCTTAAATTCTGATTGATTGTTCCGTATTTCCGGATACTGTATAAAAATGAGATACGTCGCTGACCACTTCAGCGAATAAGCAGGGCACTTTTTAATTAAATGTATTGTGCTTGTATCTCGACAGAGCACGAAACGCCGTTAATATGTAATCTGTCACGCACAACACGTCTTCTTGGAAACAGGAAATACGAAACGTAAGTGTACAAAACAAGAAAGATCGAATGACAGTTGACGTGCATAGTCGGTAGCATTTAGGATTTGAGAATTCACACAAACACGATAAACCTTTTGCTCGTTTAGGGAAATTATATTTGTTATACGTTTATTTCTTTGCATTGGTATTATGCAAGGTTTATATTCTTGTCAAGGTTATAAATATATGTAACAGCTTCTTGCTATGAATTCTCCACCTCTTGTCAGATGAGTAAGAAAATTAATCTATAGTAAAACAATATTATAATATAGCATTTAAGAAAACGTCGTATGAAACTGTATTTTAATATTTAATACTTATGATGATTTTCTGTATTGTAAGTGTAGTTTATTTAACACAAATGCATATAAAATTACTATTAAAATTAATATGTATTGCTAAAATCACAACTAATACTCATGGGATTAAAACGTTTCAGAAATATAACAATTCTTGATTTAAACGTTGTTATATTAGGATTTATGCAAGTAAAAATATAAAAAAAGTTTTTTTGCAATATTGGTTGGAATATTTCTTGAGCCTTTATCTTTATAACTACTGTTCTGAAGTTACAAAATGTCGTCTAGAAGGCTTCATTACAAATTTCATGTATGAACAGCAATTTGACTAAAATGACACATACGATCATGCAGTCTTTTTGATTGAGGTGCCCATACGACTAAGTATTGGTCCTGTAAATATATAAAGAAGAAAGACCAACACACACAACTTTCTAGTTAACAACCTAGTTTGTGTTGCTAAACCCACCTATGTGCAAGTTAAGTCTTACTCTTCAGCACGAATAATATCGTTTGATGGAGGACATTTTTTTCTACGGGCGCATTGCAATAGGCCCGTATACTGTTATATAATAACATCGTACAATGTCATAACACCTTTTCTTGAACGCAAACTATTGCAAGTAAATGTCGGCTTTATGAATCGGTAAAGTTTCAGAGCTGGTATTCAGTAAATAACAAAACAGATTATATTTACTGGGATATCTTGGCCGACCGTCATACTCCACACATACCATTGGTGTTATCATAAACAGGAAAACATGACAAGGTTCTGTGAGTTTTAGAACAAAGATTTTAAAGAACACCAGACTTTTTAAATGAATTAAGTAAAATAATACAAGGGAGATAAGATTTTACACAATTATATCTACTACTTAAACTAAAAAGGTACTTTATTAGAATTTCCAGTAGGCAAAAAAGCTGGCTATAACCTGTTTACTCAGGCCCTATCTCTAAAAAAGGAAGTAGTACCGTCTATGACAAAGTTACTGATACCGTCAAATATTAATGACAATTAATGAGCGAGTAGCTAATTATTACTCATATTAGTAAAGCTATGCGAGATACTAGATTGTCAAAAAGAAAATGCCTGATAAAGAAATAAAGATAAATGAAGTGTAACTAAATAGGCACAGAAATACAACTCATCGAATTCAATGTCCACAGTACCCTCACTTTGGTTTCTAAGTTTCCCCATCTTCAAATCACTTTACTTGACCAAGTCAAATTTTGTTATATATCACTTAAGAAACTAAACTTTCGTAAGAAATAGTGTTTTGTTATTGTGTTTTATTACAACAGTCTCATCGCCACTGATAGTAATATTTCACTGTTAATTCTAAATTCTCCTAAGAACAATATTCATATAGAGAATACTAGGTTGACGTTCAATAAAGAAACTGATATCACACTAAGCTATGACAAATCTTAATCGCGATGCTTGTCGACATCTTGTTGTTGTTTCTTTTCATTTATGTGTAACACTTTTTTGTTTGTCCTTAGCCATATTTGTAAACTGACATAGAGAAATGGCGCGTAGTTTTTTTCTCAAAGTTAGTTGAAGTCTACTCAAGAAATATCATGACATGAATAAGTAATTAAAATAAGTGGCTTTAATGGATTCTAAACAAATTAAATTTGATTACAAGCTGGCCCGACCCTTACTATTTATACGATCTGGCCACAAAATGAGGCATGGAGTTTATGTATTTCAACTGTATTTCATCCAGATGCAAATGACAGGATTATGACAATGGTGTTTGATACAGGTAACGTTAACACACACGACATTATATATCCAATATCCGAGGTGATTGGAGAATAACATATAAAAACGACCCTATAAATGTTTAAGTTTTAAGTGATTCTTATAATTAGTTGACTTCGTGTTCTGGAAGACTGTTGGTGGAACAATACATCTTAGATACATCACAATAAATATCCAGGTATTGCAACAGTCATTACCATGTGTTTAAATTAATGTGTTGCAAAGTTTAACTGGCATTTGAATACCTTTATTGTGTGCTTTTCAAGTTTCAATATGTTGCAATTCTTATAAAACCCAGACATCTGTTCGAGGTAATGTTCAACGCACCGTATATTGTAGCGTGGGTAAATAAGTTCTTGTGAATGTAATCTATACATTTTATAAAATATCATTTCAGGATATACTTGGTGTTACAATTACATCAGGCCACTACAATAATTTACAGTTCTCATCTTGTGATTTTTCCAGTTTCACAACTAATTTCTTTTATAATTCATTAAATCTTCAAACAGTTCTAAAACATTCATAATATTCCCTCGCCAGAATGCAGCATGTTTACAATAGTGTCCCTACCTATTTGTTCTTGAAATTAGGTAATTATTATAATCTAGGCAAACGGCAAAACACCAGGAAGTGCGAGATTAGAACTGTGTGAATAAGATTAAGCGCCTTTTAGCCAACTGAACATTCCAAGGAGAGTTTTATATTCTTTGTTCTATTTTACGTAATGTCTCTTCAGAGTAAACGAACTAAATTAGATTTAGCTGGGAATATCTTTGCCCTGGGATTTTTTTAAAATTCAATATATGTCGCTATACACATGGGACATGGTTTTGTTTTCGAGTTAAGTTTAACGTCTTCCTAATGTTAGTATTTTATCCTTCCTTATTTATTTGTTGTTGTTTTTTTTTTTATTTCGGGACGTTATAATGTCTGAAATATCGAATGTGAGAATAACTTATTTTATAAAGGTCAAAACTGTAAAAGTACGGTCTAAGTAAATAGAATGCAACTGTCACAAGATGGGGCAAAATTAAGTTTGCTTGTGGTGTAAAACACTATATATATCGCTGTCTCATAAGTAAACAAAGTTTAAATTGCTTTGTGAGGCGAAACGTTTTTCGCAAGGCTGACTTTTTATATGCATTAGTTATTAAACGTAAGATATAACGTTTTAATTCGTAAAATTTCATAATTGTCAATTTCTTTTGTGATGCTGTGTCTTCTTTTGCTAACATGTTAAAAGTGGGGTATTTTTCTGCATGTTTTCGGAAATCAAAAGCGACGTAAATCCAATGCCTAATACTGTTATCATTAACAATTAACGGCCCTTTGCTCAACTGGTAGAACAATGCCAAATATATTGAGAAGATTTATGTGCTTTACACACCAAGCGTTCATTATTTTTCATTTCTCAAAAGTACAAAATCAACTATTCATGCAATCAACGATTTTATTATACAATCAACGATTTCATCTTCTGGGCCACGCACAAAAACATTTTATTCATTTTATTTTCAAGGAAACGTGCGTCTTGTGACAGTTGACGCATTAACATTCCTTTTGTACTCTACCTCCATGAAACCCCAAGGAATTGCAGTTGATTTGTGATGCAATTATGCTGAAATTCTCCAAAACGCTCCAATGCAGAATAATGTATATCATGCCTGTCAAAAGAGTCTAAGCGCATTGATCCTACGGAGAATAAGCGAAGGTCCCGGAAATTGTGTATCTGATATACAAGACATTCGATTATAAATGTCACAGTCGATTGACTTGCAATTATAAAGCACACTATGTATGCCAAGGTGTAATCAGTCCCATGATTCGTGTTGGGGTTGTTATCTAGATGTATGGATGTACATGTAGTTTCGAATACCATGACAATTCTGTTTGTTATTTTTTGTTAATAAATGCCTGCATAAACTTGATGAAAATAGGAATTTGTCAAAGTAGTTTTAAAATTATTATCACTTAAACAGATTCCGACCAAATGTGCAATGAAGGTCCTACAAACATTTCTCATCAAAGAGACTCGTGAGCTACCCATCTTGATCTGCATTCTATCCGACGGTGTCAGAAACAGATGGATGTTTTGACTTAAATAAGAGATATGCCTCGATGCCAACAGACAATAATTTATCCGAGAAAATTAGTTTTAAAAACAAACAAACGAGAGGGCGTATAAAAACTAAATCTGCTGCAGCTTAGACTTGAAGACCCCCACATGTATGTGCATGACTAGAATGTCCAATATTTAATGTATAAATGTTTAAGAACCATTTTAGTCTTTACCCAACATCACTTTATGCAATACTTGTACTATAGACTGAACGAACTGGTGGTGATTTTTTTACATGGACTGTCAAATATATGATCAATTGACCATTTTCATTTCAGTTTATCAGCATTATGGAATAATAAGATGAATAACAGGTGTAAAATGTTGTTTACTAGAAAACTACCTCAATGGTGGCATCGTAATTCTCGCTTACTATCTTCAATACCAAATACGGGGTTTACATTTTGTCTAACATTCAATGGAGCACAGAGATTCTTAAGTATCAAAGTGTACTGTTTCTTATAGAATATAGATACTTCTTAAAATCATAATGAAAATATGATGAGTTAAAATTGTCAAAAATGTTGATACGGTAATAGCTGTACTGTATGATATGGTTAACATCAAGTGTTTATATAAAATAGTTTAACACAATATAATTGGCAGAAATGTTAGCTCAGTGTTTTATTTTTATTGCGATCTTTATTTATTTAGTTAGTTTAAAGTAACGTGTTTGTTGTATAACATTCTTTTTATGCAAATTGTGATGCACTGACATGAATGGCATAACCTAACCATATCACTTCTTTTGTATTAGTATAATGGCATGCAAAATAAAATGTCTGTAAATTGGTACATAACTGTAGGTAAATGTATTATACCTGGTATGTCAATAACGTTTATAATGCTTAATAAGAAAAAGGTATAAGTAAGACAAATAAATTGGCGTATAAATGATAAAATAAAATCTACGCCTAGGTTAACACATACCTGTTGAGTGTAAAATTACAGTAAAACTAAGAAGATTCAGTTTACAGAAAATATTGAAAACAAACCGAAACACATTCGGCAAAGTGACATACAATGGTGCTTAGACCAGCCTATATATTCATAACCTCGCATTTCCTGCGGATTTTCCCAATGCCTAACAGAATAAAGAACATATTTCAATGTAAAACAAACAAAAAACATTAAAAAAACAACAACAAGCGATTAGGTATTTTAAAAACGAAGTAATGACGTTATAGGACGCGTAGAAAATACATTCAAATATAAAATGTACGCTTTGTATTTTCTTGACAAGAGTTGTGTTAGAGATTCTATATAAGTTACACAAATTACTAGATTTTGGAAAGTAATTATTTACTTGCAGTAGTGTCAAGGACCGGAGGCGGAGGAGTAATAGATGGACTAAAATGGATTAAATAACAAAGTTAAAACATCAACAGAGAATTCACTAATTAACTAAACAGCAACGTTGTCTTGAATTCACACACATGATTAACGACCACTGCACAAAATTTATTTACACTGTCATAAAATAATACATTATTACAAGAAATACTTATGACCACGACACCCACATACTCGTTAAATGATACATTAATAAGACTAAATAATACATTTATAACTGGACGACTTTATTATTATTCTGTATGTGAGAATGGTATGATGTAAAAAGTGTCAACATGACAAAAAATGCATTAAACTGGCATTTTCATGTTCATATATATGAAAAAAAATGATATATTTCACCATTTATACAAAATGAGCCCATACGCTATAAATAAATAAAAAATACTTCCCCAAAGGTATTTTTCTTATCTTTGATAACGTTTTTATTTGCCTGCGATTTCCTATTTTATTGAACATTATTCTGTTTTGTTGTAGCAGCTCTAGGTGATGGATTGAATTTCGAGGGCTTTGTGAGCTTCGATCACGCTATGTTTATTATTTTGCAATGGTATTGTGTCCATTTCTCAATATAAGCCAGACAGTGTTATTTTGAAAGCTACAAATATATTCTCTAGCTTGCATCGCCTCAAGACAAAATATGCGTAATATTCATATTTTGTCAGTCTTTCCTCCACTGACATTTTAGTCAGCACCTCTCAAGATACCACAATTATATACAGCTTTAACGTTTGTTGAAAATTATGTACGTTAACTGTTTAGTTTAATGAAGTGAAAAATAATATTAACACACCCTTAAAATGTAAGTATCAAGGAAATAAGAATTAACGCATGCGTGAAATTGCCGTGAATTTAAAATGTGTATTCTTCCGCCCCAGTGACGTGCACACCGATCTATCTCACACCGCGTTTAAACACAATCAAGTACACAAGGTATCGAAAAGCTCGATGGAGTTAAATATATTATTACACAGTCATCTTGGTAAAATCCACTCATGCAGGAAACATTGCATAATTTTCGAATACATATTTTGTTTCATATTGAATGATCAACAGATAATACATTTTTACAATAAACGATTTGCTAAGGCATTGCGCTGTTTTCGTGACATTTTAATCTACTCTTTGCCCTAGCTGTTTTTTTTTTCTACCAAAACATCCTCTCAAGTGTGTTCGTTTTAGTTATGCTCTGTAAAAGAAATTGATAGGAAAGGTTCCAATATTACAGATCTTTGGAATGATACTTAGAATTACATAGCAGGAAATATCTTGTTCACATTTCTTTCAGGTTGCATGTCTTGCTTATATGTCAAACATTAAAAAACAATATTTAACGAATGTGAGTAAATGCACTTAAAAATTTAAATGCGATACCTGAAATAACTATTTCTTTGAAATACGTTATGGATGTATCTTTAGTCAGTAATATATAGCTAGATACAGATTTTACCGTCCTAGTGATTATACATATTATTTGCTTATTTCCCAGGATATTTCTCTGCTTTATAAGCGACGTTTAACCCATTTGACACTCATATTTTGTTCAATTTGTTCAAGCAGTGTTCTTTGTTTTCAATAAGTCTTGCCTTAGCATTAATGTGAATTTCTTAAATTTGTTTTCCAGGTTGGGTGTTGCTCCGAACTACCGATCTCTCAGCATTTCAATTATGTTGTCATCCCTGATATCTAAAGTGAAATGTAATCAATAGAAAAAATTGAAAAAAGGAAAAGCTTTGTAAGATTTCATCTGCTCGACCGGGAATTATTTTTGTATGACCTACATATTGAATATTCCTTATCATTAACTGAGAATATGACTATGTCACTTCAGAACATGAAATAAAATTTCAAAAAAGTGAAATTGAATTTAACAAATATTCAATTTATTAAATTAAATTAAAATGAACGTAGTTTGTGTCTGCAAGTGCCTTGGATATAATTAAGGACGTAAATAATAAGCCTACGTTTACAAGCCAATGTACCTTTGGAAATATATTGAATAATTTAACAATTACATTTTAACAATTTAGTTTGCTGAATTGAAAATGCAAATTTTCGATATTTGAACTTTACGGTAGCGGTTAAATATATCGGTTTCAGAGTATCTTTGCATAGCAGCAATGAAAGACTTTACAATCTAAAACAATTAAAAACCGTTAAGGATTTCCTTGGTCTGTACGATCAATACGATAAACATTGTTTCGTATATTTTGTTTTCAAAATGTATTTAAAAAAGACCCGATCCTGTTTACCCCATGTTTGGCAAAGGAGGAAACTGTTCCTAAACTATTATTCACAATGAGCATGAATGTTTTTAGAATTAAAACAAATCTTGCTTGTTGTTGTTTGTATTAATATACTGCTGATACCACGAGGGAAAGTGTAATGTTTTTTTTTCGTCTGGAAATTTCTCATAGCTTAAGTTCAGCTTATCGATTCAGTCTGTTGTTAGACTATGTAATGTTCAGAACTTGTATGCGATACTGTTTCGGATTGTATTTTTTCAGAATTAAGGATGGGCCTCTGGTTTACATGTTTGTGATGAAGTTAGGAACGTTAGGACAAAGAGTAAAGAATATTGGATTAATTGAAATTGTAATACTTATGATTATAAGATTTAAAATGACTACACAGCATTAAGTACATATTTATTCATTTTGGCTAAATACACAAATGTAAAAAATAGACTTAATCTTTATTTTATCACTGAATGCTTATTAAGGTAGCAAATTATCATTTGAGCACGTAAGACGGTAAATAGGCTAGAACAGCACACAGTTTGTAATCGAAGTCTAGCATTACACCGGGCCATATTTTCACTGATGCAATCGTTCATAGTCTTTAAGAAAGGCAAATCATGAATCTGAATAATAACTTCCGAGATAAGTTTATTCACGTAAGCCATCAGAATGCATTTGTCCCCACCGTCAAATTGATGCCGTAACACTGATTGTAGAGAATGCAAATGCTTAAACCTGTCACGAGCCATTTAGGTAATCAGCCAGATCTGTGTTTGTATGTTATTGTCACTTACTAAAAAGCACAATTGTCTTGACAGAAATTCCAAATGAATGCACTTCATAAAAACGATACGTAAAAGAAGCAAGGATGTCAGTTCTATTCGGAAAAACATAATGCATGTGCGTTTATATCTTTATAATGAAAAACACAATTTTTTTATATTTTATTCTGTTCGTGCGTTGCTAACATTCTTACATTTAAGTCAAATGCTTATAATCTATGTCTTTGGTAGGTGTTAATTTTTTTTATTTTTCATGGATGCTGAGTTATACCGTGATACTGGACTAAATAAACAACACTAATTTTTATTATTATTTAAGTTTAGAGTTAGTTGTATGTTTGTTTGTTGTTGTTTTTTCCATTTGTTTGTTGTTTTTACATTGCACCGACACAAGTATGGTCATAGTGCATATTTATTAGTGGTGTAGGAAGATGTCTATACCGGGTTAGACCCACCAGCCAACCGCAGCAGAGCTGGAAAACCTCCTCACACTTACACTATACTTTAAACTGACTATACATTAATTTTCATTTAACGACGCTAATTTTATTATTTCAATACTTGTCTATGAGTCTATCAACTGATTATTTACGCGGAAGTAATATTATGAACTGTGCATCGTTTGACATGACATGATATATCAGTCTATTACCACGTCTCAAGATATCTACTTTATTTATATTGTGTAAGGAGTTGCTTTTTAAATTCATCAAGTTTCTTAATTCATCACTGAATCATTTTGTTTTCTAGAAGCAATTATAAGTCCATTTTCAGCATCTTATTTTAATGATTCAGTTATTTGTGCATCTTTATTTCTTGCTGATCCAACAATGATTGTACCCATAGAAATACCAACAATTTGTCTAGGTACACTATGAAATGTAAATGTAGCTGGGTGTCCCTTTGAAGCAACAATACAGATATTCTTTATCCTCTTATAATACAGCACTGACCCATATAATATGCATAGTTAGATTAATCGACAAAAGTATATGTTTTACTAACTTAACGTGACATATAGTCAGTGATAAACTTGTACCTATGACAAGTATCTCACTTTTTTGAATAACTTTGTGATGCCTCAGGCTAAGCTCGTAATCCCATCTCAGTCTGTCTGAATACATTTTCTACATTCTGATATTTACGCTGCCTTTAAATCATACAAAAAAACTCTGGTTCAAACAGTGTGCAACCTCGTGGGAACTGAAAGCTTTGGTAGTGCCGGAGATGGGTTTTTTTCTATTATAACGATATAATTGTCAGTTTTAGATGCCCATTCTCGCTCTATCATGTGGAAAATCAGTATGAAATGCTCTTTCAAATCTGGTGGGCTAAGTTATCAATTGGTGGGAATTTGACATCATTTACATAGGTCAGATTCCTGCCTTCTTATATAACGAAATACAAGACACTTGACACAATTTCATTTCATGTTCTACATCTTCTTTTGAATCGTGTGTGCTCTAATTTTACGCGGACCTTTTGATAGATTCTACTGCCATTTGTTATTCACGTGGCTATTCTGTGAAAATTGGCGGACTCATAGATTGCTTGAAATGGAAAAACGTTAACTGCAAACAGAAAAGGACAGATTTATGTTAATGTCATCTGTACCGGTTTAACACCACAGCAAGATATACCTTTTGCGTATGTCTTATCAACGGCTAATTTGCTTGTCTTCTTTTATATCGCATACAATTGCGACAGAATGCGTTTAAACCCGTAGTTAGAAATGAAACAGTACACTTTACCTAAAGCCACTTTAACTAACTTTTTATTTTGCTTTGATGTGACAGAAAACATTGTGGCTAATGAGCTAATCGATTGTGCATTTACTTCTTTAAATATCTAGCATTTTCGACACCTTCAATGAATTCAAACTTCATATGAATTATCTACACTTTGTAGCAACACTTTTAGTCAGTGTATTTTTACACATGTATGACTTTAGGATCGTCTTGTTATGTGTACTTTCTTAATTTTCCATCTAAAACTTCTTTGGTACATATCCAATTCATATGTCATTAGAACATCTGCGTGAAATGTAAACATACACGTCCTTGGTGCTTTGCCTTAGATTTGACATTATACTTGTCCGGACAAGGTGACTGCACTTTTATGTAAGTGACCATACCTACTCATTTATTTCTCCTTTATATTAAAAGGCTTTACATATCAATCACTCGAAGTACGTAAGGGGGGTGCATGGATAGCAAAATTGCCATCCAGATAAATAAATTCATTTATCTTTCTCATTTTTCTCAGAATTCAGTTTTATAAGAGGGACAGTTTAAATTTAGCTTTAGGCAAATATGCTAAGTAACCTCTAGATGATGGTTATTGTTTTGTTTTTGCTTTATCTCATGTTGCGATCACTATGACTACGGTTCCCGATAAATCCTAGAAAACTTTTAGTGGTTTGTATCACATTTTCTATGTTTTTGTCTACTTTAGTTGTACGTCGTATCATGAAGCTATAGTGTTCTTAGTTACAGTTGGTGATGAGTGCGTTTTCTTTCGAAGCGATCAACTTTACATTTCCCTGTTGCTTTGCAATATGCTCCATTGTGATAATCCTCTATAAACCTGAGGCACAATGTAGGCATTTAAGCATTGACCTGTCAGTCAGAGAAATACCGACGCTGCTAATTTAACATTAACGTTTTTTCGTTTTACCTTTATTTTGCGAATTATTAAATCTTAAGTTTGGCTAGTTAATAGGGTAATATGATAGTTGCAATGGACATAAAAAGCAAATGAGTTGTCTTGTTGCTTGGAACAAGCCACTATTTTTCATGATGAACTACACCTTTGTTTTGTGCAATTATATTCTTATTATGTACTACTTTAACGAATGTGTCCTTTAATTATCAAGCCGTGCTGCTTGTTAAATGGTAAAACTATAATTACAAGAGTCGCAAATAAGAAAATTACCCCATTTGCCTTTTTATACTAAATCAGGGTGTGTTAAGTGTAACATTATAACCGTAACATATCTTCAGACAGAGGTTGTCATTTTTCTCTTGCAAGAAAGATTTACAAAATTATAAGATGTACTGCTATGTTTGCATGCTATTGTATGTTGAATTGTGCAAACCACAGAGATTCTAATGTTGGCATAGGCGCGACGGACTGGCGATATCATAAATCATACACGATGACAATGTCGCTGTAAGAAACCAAATTACTCCTGTCCATTTGGGTGATATCGTTTGCTTTATTTCTAAGGATATTTATTTCTAAGGTAGCATTTTGTGACATCATTTTTATAATATCTTAATAGTTTGTTTCATCCAGCAAACATCAAATGCAGCTCGTTTCGTATCAGTATTTGACGAAATTTCCAAGGAGAATGCTTCACATAGCCTGTAAATGTTTTTCTGACTGCTGATTTAAGCAACTTGCTAACATATCGCCTTAACGTTCCATTCGATCATGGACTATATGCTTTTTTTATTTTTAAAAGAGCTTGCAAAAGACTCACACCTCATTAAGTTCTTCGGTATATTAAATGTGTATGCACACATGTTTATGAGTACACATATTCTAAACGGGAACATAAACTGTACGAATCGATTTGACTTATGCAAATAATTTTTTTCATTTGTATATTCACATATGTTGATATTGTTTTATGTGCTTTATATTATTGCTCTTCAGGAAGTCGAATACTATGTTTTAAACTAAAAGCTTACAGCCAGAGACAATTATTTGCAATTCGTATGCAATTCAATGTTGTCGCAGTGATCGTGTATTTTAAAGAAGTATAGTCTCTATCGTAAAGGACGACATTAGGTACTCTCCAGGATAATACCTTAGGATTATCCGCTCTAAAAAGGATCTGGTCTTGTATAATTAGGCTTCCTGGCTATAGCGATGTTTTGTTTTGCATAAACTAAGCTCTTTGAGAAAGGAAAGCACATAATTATAGTAAGACGAATCTATCAATATATTAGGACATTGAAACTACATTTTTATTCGATGCTATGATACGTGATGACAAGACAAATCAGAATATGCCTTCGGCAATGTTGATGGTATTAAGTCATATTTATGTATTTATTACAGATATTTATATGTGTGTTTCTGAAAGGGCGGTGATTGATTTGTAAGACTGTTTCTTTGCAATCGATGCTGGCGTGCAAAGAAACTGCCAAAATAAAAAAAGATTAAAAATGACATACACATTGAGGAACCGTCCAGTCCGAACGTAGAAGCATGAATAGTACATATGGCAGATGCATCAGCAATATATAATATATTGGGTTCCATAGATTACACATTATCCTATTCAAAAATTGAACGATATATAAGATTGTTTATGTCGTGACAAACCAGACAGCGTATGTGTTGCAACGTCTTGCCTTATTCGAAAGTATGCACCTTTAGCAAGATCCCAGAATGTAAATCGGAACTATACTACTGTTACTTACAAGTATAAAGAGTTTACGGGCTTCTTTACAGCCGTTGCATGCGGCCTTTGCTGTATCTGAGTATTTTGTGCAGGTGTTGAATGTAATAATCCCCTTTGCAACTAAAGGCATAATTTCATCTTTTTAAGCGAAACATAACGCATTTAATGGCCAACACAAAACACATGATTTGCCACAAATGTATTTGTTTTTCTCTACAGCTTTTGGCAAAAAACATTATCTTTAAAACCATGGTTTAAGTTAAAATAAATTAAGTTTCGAAGTAACGTGGTATTGTAAGAAAGCTACTAAGGCTACTAAGACGGGATTCATTCTTATTTCAGATAAAATGAAAGCTTTACAATACAATCTTTACGTGAAATCCTTCAAATTCGAGCTCTACATCTTAACCCTATTTAGGACTGATTAGTAACAAGGCAATGACTTATCAACCAAGAGAACCGAAAATTGCGACTATATTTAAGGAAAATAAATGATCAATATCAGTGTTTCTAGTTTTTACTCTCAGGTTTCTTCTGTATTTGTACTCGACTCGAATAACTGTCTTTTACTGTTCGTAATTAATGATTAATTTTGCAGATATAGAACTCGCTGACAAAATAACATACTTTGACATAGTTCCTAAGCCATGTCGGTGATATGCACGTACGCTTGTAATACTCAAATATTAAGATCCATGTGCTTTAGGATCTTTGCAGTAAATGAGGTATGCCATTTTATTCAGTAAACATGTGTCGACTGTCTGTGCCCTATTCATAATATCACCTTGCATGTAATCGAATAAATACAATTTTATTATTTGAAATCTTGTTAAGAAACAATAACCATTGTAACTATAACTATGTGATAGATGAGTACACAATAAATTGTAACGATAAATTATATATTTACGACTAAAAATACTATTTAATCATTATTTACTTTTAAAGACGCGTGTCTTAAATATGCTGGAAAGATCCGAGACCTTAATTTATGAATACTCATTTGTTTGCATGAATGCAATATATCACTTCAAGGATAAAAGATATGAGAGCATGTCATTGAATTTATCGTTAGACACAATTTATTTGTGATACTGTAAGCCCCTGGACAGAATCGACTAAGATAGAACAATTACACACAATGTAAATCTATGAAAAAAAAAATAGGAATATCGCAGTACGAGGAATATTATGCACATCGTTTGACTAAACTTGTTTGTCGCTGGATTAAAATTACTAGTGTTATGCTGAAAAGAATAGATCCTATAAAGCCCAAGAATACTATGCCAGGAGTTATTTGTCGCTGTGGAATTTATCCACGTTGCGATATACGTATTAAAGAAAACGCAAGCGCCTGGACATTTTTTTTATTTAAATTGATCGGTTTTCTTTCGATTGCTTGCATTTGAGAAACACGTCAGGAAGAGCGAGGTTAGAGGTTAAAACCGGTTTAAGCACCACAATTGTCAATATTGCCGACATATTTACATATAAATTTTAAAAAAAATACATAACCAATATTTGCAAATAAGAATATTTCAATATTTCATTCTCTAACTATTTTAGATAACATATACAGGCTATATTAACCTTTTGTTAGAGATAAGATATGCAGTTGTGTGTATTAATAACATCCAAGTGTTAATTAAAAAACCGAACGAAAAATAACGTTTTGCTTAAGAAAACAGAAAAATAAAAAAAAAAACAATACAATACAATATCATAACATTTACAGGCTATTTTTAAGATAATGGTCACGGAAATGTTTACACCAATAACTACAATTCTATGTTAGCTGTGTAATGTAATGTAGTTCGCTATTGAATTAGATCATGTTCTGACTTGTAAGACAGTGTACGGCAATATATGGATCTTTAAAGTATGTTTTTAAAGATTTGTTTCGTTAGATCTTTTTCCACATACGAGCCTTTATAAGTGATATAGAAGTAAATGCTAATAAGAAAACATTAGACACACACACACACACACACACACACACACACACACACACACACACACACACACACACACACACACACACACACACACAAGCACACACCCACACCCACCCACCCACCCACACACACGTGTATTAACCGCAAGAACACATGGAATGTAACAGTTATACCTGGTAGCAAATCATATTTCCATTGTGCGCAGATATTTCACTCAGTCTTGATTTTCTAGCAGGATTCGCTGCAATTTGAGCGTAAAGATTTCAACACACTAAAGGCAAGCCATACATCATTAATCGGAAACGCTTGTGTTATTTCGCGGCCTTTCGGTCAGCTTCGATTATCACCGGATTTGAACGAAATATTCCGATGCAGAGTCTCTAACAAAAATGTTTTGGCGATAACTATTTGAAATGGGGTACAAATCTTGCAATTGTCACCGTAAATCAAAACTCAATTTCTTTGATTTTTTGTCGTAGAGACTTTTCCAGTATATCCGGTGTTTATCAAAATGGCGTCCTTCGCCCGTGACAAACGCGGTCGATTTACTTTAGAAAAGAACAAACGATCTATTAGCAAAACTCACGTGATGATCGATCACAACTTCTGTGTGGGACATACTTGTGTTTTACCACAGTGTTTATCGAAGGAGTGCCCGCTGCCAGACAACATTAACCGGTAAAAATGTCAGCCGTGACAGTTGGAAGACTGGACGAAGAATCATAGAATAAGAAGTTCTTCTGCGGTCATTGCAATGCTGCAAGGCACGTCGCCTAGGGCCAGTACCGCTCACGTATGACATTTAGTTGGGGAGTTACAGCGTGGTCTTGGGGGAAAACAGCGTGGTCTTGGGGGACATTTGTATGTAAAGTGTCAAAACATTGAGTGTGCCCAGATCAACATAGTTCCCTATGGGAAAGACCACAGGGGCCCCGGATATAAAGGCATCCCCTCGCTGCTGTCAACACCAAGCTTGGAGCGGATAAATAAACATTTTGGTATTTAAAAAAAATAAATGTAACATCGACTTATTGTACATAAGTAGAATAGTCTTCTATATTCTACATTTGAAGTTTGTTACATTTCTGATGATTATTTAAAAAAATTAAAACTTTATGAAAGCTACACAAGTAGAAACAAAGTGCGCTATTTTTTATTTTTTTTTTTTTGTAACTAACTATTCACTTTTATTTTTAGCAATGATTGATCGTCTCGGCGGTCCAGATAAAGTCAACAACTTCCTGTTGACTCTGAATATCAGGCCTATCAACCCCCAAAATTAAAAGGTACTTTTCATTGTTTATCAATAAGATTGGTTTCAAACACTAATTACATATTGATTATTAAAAATGATTCTTGGTATACCATTTTATGTTGTTATTATTGTTTCATATGTTAACAACACCTATTTGCCCTTTTTTACTTTTTAACATGTCCATATTGATGTATTATAAACACAGGGGCATTTTTTCTTCCTGTGTACAACATATCACTTCATTTTTGTAAAGGCAAATAAGTCATTCTTTACATTTAACATTTCTCAAAACCATGCATCCATTTATAGGTGATGGAGCGCAGGGCCGGAAGTGACATGGAGTCCGTGGCTGCTGCATCGACACTGAATGCTGCAAATAATTCATTAGCCATGGAAATACAGTTGAAGAACATCGAGTCGTTGAGTGTTCTCCGGTACAATTGAGTGATGAAGGCACCGACTGCAGAAAATGTGGCGGGATCTGGTCTAAATCCGGCCTGTCTTCGGACAATATTCCTGCGGGATGGTGGAGATGGACTGTCTAATAACTTCACATGTAAATATAAAGAAGGGCAGCCCCGTGTCCTAAGTTGTTAACAGAGACAGTAATTACAAAGCTGGTGGATTTCTTTAAACATCGGCAGTGATGTGTATCAACTGGTATTGTGAACACGCATTTTTAATTATAGCCATATTTGATATTGATTGTTTCAGTTCTATGTGTACTTGTCATGCTGTCTTACATTGTATCATTATTTTGGAATAATAAGGATTTTCAATTTGAGATGTGTCTTTTCTAAAACTTCTCTTGGTAGCATATTGACTTCAGTGAAACTAAACACCTGAAATATTCGCAGTGAAATATTTAGGTGTGTTTGTGAGATTTACCACATAATGTGAATGCTTATTTTTGAACTTATGTTCATGTTAGTGCAATGTTATATAATCAATTTAATGTGTTTTCAACCCTCTTTGTACATTAAGAAACATTTTTTACCCTCTACAGTTTTTTTATGTAAAAACTTGCATTGTAATTAGCAAAATAAGAATAAAAAAGCAGTTTTGCAATTTTTTGCTAAGAGGGGTGGGGTTATTCATTGACCGTTTCAGATATAAATATACGGTAAAAAGTTTTTAATTTACTGTTTTATGATTCTATATACATTGCATGAAAAATGTATGTAACACTCATTGCTTGTGAACATATAAAAGTAACTAAAAATCATAGATTGATAGCCCTTATTTTCTGTCTTGGCTGAAAAACCTATATTCTATGAGCCGATGTTTGATAATTCACCTGTATGAAAAGTATAATGCTCATCAATGTCTTTTTTTTGTTAACTAAATCTAATAATATATGCTATGAGACACAAAATAAAACCAAAACAAGAGTGTTTTTGCATTTTTATTGATTTTATAAGTAAAACTGTAGCATAAGTACTTTAGCTTTACAGTACAATTCTAGATAGAGAGGGTTGGCAAAGTCAAACATTATTTTTTTCTAAAAGTTGATGGTGATTTTTTTTTAAATTTTGAATTAAGATCACATAAGATCACATATACATAACTCTTAATGAAAATAACAAATTAATTGGATTTCTGAATATTGCCAATAATGGATGGCTTACCTTAACGTTCTCTCGCCAAAAAACAGTTAAGGAAAATAAGGCTAAGAACATACATTGGAGCATAGGTAGAGTTTTTTGGGTTCGTGGCCAAATAAACCTACATTCACAGAAAACAATAACGCAATTGTATAACGTTCATAGGAAGGGCATGATAAAGAATGTTCCTAAATTATCGCAATATACCGACAACGCATAAAGTTATTGCAACAGAGAATGGTAATTTCTTGCCGCATGTATGTTATATTTCAAGGACAAAGTTTGTCTACATTTGCTTTAGCAGCTAGTTTAGCTATCCTTGAAGGTATATCAATAGTAGAACCTTATAAAACGAGTCTTTATAACCAAGCAAAAACGTGTTCGAGAGATAAATGTAAGAAACCTCTTGTAGCTTAAAGGCAACAAGGTCAAGTTAACAAAAGTTTAGAGTGAGATTGGATTGTTTGAGACTTATTTTGTTGACTGTGTTCAGCGGCTGTATAGATTAAAATGTACAACTACATTCATTTCAGGTACATATAAGCAGCAGATAACATCTTGCTGCCTTTGAAATCCGACCAGAATATTTGAACTTCAAACAGAGAAAGCTTTCTTGTGAAATGAATAAAGGAAAACACGTCGTGAAAGGCACCTCTGATTTAGCATCAACTTCAGCATTCAACCGTTCCTTGAAACGTGAATTTTGAGGTCTAATAAACCCATGTATGTGATATGATTTAACCAAAATAGTATGATGAACCATTGTTCAAACAATGCATCAAATATATTTAACACTAAAATATAGATAACTTATAAGCGGGCATGTAAAAATGTGAGCCTCTTCACTTAACCGTTGTTTTTAGATATGGAGAAAGAGGTGCGATTCGGCATATGATGTTGGTGGTTTGATTACCTGAAATTTAAAAAGAAATAGCTGTATCCAAAGTGTCAAGTAGTTAAGCAGAGGTTGATAGAGAAAAGGACCGCCAGACAAGAAAAGGATTTAGCTTACGCGTGAAATACATCGGTTTGTTACTTAGGTTAGCTCGCCTTTAATTATCACAAAGTCTAGAGGTGTATACAATTACGCTCGTTATAGTAGATGGTTAATCTGAATCTAAATCTGAAAATAACATGCTAAGACGAGCAAGTGTGTGTAGTGATATGTCAGGTCCGTCAATTTCGGATTGGCTAGATAAAGCATTGAACTGAGGTAATGTCTAGCTACATAGAACCACAAACATACCGACAGAAGCCACTTGAGAGTTTAAATTAAGCTTTAAACAGGATGCGTAGATCCACGTAGAGGGCGAAGTAACACATTGATTGGATATGAGGTAAGTTCAACTGCATTGATGTTGATCTCACAATTCGACAATATAGAAATGAAAATGTGCAAAACAAGTTGCTGACAATTAACAATTTGAAACATATCCAGTCCAAAATACAAGGCATACACAATGATACCCCTTGAAAATATACAAGCACAGGTATGATACACGTTCAATGTTTTTTGAAATATTGTTTTATATTTGTTTAGTTTGATATATTTTGAGGTATGTCGAAAATAAGCAATCCACAAATAGTCATTCAGTTCTTTAAGAGTGCGACCTTTTGCACGCAACATTGCTTTGTGGTAGGTTTAATTAATTTTCCGTGAAAGCAATAAATTACATCAAACAAAAGAAAAATATACATTTCTGTAGTCAGATTGAATTCAATGTCTCTTCTGTATGTGTTGATGTATGTATCATACTTTTCACTAAAATTGTTCAAGACTCTTTCTCTAAATCATTGCATTTTCATGTGTTCAAGCAGTTTAATATTTCAGAAATATATACCCTGAGGTTACCTTCAGTTTAAATAATGTAATTAAATAAGAGAAACAAGATGTTATAGTGCTATTCACCAGAAAGCTGGGCCATTTTTCTTTTGAGTCAGATAATTTCTATTATTCAGATTAGCCAAATTCTGATCTTAAGCGAATTAAATGTGAAGACATAGGTTGTCAGATCACCTTGAATGTTAAATGTTCAATAGATCAAACAAATTCATCAACATAGAATAAATACTTTTTTTCTAGATGGGTTCATATTTGTAGCACAAATCCGGACTGACAACATTTAGAAATGGACACACAGTTGTTCAAACATCAAAATATATGTTACCTTTCCTTTGTTTGTATTTGTATTTGTTTTTGGGTTCAACGGCACACCGACACTTACTAGGTGATACGGCGCCGAATACATTAAAGTTTAACGACATGAAAATATATTCAGATTAAAACTAAAATACGTGAGTAGAAATAAAAATCTATCAGGTTAAAAATGTGAATTATACGTGAAAACAGGTAAATATATTAAACAGATAAAATGTATAACGTAAGCATAAACAACAGTTTAAAGTTTATAACTCATTTAGAATACCAATCTCGTTCAGAAAGCAAACAAGCTTTGAGTCGGACCCTATTGTAAATAGTTCGTATAAGTTATTGACATTAAAATATCTAGGCCGAATATGGCCTGTGTCAATACAATCTAATAAAATATGACTAACAGTCAGTGGTTCTTGGCAAGGAACACACTTTGGCCGAGCTTCTCTTTTTAAGAGATATAAATGAGTTAGTTTAGTATGTCCAATGCGACAGCGGGTAAGAGCTACGCCTTCCCGCTTGTTTTCTCTGCAAATAGAGACATTGGTACCGACGTTAGGTTTAATTGCGTGTAACTTGTTATAAACAGTATTGTCCCAACTTGTTTGCCATTATGTTAAAATATATCGATTGATAAGTCGATTTAAAATCTGTGTGTGGGATGCAAAAGTCTGTCTTAGCAAAGGCCGTGGCAAATTTTGCAGCTTTGTTTGTGGTATCGTACATGTTCTTCTAAGGATTGCATGTATTATTTCTCTCCTTCTCTTTTAAACTTATCTAAATACATACGTCTTGTTTTATATAGCAAACACCTTCCGATAGAACATGTCTCCATTTTATTTGAAGTTTGTTATTGATGCAATTGTTGTTGTTTTTTTCTTTTGCCTTATAAAATGCACCATACAAGCTTTTCTTTAGATAAAGCTTATACTTACATTGAGCTGAATGCAACTTCCTTATTTGCATATTTATAATTTCTACGTCAAGTGTAGCTGTTTTAATATGTTATATTCAGATTAACAAAGTAATCTTAAAGATATTATTTAGGAGTAAGCTGAACCTATGACAAAGGCTATGTATGGTCACACAAAAACAAAATGTATCATTATGCACAAAAGTTTAATTCACTATTGTTAAAATGATATTACATAAAGTATGTTTAAATGCAGTATGGAATTCCACTCAGGAATAAGCAATATTATTAAATTTGCAATTCTGCATATCTTGGATGTCCGGCAAACCAACCACTCCCCATGGCTGTTGGATATACTAGAACGCCAGTTGGATATACCGGAACCTCAGTTGTATATGTGCTATACACGACAAGAGTATTATTACTGGATAACGGTTGCTATACGACTGAAAATCATTTTATGTATTAATGTCATTTCTCCGAATACTTTTTCAATACGGAATACAGTCTTCTACATTTAAATGAGTCGTTTTAGCGTATATACATTATGAAGAGACTTCTTGAGATCCAGATCATATAAGAGTGTTTCAAACGATGTATACCTTGCACCATGTAAACCAGATTGCTGAAAGCAATGTGAGATAGTAATAGCTTTAATATAATATTTCATGAATCTTCTACATGAACTACATCGTACACTATTTTTCTTCAATAACAATAGTCCTATATACACGCTAGCAATACAACTTTGAAGGTGACTAAGGCGCTGAGACATGATCCCTGATTACTCAATAGCTTTAAGACAGTTTTGAATATGTATATAACGATCACACTGTCAGATTCGTTACTTAAAACAACAGTCGCTAGCAGTGATTTCATTAACATTACATATATGTCACAGAAATAACTGCATTGACGACAATCAGATCTGAAAAACTAGTTTTTTCCACTAATATATGATGATTTTTACCCAGAAAGTACTTTGTGGTTACATATGGTTCAGAAGTTAATAATGAAATATTTATCTTTCAGCTTCCTAATTACTAAATATAGTGAAGATAAAGTCCGTACCCCAACTACATCTTAGATGACATGTTTTCTGAACTTCAGAATGAGAATCGATAAATAGACCTTCGAAAGGGAGATGATTGGATCAAGTCGCATCGCCCTGAAGATCATGTATCGCACAAATAACTCAATCACTCTAGGTAAAGCATAATTTACACATCGGTTCGGCTATTTACAAGTACTGGTCAAAATACGTGTACAAAAGAGCATTGACACAAAACAAAAAATCAAAGGTCGTCGTCGAGGTCCTGTTCAATAATGGACAAAAAGCAAAACTTAGTTGTTATTAAAATATTTAAATTGTTAAGCCTTTGTAGTGTATGCGGTAACGTTTTGTCTTTGGACGCATGTAAAAAAAAGTTTCGAACAGAAGAATAGAGCATATCATTTGTCATAAACATAGTTACCTCGTTGTAACAAATATAATTTAAATTAAAGAAGGAATGCATACACACATGAAACATTAACAATTTCAAGTGACTAGAAATTATTATTACCAACTACAATCTAATTTAATTCTAATGTTCACCAAAACTTTAATCATAACCGAAATTCAATCAAGCCGCCACATTTCACTTGTTTACAGAACAATATGGCGCTATCCATAGGGTTTTTGCAGGAGCGATAACATATAAACTTTAATGCAGGGCAACACCCTGATTGGTTTATGAATAGTGCAGCAGGTACATTCATGAAAATAATCATGGTCGAGGAATAAGGTATTGTTTCTTAGATGTCAGCAATATTTACACTGCTAACATGTACTAATTTCACACATCATAAATTATAAGGTAAATCTGAACAAGCTGACATTATGCACCTCAACGATGGTACCGTAATTAATCGTGATTAGGTTTATGTATTTAAAATTGAATCTTTACCACCCGGGTTGTGTGTGTCAATATCTTAGCAAAACTAATGACAAAAATGCGCTTCCAGGTACTTCGTAGATTCTGCATGCCATCCAAACGCCGATACTGAACATGAATCGCACTGCGCTAATGATATTTCACTCTTTGCCATATAAGTGGTACAAATGTAACAAACATGTTTCATTATACTGCATATTAAGCAAACCTGTTTAAAAAACGTTAAAATAAAGAAATCTGTCTTTATATTATCTATTTAAATCAAGAGAAAAACAAAATAAACGCACGTCTACATTATAATGTATGTTATTCGTTCTTGTATAATACAATGATACAACATTATTAACTCGCTACATGTATATTTACACAAACATTACCACCCAATTAAAGCGGATTTCTGACAGGAATAACGATGTGTAGACTGTTTGCATCAATAATGTGTTGACATTTTACGCATTTGGAAGGATTTGTAGAAACTGGGTAAAATATTGATGTCGTTAAACAAACGCAATCTCGTGGGTTTTATTTAAAATATATCTTCTGTCACACAAGGTAACAAATAAATAACGAAATTGGCAAAATAAGATGATATTTTCATTGATGTTAACATTTTGTTACATGTATTGCTCATATATCAATGTGACATATATCCTGCAGTTAGCAAGAATCGTCTTTTATCATAGGATTTGAGTTTGGTGTATCCATATACTGGTTAGGGAAATCCATACGTTAAATAGTCCGAAAGACGCATTGTACGCTTAAACAAACGACGAGCAGAGTCGAAATTAAACCTTAGAGGCAGACGCAGTATAACATACACATACTTGTTGTTTTAGAAATGTATGATTTCAATAGAAATATAAATGACTGTACAATAATAAGTAATTTAGGTGTAAATAAAATATGTTTATTAGTTTACGCTATATTATATCGCTATTGTCTGAGTCCTGTTGTTAATTTAATTTCAATATTGTTGATGGATCGACTGCCAACCCTTCAAACACGATACCATCAAAACAAGTTAACAAAACAATGGCCGCGCTTCTACATCACCAGCTAGTGGAGCAATACTTATATCTTTGTATTATACTTTTTTACGGAAACTGTTTATGTATTCTTACAGTATGATTCAAATAAATATGGCGCATGATAACAAGTGAACATGAATTTAGACAGAGTATGATATAACTTGCGTGATATGTAGACATAATGTGTACAAACTACGTGTCGTTTAAAAAGGTTTTCTCAAATGTAACATATTCAATATTCAAGTAAATGTATATAATAAGTTGGCTTAAAATGCTTAGATAAGAAGGCCACTGTGAATCTCTCGTTCAATACCACACGTACAGGTTAAAGGCACCAACTGCATACAGAATAGCTCATGGTGTTTGGTTAAGGTAATTGTCAAACTTAAATACCAATTAAAACCCGAAATACTTTTTGTAAAATGTCAATAATTTCTGACAAACTTCTCCCCAAAGCATTATAAATAGTTTATAAATATGTTGCTTATCGTGGTTGACAGAGTTTCTTGCATGTTTGATTCCGTCAACACGGCTTATTGGAATAGCTAAGCACAACTGATATTTGCAACAGTACACTTTTTATCTCAAGGAAACGCACGCATTAACCACCTACATATATAGTATGTTGCTATTCAAAGACTGTTATCTTTAACCCATACATGCTAAAAAACATGGCTTAACCTCTACTTACAGCATTTATAAAACAATAATAACACACCTTGTAAAGACATTAATAAATAACTCGAAACATTCGTGTATTGAAATTCGGCATATGCTATGCACAGCACCGCTTGGTCATATCACGTTATTAAGTACTGTCTTGAATTTGGTTATGCATACGTCTGCCACTGCCGATATAACCTGCCACGAGAGACATAGACAATAATGTACACATTAAGTCGTATCTAACACTAACTTTGCAAATTTCTTTAATAAAATACAACAATTATGTATATTCTACAATTAAATCCGCTCTGCACCAGCAGCTTAATGCATATCCGGCAACAACTTTCGCACCAAATAATTGTCGTAAACTAAACTCTGACGTACGCTGACTTTTCATAAAACAAGACGGTGGCATATCTTTATTTAGTTGATCAATAGAGGAATAAGATAATAATTTAATTAACCATTAGAAGGGAAACTTAATAATTATTTGACCATTAGAAGATGAAGCTAATAATTTATTCGACCATTTGAAGATGAAGATAACAAATACCGACGCAGGGAACTATTCACGGACAGAGAACAAATTATTAAAGCCTAGAAGACACTTTCATATAAACTTTATTTACAGTCGAGAACTTTTCTGTTCATTTTGTATTAAAATGCACAATTTGCTTTTGACTAAATTATTTATTTTTATTGTTCGGTTTCTGCTCTATCAATATTTTATATAATCTCATGTATGTATCGAAACAAATTTGTCTTTAGCAAACAGACTGGCTTACTTTGATTAACGTGTGTTATTCTCTACATTAGGATAGAACGGACTTGATGTCGGCAAATTTAAAAGCAAGAAAAATGAAAGATAATGCAATAAACTAGCACTCAAAATATTCAAATAAGCAAGTCCAGATAATAGATCATTTCACTGCCAAATGGGCTTTTGTGTTAATCCGTCTAAGGCCCTTATATGAATTATAACTCTCTCTTGAAAATTATTGCAGTTCGTTTGCTTTCACGTGCTAGCTAACATTTATTTCTGGTAGCAAGGATTTCTGATCGTTACAACCATGATCATAGATATAAACTCTCAAGTCTATTTTGTCAATGTCTTTGTTTATCTAGATGGCCATACAATCATTTGTTGATTATAAGAATATTACAACAACATTATTTTATGTCTTGAATCCAACTTTGGCTTTCAACTTACGTGACAGCAACGTCTAAGCATAGCAATAGTAAAAACAGACCCCCTACTTTCTAAAGCCCAAACATTCGTTTATGGTACGGGACCGGTATGATAATATTAAATATTATTAGCATTAAATTAATTTTAATGACACGTTGTTAAATCGATGATTCTAATGATGGTATTTTTAACTGTTTTACCTCTCTGCTGCCACAATAGCACTCATGCAGCTATAACAAGAAGCAATATGGGTAAACATTTATTTCCAAGGAAAAGCATCTCGTGCACGGTTAAGTTTTGAACCCACAAACGTCTAATCGGAAAGTCGTTAACACTGGACAATGTACGCTAATTTATGTTATGTTGTTGCTGCTGCTGCAGTTGTCTTTGTAACATTGCATCGACACAGTTATGGTCATTCTGGCGACGTCCTAATTGCTATTTGGTCGAGGAGTTGCACAGGAAAATGTGCAGTTGGCACCTCTGGCGCACAAAAGTTCACAAGGAAAACACTACTCTTGAAAGTCGCGTGGGTTTCATCGAGTTTTTTTTATATAAATGACTTTACGATCTCGAAACCAATGCCATTGCAATATTTTCTTCGTTCAATAAGTAGTAAAAGGAGATTTTCCTTCATTAACTTGGCATCTGTATCACTCCATCTTATTGCAGGTTAAAATATCCTGAGAAGTACACGAACATCCCATTAGGCAAGGCGTGACGGAGCTGATATCACATTTGAAAGAGGTGTATTAATTTGAAGGAAATGTTCCTGTCATTTTTGTAACAGAATGCTATTTATCAATATATCTTTGTAGCACTTCTAGTCGTGTCTGGAAAAAAATGACCGAAAGCGAAGTGAATTATAATGTACTTTATGTAAGGCATCTGAAAAACTGGAAAACAGATTGATTAAATAACTTGCTCATTTGTCGTTTTATTTAATTCAGAGGAAGACAGGTCTTCTTTGGAAAAGTTACTTCAAGAAGAAACACGAGTTCTTTGTTTGTAATATTTGAAAAGAGGGCACATTTTATTTAGACATAATTATCATTGCAATCTCTACAATGAAAAATATTTCTATTTAAGAGACTAACTGGTGATGAGAAGTCTCAGATTCTATTGTCAAATATTAGTTTTATTTTGTCTATCACTGTGTTTAACTATTCATAATTATTTAGATAAAACACGCAGCGCGCTGAAGATGGCTTTACAGGCTGAAGATATTTCAGAGGGCTGTACTAATAAAGACACGGTATTTAAGTACTATTATGAATAATTTATCGTTGATTCCACGTGCAATGATTAATAACTCATACGACATGTCAAATATGTATTTTCCTTATGCATCAATGGCCTTTTGTAATGGAGCGCTGGAACGAAATGTAAGTAGAAAAATATACGACATTCAATTTGAATACATTTTAAACAATTTCTTCACTAATTTTTGTATCATTACTATCTAATGGTGAAAGAGGTACACTCTCTTTGATTATTTTAACAAAATATATAGATCTATGTGAACAGAAACCGTTTTTGCTTATTCTTCGTCAGTTATACAGTGCTTGACGATAAACCATATTACTTTAGAATTAATAAACTAACAAACATACGATTGACCAAAACTATTTAGAGGAAGCATTTGATAAATTTTATGATAATTATCATTGTATGCACTGACTTCTGTCTTTTCTTTAGTTTCTCCTTATAACTCAAAACCTATGACTGCTATGCATGTTTTATGCCTGTTATAAGCTTTATTGAGTACATTGTATGATGTATTACATAACATACGCCTAATAAGCGATTTGCATGTTTTCTTAACCATTCATTAAAAGTTTTTTACGGAGTAGTATTACTATTAGAACGTATATATATATAGTTCACTTACAAATATCAAACAATGGAAAAATATATGTCCTAACTGATCAATGTATATATATATATATATATATATATATATATATATATATATATATATATATATATATATATATATATATATATATATATATATATACAGTAAAACCTCTCGAAGCGGCACCTCTTAGCAGCGGCTACCTCTTAGCAGCGGCAGTTAAATTTCCCCCCAGTAGTTTTCAGCGCATTTTAACCTCTAAGCAGCAACTCCTCCGCGAAGCGGTAAGCGGCCAAGTAATTCTCTTCCCTGAGGCTAGTTTAACCTCTGTGTAGCAACACCAGTGCAGCTATTTTTAAAACAGTATGTCGCGTACACCAGAAATGTCACGCGGTCGGTTGATCACTGCTTGTACCCTGTTGAGAAGGTGTTAATTGAAATCACGTTACAGTTGGACGGGAAACCAGCTGCATGCTACAAACATGTCATTGTAGATCTAGGGTATTGCGGGAACGTGTGAAAGAAGTGTCAACCATTGATGGTGTTTACGGTAGGTTTGTTTTCTTTAATTGATCGGAAGATTAAAAAAGATCACTGTATTGATTGCTTACTTAAAAAAATGTTTACATGAAGTGCTAAATGCAAACTGTCATTATTTTAGGATGTCTGACTATAAATTCGACAACTAAATGGTTCAAAACAACTAAATAAAGCTGAACTTACATATACAGTATGAGTGTACATGTACATACGTTTACAAGTTTTTTCTATGTTCAACAGCTTGCGTTTTCATCATGTACATACATTTTTAAGTATTTTTTGTTATACAACTTGTTTTTTCATCATCAATAAATTATTTAAAAAAATCTTTTTCTGTTTTCTCTTATAACAATATATTGCATTTTCATAACCAAAGCAAAATTAACTAAAACATATACTTAGGAAAATCTAATAACAGTACAAAATTATTAAAAAAAACACATTTATTCTCGTCTCTTTGAAACCTCTGAGCAGCAACACCTCTGAGGAGCAACACTTTTCGTGCCTCCGCCAGATGTTGCTGTGGAGAGGTTTTACTGTATATACAATAATGGCAGCAGAATAGTTCACTTACAAATATATATATATATGTAAGTGAACTATTCTGCTGCCATTATTTAAACATAACTGATATTTGTTTCTATTATTAAAGTCTAAATAATAATTAATATTTTCAGCTTAGACATACATGTACATTGTATATGAACATGTCATCCGCCTCTGTTATCATACACAACACAAATACAATAACGTCTATATCTATTACTCTCAAACACGTTTTTCATAAATGTATTCGTAATGGTTACAGGTTAGATGTAAATAATATTTTAGATAGTATTCCGTTAATTTTCCGACTATGGCCACTGATTATTACCTGACGTCTGTCAACTCAAGAGAGGTTACTGTTCGTAATGGCTCGAGCATCAATCAAATTACCTTTGTGCTAGCTGGCATGGTTTCTTTGTATTGGCACTTTTTCCTCCGAAAATGTATGCTTTGAACAAAACATTGAACATTCGTTAAGACACAAAACAACAAATTATAGTCATGTTTAACAGTCGTTGAACTTAGACGTGTTTTTTGTTGTTGTTGTCAATTTAGGTATATAACTGCACCACGTTATATATTTTGAATGGTCAACAAAACAAGTTATCAAAATGTATATTTATAACATGCATAAACTTGTTTTATTTATTAGTTAGTTATACAACTGCCGGTACAAATTCCTTTTATCAATCATCTACACAGGCATTTACTCACAGACGAATTCATTTGTTTATTCGTTAAATGATTATACGACATGCTGACGATGTGCTTTAAGTATTACATATACTCATTTCGAAATTAGTTTCATAGCTTATGACAGTGTTATTTTACTTTAACATATTTATGCATAGGTTCGTCTTATGCTTTACAAATGTTAATATGTGGTTCAATGCTAATAAAACAGTCACATTTTCCTATAACACAGTTCTAATCCTGCCCTTCCTGTAAACTTTCTCAAATACATTCTACTTTATCAAATATAGCTTGGGAATAAGTGAAAAGGGCATCAGTATCTTTTGCATCAACAGTATACCAAACATTCTTCAGGCTGTTGGAGTAACTGAATGTTTATGAATATATAGCTAAATTATTCATTTCAATGTTATATTTCAAATGCGTTCTGTTCTTCTCGATTAAAATATACTTAAATGTAGCTTGGGTTTGCCACATTGCCGATAGTCACGCATTTTATGGCCCTTAAGTAACAATGGTCGTTTTTGATGAAACTTTAAACCAAATATACAACAGTAAATACTAATTTGTTGAGAAAAATGTAATTTACGGACAAGAATCATTGATTACTAAACGTACTTTTCTGCAGGCCCAATAACTGTTGTCAGAATGGTTGTTTAAAAATGACATGCTGGCTGCATCGAAATTGAATCCATGTTTAAACAATAATTGGAGGCATATAATATAAATTCACTAAAAGAAAACAAGATGAAACACTAACAACCATATTAGCAATGTCATTATTCTTTTTCCCTTAGAAATAAGAAAGCAACTATTTCTTATACTGGAATTTGTACAAACAGCGTTTGCCACATGAAAAAGGCATAACAGTACTAGATATGTTGACGGCAATCAGACCTGACAAACACTATTTTGTTCCCGTTAGTGCCCCATAGTCTTTATTTATGAAGAACAGTGTGTTTGCATAATTTGGTGTGTTAGTAGTTTAAGCAAAACACTTCTTAGTTTTTCAATAGACAAGATGTAAGATTGGGTATCGCTTTTGGTCAATGGAAAATGTACTCAACTGGCAAGGAATACGGCTGCCTTTAGGTGTTGGCTTTTTGCTTCAGCGGCACACTCTTTGGAGCATGTAAACATCTGTAAAAATAGGTTTCATACTCGGCTCTATAATCTAGCAAAATCCGTTATTTCCCAAAGTAAAACAAATGCCTTCAAACTCATCACATACTTTCATACATTCACACGATATCTAAACAATACAATATCGGGCAATAATCGGAGATGATAACGATTTGTTAAATACGCTATTACTTTGAATCGGTATTTAGCAATCGCAAGCCCTGTGGGATTCATTAGATGGTCGTGAACACAGCGTGGGAGCTTTTCACCACAAATCACATCTTTCAACAACACATTAAATAGACGTTAAACAAATGCTCATTTGAGATATTGATAACACCGACTTGAGTGTAATGGAAGTTGTACAGATGTGTTAACTAAGCTCACAATAAGTCATAGAGGTAATTTAAAAAGAACACCTACACACTGGTGATCTCGGATTGGTGTTGTTAGCAACAATCGAATGAATAGGGGGGACACGTATTGAATAAAACTTATGCGAACAATATACATTTCAGATATACATGTGTTTGTCCTGCGCCTGACCTCTTTCGTAGATACATGTGTTGTTAGCTAGAGGTGCCCAGTTTATTCATTTATTTATTTTCAAAATCGCTAATATTACCAGTGAATATTGGCTTGTTTATTCCAATTTTCACAAGATGATTAATATAGTGCTGCTGTATTTGAAACATTGACGCAATGAAAATTCTAGTTTAAATTAAAAATGCTTATACGTATTGTCTAAACTATGTTTATGAGTTGTGCTCCTGCCGGAATATCACTCATATAACACATATGATTTAAATTTCTTTAAATAATGTAAAATTTGCAATTTATTAGTTCATTGTGCATCGTTACTTTTATATTGATTGTTGCATTAATTAGTAATCTGTACATAATAATGATAGATGTAAAGACCAAAGCTTGGATCGGCATTTATATGTTTCAATTAACTGAAGTATGTATTATTGATCCGATGCAGTCAAAGGGACTGAAGGCTGTAATACCTGGATTGTAACTTCAAAGTCGACCGTAATTGTCCTTTTCTGATATTATTTAAGTTCTTGTGTTTTGTGTGCATGAAGCAAATAATTTAATTATGCTGCGTCTGTTATAATTATAATCTGACCATTCACAATGAAAACAAAGAACGTTCAGCAAATGCATTCTATTCAAAAAACGCAAAACAGGGCTTGATGTGTAACCACAACACAAATCCTTGGCTTTAGATTGACATGCAAATGCTAAAACCACACACACACACACACACACACACACACACACACACACACACACACACACACACACACACACACACACACAGAGACACACACACACAGACAGACAGACACACACACACACACACACACACACACAACTGAAGTGTTTATAAATTTGCTGATATAACCACTGGTATTAGCATTGAATTTTAATAATTGACTGAGGTCTAAATGAAAGGAATGAAGCTTAAAGTGCAATTGAACAAATTGACAAGTACTTCCTGATCATTAAAAATACAAACTGGAATGAAGCACACATTTTTACAAACACATTGACCTGGAAGCACCATTAGTTCCAGATATCAATCAAACATATATAAGTGTTGCAATTAGTTCATCGCATGCTTTTAACAACAAGACGTAAAGTACAGGTAAATGCTAATATCTAAGATAATTTGTCGTTGGTTAAAATGGAACACAACATGTTATTAAATTGCCTCTTATTCTGGCATTGTTAACACTATTTACGAAACAAGTTCACCCTAATGTAAAAACTACAATTTTAATGTTACATATCTATATATAGCTGCACACCGAAATAATTATAACATATGTTTGAAGAACAGTACATTGTCTCGTTTTACTAAAATATATTTAAAGGGATAAAATGGGCGAAGACAATATTCATAATTAGAACTTTTTATCGTTACATTTAACCGACATCTCCATAAGAAGAAAATAATAGCACTCATATAGTTTAATTAGTTATTAATAAACACAAATATGGAAACTAAATATTCATAAGACCGAAATGTATCTATTTCAAGAAAACATACATTATATAAATTGTTGAGTATCAAATAAGTTATTAACAGGCTTCCAATGCGTATAAATGATTGCTTACCAGTGCTATCCATCACTTTAAAGAGTGGAAATGAAAATTTTTTTTTTAAATCAAGTCGCACAGGCACCGTTTGCTATTAAGCCAGAATGTTTTAAGTGTTTAATAGCTCTTAAATTATTAAGATGGTTCTAAATACTTGTTTACATTTCCTTAAAGAGGAAGTTATTCGACTGCTTAAAGTGGTCTATTTCAGTTTGTGGTTAAACGAAGCATCGACAAAACACTTTAATTATGTTTCCCTATTGCTTTGACATGTTTCGCCGCCTAATGTACGTTTGAAGGAACAGTCATTTACAAGATTCATTTCTTTATCAGCTGAAAGGGGAAATATACAATATAATCTGATCCAATACTTTCACATGTAGTAGATTGCAGAAGTATAGTTAAAATTGGAATTGGAATTTCACTGGTGTCGACTGCAGTTGTTGCAATCAAGAGGATTGGTTAAAAGGATGGTTAAATAAATATGGTAACAGGTAAAGGGACCACTAAACCTGTCATATATTAAACGGCACATCTGGATATACGTATGCATAAAAATTGTAAGCATATAAAAATTACTTTCGAGCTGTAGTTCTGTTCTTTACATTTTTTTTTTTTGCAACCAATGTATGCACTAGTAACCCCTCAGCCCCTCAACGCGTTGTTTCGTACCCCGGTCGGGACTGCATTTGCGGAGGTTGTCCAGATAACCTGTGGTGCGCCGGTGGCTCTCCTCTGGCATAACGTCTTCCTCCACCAATAATAAGCTAGACGTCGCCAACGTGCTTACAACTGTGTCGGTGTGATGTGAAAAACACAACAACGCCAGTTCTTGATAAAACCAATTTTAACAAAAAAATACTATAAAAACTGAACTTTTGACATCCATCCGTGTATAGAGTGATAGAAAACCCTGCCTTCACCTTTCATGAACGGCATAAACTAAAATCTAATTTAATTCAGCGCTTCAACCTTCCATAAATAGCATTCGTAATCGTGGCGATAAGCGGGTCTGCAATTCGCCATAAGTAGTTCTATTAATGTTTGAGATGGTTTATTGTAGTTAATTTTAATAATAAAATAATCTACCATATATGAAATGCCTAAATTATAATCTAATCAAATTAAACGCTTCAACCTTCAATAGATTACATATGATAACGTGGCTTTACTCAGATCTCACGTCGCGAAAAGTATTTCTGTTAACTGAAAAAGTTTTCTGCAGTTAAATGTTTATTGCGTGTTTCTAATTACGTCGTGCTGTATTTATTTTTATGGGAATGCAATGTGCACGTTATCATATGATATCTCACTAAGCCCTCCAATAGGTAAAATTACTAAAATACAATATGTATGTGTACTTGCCTGAGGCATTACTTATTTTTAAATGTATCGTTTGAAAGTATATACTAGATGCAGGCAGCTTGATTCAGTCGCGTTTAATGTGAACACGTATTTTATTACGGAAACAGATGTTTAATTTTAAAACGAATTGCCTTGGGAAATGTGCATGCACAAAGCTAGACGTGTGGAAACATATGCCTTTGCTCGCTTTAAATTGATTGCTTTGTAGTTCTTAAGCATTTCTCTTCAGACCCTAGTGCGCCGATCGTGAGAGTTGTGTGATGCATGCACTCGCTTCATTTTGAATATCGGTTTTGCATTTCAATTTATTTTGTAAAAATACAAACAAACAAAACAGAAAACAAACGAACAAAAACAAACATAAGAAGAAGAAAGAAAAAGACAAACACGTAGTTTTTATTTAAGTTTCAAAAACAGAATAATGCAATACTTCTAAGTATGGACAGTATTTTAGTTAATAAGCTGTGAAATAGATGAATACTTGACTAAGCCACCTGAGTTAATATGTAAATCTAATATTTCTGTATCAGAAGTTAATATATAGTCTACTTTCACACTACTGCTTGCTCGGCCGACTTTACAGTTTACCCCTGGTCATTGTGCGTATTTGTCACACATATATGGCAAATGACACAATTCGATGGGAAGAAAGATTATTGATCCGAATTACCCTCACAGGTACCCATATGTACAGGGTGTCACAAAAGTAGAGTAACACTTATAAACTCTCATATCTTGGCTAATGTATTAATTGTATGTTTGTCTCATCGATTGCTGTACAGAAGGTTATGTGAAGAAATGCAATAAAAAAAACTTTCATTGAAATATCATACAATTTACTTTTTTATGTACGATAAATCAAACACACCTGTTTTCGTTACTGGCGTCATCTTAATGGTAAATAACGTTCTCCAGGTAATGTACCCTCTGTCGCTTTCCCTCATTTACTCTCAGGCTAAATTTTTTAATAACTGCTTCGCAACAGTGTCCTTTGAGATCTTCCTAGATGCAACATTTACTGGCTTTAGGCAATACACTTTAGACTTAAAAAGTCCCCACAGAAAATAATTTAGATAGTTCAAGTCTGGGCTGTGCACGGGCCATGTAACGCCACACTCCTTCTTCTCGGGGTATTTCCTTGACAGCACATGTTCGCCGAAGTTTTCAAAAAGATAGTCAAGCACAACATTCGCGGTGTGGGGCGTAGCTCCATCTTGCATGAATCAATGTTCATTTATGTTGCACCCAAGTCTTTGAAGCGCATGCATAAACTTTGTTCTCAGCAGAGACAGGTAACGCTCACTGTTTACGGTGTCTGTGACAACATACGGCCCTGTGATTCCCAAAGACGACAGCGCACACAATATGGTAACTTTCTCACTAAGCAGGCGGCGCTTGGTAAATTCATATGGTTGTTCAAAAGACCATCAACGCATAATTTTTTTTTCAAGTTGCAGGATAATAGGAATCGACATTCATCGGAGAACCATACGTTTGAAAATGCGTTAGATCTTTCTTCAAGTTTTCTAGATGCCCACTGTCGAAAGTCTAAACGTTTCCACTTTTTCTCCAAACAACGCGTTGCTTAATTTGGATCTTATATTGAAATAATTTCAAATCAAATTTCAACATACTGTGTACTGACGGTTTTGACAATTCTTGTTCCGATGAAGCTCTACTATGCCCCGATCTTTCAAACTCCTCTACGATTGAGTAGAGGTTATTTCTGCTTGGTGCATCTTTTTAAATTCATGTTGAAATTTTCTTTGGCACAAATATTGGAGATTTTGATCATATAGGTTTTTAACACAACTTGCTGACGCAATAGGTAAGCCGTCGACGCCCTTTTGATGGGGTAACAATTGACGTCAATAATGAAGTCATTTTTGCGCACGTGCGACGTCTCAAAGTGCGGGAAACATTATTTCATTGTTTTGTACTTCAAATGATAGTTTTCTGAAGAATATCGGTTAAGAATTAGCAAAGTTATGAAGCTTTATATGTGTTACCTTACTTTTGGTACACCTTGAACATCTGGCTGGAGAGCAAATTTCTTGCTGGAGGGACCTGACATAGATTCAAACTACGGACCCCGTAATCCGCAGACGTGCGTCCCACTACTGGACTATTCCGCTCTATGCAACACCAAACAAAATAACATTCTATTATCAAAATGGTCTTAAAATAATGGTCTAAAGATTTCGCAATGACAACATTTTACTTCTGGATAAAAAGGCTGAAAGAATAGGAATTGCACAAGAAGAAAAATGTGTGCATTAAAACCTGAATTAAGTAAATAACATGTACCTGAATCTCCAACACTGCTATTTAGCGAGATGCATTATTGGTATGTTTCCCAGCATAACCTTATATACAAGCCGCATTATCAAGGAATAATGGTAACTATTTAACCCATGGTTGTTTAGTTTTACCTATATTGACAACAGCTGGCAAATCATGTGTGTAAATTATATGCACATTATCTCTGTATTACTTTTCAAACCATATGTATTTGAATTTAGAAATAGTCAAACCCTTGTTTTCATTCATACGTGTTGATGAAATAACCGAGGTGACAAAAAAAACGGATATGAAATATTAGATTCTTATGAGAAGATTCCGTATTAATGCACAAAAGGATACTTATAAACTGAGATATGTATACACATTCAAAATATTTGCCAAATTCATTGCATGATTTTATTGATTAGGTTTAAAAATTCACATTCGTGGTCATGCGTCTTATATAGGTGCAGCAGCATTTTGTTCCTCAAAATCAGACAACATGTCACTAATGTGTCCTCTTTCAGGCCTCTCAGATGTTCAGCAACTAAATATCACTGAATCCATTCACATTCATATCTCTTTTCAAGTTTATTTTTTATCTGAAATTTAAGACAACCAATTATTAATGATGCTGAAATGTAAATAAAAAACACACACAATTCAACCAATGTTGAATCTTTACAGCACTTTATGTAAATATCTGCTTCAAAGAATATCATAAATATAAACTATTTACAACATAACTATTCGGAGAAGAATCAGTCTCAAATAAACACTATATGCTGAATTAGGATCAAATTAATCATATGTATCGATACTGTTACAGTATTCAGGAATACCACCAGTAGCTCGCCGAGATACCTACAGCACGTGTATGTCAAGACACGTTTTCAAAGGCATAGAAAAAACGTGTTACTTTCCAATATCTTAATTATCTTTATATAAATAAATATATATATATATATTAATAAAAAGTCTTACTGATATTGCTTTCCTTTGCTTATCTTTGTATCCAATATGCAAAATTGATAATTCTGGCAAAAAGAAATAGGTCATGTCGAAAAAACACCTTGTGCTATTATGACAAACGGATTTAAGCCTTTATTAGTGTTAAATGTTTTAGAAAACCTTTTAAACATAGGTTCCATTTAAATAAACCATCAAGTTTTACCTGCATAAAATGTCGTCTGTACTTTGACTGAAACATCCCATCTTTTAAATTAAAGCAATTCAGATAATTGAGTTATTATTAGCGGAATAGTAACATAGAGTTTAGAGTTTTATTTCAAAATAAATATAGCTATAAGCCAGGTGTACACAATATATACAACAAGTTTTATAGTTATACATGTACAGTACAAATATCAGTACACATAAATACGTGGATTGGCTTGTGGTAGAAGGTGTACTACACATTTTCAAGATTAATCGATTAAGATAACTTACTCAAAATAAATAACAACTTTAAATAAATGGAAAGTATTTATGGCAATAATAACAATCGGTTAATTATGCACGTGAATTTTAATACAGCATGTAAAGAATATAGATTAGTAAAGGTTGCGTATCTTTAAAACATGCATCTATCGTAAATTTCCAAATAGACATTTCCGGCCAAACGCCGGTGTGTTTTCAGTTTTCATTTAGAGCTCTCACGTAAATGCATTAGTTTTCCATTAGAACTAAAAGACATAATAAGTTCTTATCAACTTTCTGTTCAGACAACTTGTTAAATTGAAGTTTTGATGATATTAGTGATAAGAACTGATGAAGGGGCATTCAAAAAGCGTTAAAGTGTAGAAGCAATATGACCAGCATATCAGGCTAAAACATTCGACATACAAAGTAATGGTAAATTAATACATAAGCTTTAAAATCGTTTAATTTTCATGGGCTCTTTTGTACATAGCTCTATGGGAAAATGCAGGGATAACGCATGGGTCTAAGAAAAAAGTACATGTATATTCGCATCATGGGTTTATTGTCATGTACACTGAAATTAACTCAAAGTTGGTTTCTTTATTTAATATAGGCATAACCGTAAACAACCTGGATTAAACTTTGTTTATATGACGTATTATTTGTTTACCATAAAATTGACACAACCATGTATTTTTTAATATTCTTTAAATATGTTAAATTAAACATAGATGCGTTTTACAATACGAGTATACATGTATATGACTTCATATACACTTGTACGTAGTCGTTAAATTGTATTTTCTAACTTTAGACATGTGTGCATGCCCTCCGTGCGAGTTTTGCCTTAAATCAACTCGCTTACATTCAAAATGATTCTAAATGTCGACATATATGATTTAAATATAGACATGCACGCGATACATACAGAAACACAAAACATATTGTACACCATATTGCTGGCATTCTTTATGTTACGCGAACAAGATTCGACGGATGAACGAAGTACTTAATTCATAATGAAATATTTAAAATCAAATGTAAAATTTAAAAGCCACTGTGTCCTCTACTATTTTTGCCATCTTAACAATTGCTTTACGGTTTGAAAAAAAAACAACGATGTGTCCACTTTTGATCCCAACAAATATCAAAGCTTTCCGACAGCAGAATCATTTCTGTTTGACATAAAACTTGATAGCTTTTTTTCGCATCGATCATTTGTTAAATATCACTGGCTGGCTTCTTTTAATTAGCAACCGTAAGGGCAACATGAAATTATGAAAGGTTCATTTGCTAATTACAAATTGAAATAATGAAACGATTGATTAAAAACTGTATTATACGAATGTGTGCCTAATTAGTGAACATGAAAGAATGAACAATTGATCTTTGTTCTAACTTATTTACATTTTTTTCATTTATAGTCAGATATAATGCAAATTATATATATATATATATATATATATATATATATATATATATATATATATATATATATATATATATATATATATATATATACACATTTTATTTAACGTGCGACAAAACATCAAGTTTGATATATAATTTGCATAAAACCCTAGATTTTAGGCCGTTCAATATTGCTCCCATTTCAGTCCATGCATTAAGGACTGCCAACTTGATGCGCATTATGATATGTAAGTTGTTCTCAGAAAATCTATGAACTAAATCACATTAATAGTATATGTATAAAAGACGACAGTTAATCTCTCATATCAGTCAATATACTTTCTCAATGAATTTAAGCAAGAAAAATATATTACCGCTAGCCACGTAACTGATATTAAATTATTATTCATTTTCATTCAACCCTCAGTATGTTTTTTTTCTTTTGCTTATATAAACAATACCTAACAGTTGCGCTGGGATGTCAACTTTGTTATTTATGTGATTGTGGTATTGGCTTCTCACTCCATCTGCCCGTATGCGAGTCCCGATCTGTGCCAATCATTTTCCTAACTATATGGACTATTATGAACGTGGATTAAAGGAATATTAATTATTTCATACTTATAAAAAATATACGTTTATACCACGTTTCAGTGATGTACACACAATTCATACATGATAATACATCTATTAACATAGCATATAAGTTGAATGAAGTGTTGCAAGTATATGCAATAGGAAAGGGCATGACAGCACTCGCGAGGCAATCCATGTGAGAGTACATGTGAGAGAGTGTGAGAGAGAGGCAGAGGGACGATGAGAGAAAAAAGAAGGGCGAGAGGGAGGGAAATGGGGAGAATAGGGGCTGACAGACTAGATAGACATATTAAGAAAGTAGATCATTTCATTGGATTTCATTCTAACGCCTTCATTTGGTGAGTTCATAGACAACGCTTACATATGTTTAAAGCTTACATTTGTTATTAAAGTTTTACATAGAAGTCACGCATGCCCGCACTCACAGATCAAAAGGAATGTGCATCATCTTTAAAAGAAAAAAAAGATAGAAAGAAAAGAAGATTTACAAATAATAAATGGAACAATGTATATGGAAGGTAAAAAACACGAATAAGCGTACACAAAAACTTTCATATAGCAACAGCCCTTGACGGAACGAACAACAAGAGAATTCATGGGACAATTATAAATTTGTAAGATATAATACGGTAGATATATATGTATGGGTATCTTAAACAAATATAACTATTAGCATCCCAAGAAAAGATACATTTATTAGACATGCACTTAAAATGTTATAATTCTATATGGTCATCGCTGAACATGTATAGATGTACATCTAATCTTTTTTCTGGACGCTGACAGCATACATGTTATCGTGCGTCCAGGTCAGGGACAGAGGTTTAATACAAGGTCTTCAAACGCGAACTAGCGGTTGGCCGTTGGTTCCAGTCTGACATTTGTCTTTGGTTTTCCTACACCAAAATATCCGGACTCACTTCAATATTCATTATTTTACCAAAATGATGTATTTATTTAAGAAAGAAAAAAACACACACACACAAAAAAAAAAACAATTTGCAACGGTTTATAGCAAAGTTTCAATCTAAGAAAAGATAGTCTAATCAATCTTGACAAAATCGGTTTATGGGCAAATCCTAGCAACGGTCTGGTAATGCAATTACGTAACACTTGATTTAATACTCTGTCCCGAAATTATTTTGATTAAATTTAACCAGTACGCCAGACCTGATAACACTATTATTTCCCTGGCGATTGACGTTTATTGAACTTGAGTACTTCAAGGTCATGACATATCTAGTATGTTTCTATCAGGTTCGACCAGGTCTTGACTTGATTGACATACTTCTCTAGTGGCAAATATTTGTGAGTTTAGGTTTTCGCTATATGTTCATTTATTAGATGCATTGAAACTAACTAGGATATAGGATGCTTATAGTTCTATTTGGGAATGGATGCGCAAATGTTCAATAAGAATATATGACAAAGTCCTATGAGTATTGCAACATATACCAAACACCGAAAAGGCACAGAACAAAGGTATTTCACATGCAAGCCAAGCGAAAATTAAGAAAAAAATTGTGATGAGTCATTTAAGGAAAAGAGCAAACCCGACAGTTACCGCATTGGAACGGTCAGTCGGCAATATGGACCGACTGGAAACATCAAAAGCTTGCTTTTAATAATATTTAATCTAAATTAATGATAGAAACTTGAGTATTAACCTTGTAAACTTAGACATATAATCGATCTCTCAATTAAAGCATATGCTAGTTCATGGCCAAATCATCATTCGAACATATTCCTTCTTAATTTGTATATGTTCTTTAACGCATTTAATAACATAAACTATAAAATGTTGTATAAGAAAGAAAATAAAAAGAACAGATTTATATATACATGTTCTATAAACAGTCTATATAAAATGATGTATACCCATCAATCCATTGGTTAGTTAATATTATTAAAGTATGAAGAATTTCCTTAATATTACACATTGCAGCAGTTGAGTATTGTAGAAAATAGATTTGCTGCAAAGTTAATGTTCTCGTTTTCACGACAATTGCATTATCGGACAACGCAGACGCCCTAACATTGTTATAAAACAAACATGACGAGTTATCCAGCGCTGTTCGATAAACCACAATGAATCGCACAATATTGTTCAATTTTCTATAAGGACACAGCACCAGAGTGTTAATTACATGTTTTCTCTCAGTTCTTTTCCACTTTCATATTTACCTGGCATGTGAATATCTTTAGAGTGTGTGTATTTTGCAAATTGTAATATATACTTCAAGACTCATAGTGCTGTGTTATATTTTTACGAATAGGATAAAATAAGTTTAGAGTGGATGATTGAACATGAATGTGAGCTTCCTAGTACATGTATTTATCATGCATACTGGCATCAAGGAATATACTCGTCTAATATGTATACATGTATAAGTATATAACTGAATAACTGGCTAGTAGTAACAAATACCGCAAACGTTTTATTTAAGTGCTCAAAAAATACAAATATATCACTGGGACATCTGGATGTGCCTTTCCAGTGTAATTACACATTGGTACATGTAATAATCATTTTGCATAAATCATGACCCTTTAATTAAAAAAACCTTGCTTATCATATCGCGAGTGTTAAATTGCTTTTACAAAACAATAGGAATACATTGTGTGGTGTTTTGGGCAGACTAAAAGTAACGTAAGCCATAACACTGGACTAGTTTTTAAGAAACCAACGTGTTTCGTTAAAACTGTGAATCTTGAGCTTATACAATGCACTGCAGTTTCATTCAGAACCGTGAATACAATGCAAACATCGATAAAGGTCGTTGTCAGGTTAATCATTGGCATAAACATTTACATTATCCATTAACATTTGTATGTTGTGACAGTCATGTCAATATAGGATCTCGAATTTTGTAAAATGACTATAGCGAAGCACGACTAACTGAGTTTAATTTATTATTTATTATAAAAGCAGTTACCGTATTCATCATATTACACTTTATGTTACCATCATCTGAATGGAAACTAATCTCATATAAAGGCACGTACAAATATTGTTATTTAAATAGTTTATATCGTATTTTCACTTTTTGCGTAAAAATCATTTTTGCAAATATCAAGCATAATGTTTAAACTAAATAAAAACATGGTCATGTTTCTGAAAAGGGATGTTATACAGGCTACAATTAATTAGAAGAAAATTGATTTGTTGTTTACCAAATGTAAATACTATTAAATCTTAAGTTCGTAACCTAAAAATTACCTTTAGTATTTAAACGTCTTTGGAAGTAATACATAAAGCTAAATAAATAAATCAAGCTATAAAGGTTACTTTTGCCTTGAAGAAGTCAGTAAGATTTTAACCCCTGAATGCATTTCAATTATTTTAAAGTGTTTTTTTTTAACAAGCTGAATTTTCACTCGTTTTAAATGATGAAAACTAACAAAAATTAAATTTCTTAAAGAATGTCAACCGCGATGTTAATTTAATCAATTGTTGCTTGAACCTTAAGTATGTCGTGTGAAACAATGAAGCTTGTCTAGTTATTTGTTATTGTACATCTTGTAGTCAAACAAAGTGGCCGCTTTGTGAGAGATTAGTCCCTTCCATTTATAATACCAGAAAGGCAAGTCTGGCTTGTCCTTAGTGCACGTTGCAAGACACCTACGTTTTTCAGAATGATAATTATGTAACTTTACAAAATCCCCACTTTATTGAATGACATTGTTTTAAATCGCAGAAAACATGAAAAATGGAAACTAAACATGTATCTTTTAGTATTTTGTACTTGAACTCTATCTTCACATGCAAAGAATGAAAATGTTTCCGTTTACATGTAATTAAAATATTTAATTTCTTTGGCAAGGTTGAATTGTGTTGAGCTGTTCTTTCCTCGAATTTACTTTAATTACGTCAGTACCATTTTAACATTTGATGATCACTTAAGTCCAAATATGAACAATCACTTGAACTGTTTTATTTCTAATAATAATGTTTCCCTTCAGAGCTTTTCATGGAATACCCCCTAAGCAGTTCTTGATTAGATAAAAGTAAACCAGTTTAAGTACCCGGGTCGCCTTCTTTAATGACTGGCCGTTCCAGAACAGTGATTTTTGCATTGTAAGTGTAATATCTGATATTTTAAAAACCTTTTTTACGTTTGGCAAGTGAATGGTTAGGCATAGTCCCTTTTCATTTGTTCTCTCTCTCTCTCTCTCTCTCTCTCTCACTCTTTCTTTCTCTCTTCTGTGTTGTATTTTATATTTGGGTAATATATACACTACATTGTTCAAATGTTAGCCATAAATTATGGAAAATGAACTGTTCTGAGAAAATCTTCTGAATACTGTGTTCCAATAAATCTTACAACGCTTTTTTATTTGAAGATCTCAAGATTATAGCCAAATGATATTGCCATGTTTTGCGAATGTACTAGCCTTCAGAGGTAGTATTTATATATTGTAGGTAAATCAGGAAATATATTTTGAATTTGGAATATTATACTAATGTTTATTTGCTGTCTTAGGCAATAAAACGGATATGTACTAGACGATTTGTGCTAAAGATTTTGTCTTTGGCATAGATAATTCGTGCTGAATAAAATCACTAACATTTACATGTAAGACCTAATCTAAATGCGATTTTACATGATTTAGCTTCAGTTTCATCCATGAAGACCATTTCCCTCACCTCCTGGCTTGCTAGACCATCTTTGAAAGGAGTCTTCAAATAAATTATGTTATTTAAACACTAGTATTTCAATGAAATAATCATTTAAATAGTTTTTAATGTACTTATCTTTAATAACACCAACACTACTACGTTACTTAAAACTCATGAATAAGAGACAATATGCAAACAGACACCTAAAGCAAAATAAGCAAGTATGTTGGAATTCGTTTTAGCATTTTCTTTAAACGTAACAGTTTAATAAGGAGGTGAAAATGTTATCATCGATTAATTGTAACACAGGATATCAGAATACACTAACCCGATTACAACAGGAGATAAGATTGTCTTTGCCCAAATGAAATGAATTCATTTGGTGAGATTTAATCAGAGACGATTAATCCAATTATTTGTGTGTAAGTTAACAACATGTTAATTAATATTTTTAGACGTGTGTTGCAGCTGATGAACTTAATATAATGTTATTTAATGCTTTATATTTTTAGACAGCTTATATAGCCAACTTACCTTAGTATACTGTTTAATACAATAAAGTAAATACTTTTAATTGTGTTATTTCTGCCGTTAGCTGGCTTTTTCCAGAATGAGTTTAAGGCAAAATTAATTAAGGCAATATATAAAGCTAACATTGCCTAACAATATACATAAAACCTTTTTATGCTTTAGCGTTATTGTTAACTAAGTCAAATATTCCGCTGGATATGTCCAAAAATATACAGATATAATATATGCTATAGGTCAAAACAGTTAAAGAACCAATACTAAGAAATATTAATCTTCTTACGCTAGATTGAATCTATTGACATTATTAAGGGTTTAAGCGAGATTAGTTCATGATAATTGATGCGAATTCTTGTGTTTCAACAATTACCTGTTTAATCGTCTTTATGAATTTCCTGACCTTAAAGGCTAAACTTTACTTCAGGCATTAGCTTCAAAGCTCATTATACATGCACAAGATGGGTTTAATTCTCTACTTTTCGCAAACGATTCGCCGTCCGCCAAATGCAAAGCAATAATAATAATTTGCACAGCTTAATAAAGAGCATATTTGTAAAGAAAAGCATATCTTTCAGCGGATTTAAATGTGTTATACTATATCATATATCATACGAAGCTCATTATGTGCAATCAAAAATATGCATGTTCGCATTTCTGTTTATTTCTTTGGAAAGAAACATTTTAAATATTTCTAAAAATCATAGTTTTATCTAAGTAAACTTAGTAAACAAGGCTAAAAGTAAACAATATAATTTCCGACAATATCTGTACGAAATGCTATTGTAAACATTGCAATATCACTATTGTACACAAAAATCGCTAACAATGCTATTATTTCGTATCGTTTATAAACTGCAAGAAGTCATCCAACTGAATTAAAACCCTATTTATAAACTAGTTTAACGACCAATTAACTTATCAAATGATTTTCAGATGGAGAAAAAAACACTTTCAAATTGACCATCCGTTTTGAGCTGATGGGATATTATGACAGTTTAAACATTTGAATTGGAATTTAAGTGTGCGTGCATGTACCTGGCTTGCCTGTGTGTGAAGAAGTATAGAAGCAACCATTGCAGATCACATGTACATCTTATGTCTTGAGGCGGCGCCACTGGAGAAAAGGTGCGCTCCGCATAAAACTCATATACATCCACGTTGCTTAAACAATGTTTCAACAGTTGCATTTATATTTTGTTAATCCCTATTACATCGGTTTATCTGAAGCAGAAAGCTTGAAATTGCTAAAATCGGAATAAGATGCCGAGGGAGTATTTACTTTTTTGTTTGTTTATTGGTTTTACCGTCCCAACAACACTATTGCTTGAGAGGGCGTCCACTTGAAGCTGATATACTTGTCTTGCACGCCGCGAACACCTGCCACGACGTCCCACCCAGGCACATTATCCTGACACCTGGCCAATTAGTCGTGAAAATACCCTTATACATTGTACATGTTTCAGCCTTAGCAAGGACGCTATACCACTACCTTTTATAACGACTTTGGTATGCCGCTGCCCGGGCTACAAGCCGGTGATTTCGCTACCTAGAGCATCCAATTTTATATGAAGGCAATGACTGCACTATCAATGCGTTTTATGCATTCGGGTCAAATATTTACTAACGTATACAGTTAGTTAATAATCCTTGATAAGAAAACGAGGAACACACAACACCTCTTGGAGCCCAACCTAGTGCATGTAGATTGCATGCAAGCATCGGATACGTTTTGTGATACACGATTACGACGGGTAAATATAAAATATACAAATCTAGACAAAAACACATATACAATTATATGTTTAAATGGTCTAAATGTAATATATCTGCTCCATATTTTATGAAAACTTTGAGCCAAATACGTCCTGCTTTGCGTCCAGCTAGGGTAGCAGGCATGTCTTTGGTCTCTAGTCGTGGGTGTAATTAGTTTAGTGTTTTGCATACTCTCGGCGTGTAGCTGCATCTCTTACTGCCATCGTGTCTGGGACATATTGACTTAAAATTAAAGGCATGTTCAGTAATAAAGGCATACAATCGCTGATGCGACAGAAGGTGAACTAGTTCTTAAGCTTCTAAACCTAGATTAAAGTAGGAAAATATTAAAACGTGACACCGCAGTTGCAAGTTTATATGATCGTGTGAATTTTATATTTTTACAAATATTTGATGTCGGATATAAGCAACAACTGCTTACTAAATCCTCATCCATCGACCGCTTTACAATTAGCACATAGAGAGATCACAATGGAGTTTGATTTTTCACGCCTTGATAAAACTTTTCGCTTATACTCATTTTAACTTCATATACGAGTTACATAACGTTCGTTTACTTTTACGACATTCCGTTACGCCTGACTCAAAGGCACCCCTGGCATATGCACTCTTTAAGTAAGAAATGTTTTAATTTGCCTTGAATGGATTGTGTATCAGTTTTCCCCTTGTTTAGGCTTATCGTTTCCTTTAAAGATGAAGATAGCAAGATCCAATAAAACGGTTTATCAAATCACTTTAACCAAATGTTTCCTTGTTTTGTTTCTTAAATATAACCACAGCGACATCTGTGGAACTAGTATCGATAATGATGGTTATTGGAAGACGACACACTTGTTGTCCACAAATACATTGCATTATTAATTAAAGATATGGATATCTTGTCTTACACTAGTATTAAACATCCAACCTAAACTGCAAATCTATGGCAATTATCAAATGAGATGTATTGCTTTAATATCTAGTAATCTGTCTATAGCAACCATTTGTACTGTAGACATCACTTTTCAAAAGGCACACTCCTTGACTTTTCTTTCCTATGTTTTTCCCTTTTCATCAAGAAGAAAGACTAGGACGTGATAAAAGTGATAAACGAAAATTTTAATAACAATCAGTTATCAGAATATGCTTAAATAAAACAAAATCCTAGTTTAAATTTTTGTGAACAGATAACGGATAATGACTGAAATATAGATTTATCATCCAGGAAATTGTGTCAATCTTGCATGTGTGCAAGACTTTCGTTTCTTACGTGGGTGTATGTGGATGTGTGAATGCATGTTTCTACTTGTATGCGGATATATGCGGGTGCGGGTGTGTATTTGTGAGTGTATGTATTAGCAAATTTGTGTGCGTGTTTTGACTAAAACTTATATTGTCAGTAAAGTAACATGTATAAATAATCCTATAAAAAGTAGAAGATCGAGAAATATTACAAGGTCGACATGTGATAATATTAGAATAGTTGACTTTGGCTTGAAATAACGACATAACACGTCTGGTGCAAATATTTCATTGTCTGCTTTGTTGTTTAAAAATGAATCACTTGGATTTTATACATGTATTTGCTTGGTTTGAGCATTTTATATATTTCTTTTCAAATGAAAAATATCTTAAATAAATACAACTCAGATTGTGAATATTTGCAATGTTTGTCTTTAAAATAACAGGATGATCTAAAACACTTTTTAATAATACTGTCTCAGGAACAGAGAATGTGTGAAACCCACTTTTTGTAGAGTATAGAAACACATTTTATGAACAGGTAGCAGTTGAACCTGTGTAACTAATATAAATAATTCTGTCAGGTTTGTGTTTATTTACAACATCCAACAGTTTTTCAAAGTAAAGTCCAGAATGGCAACAATGCTAAATCGCTTACAGAAAATTGAAGCAGTACGATGTCAGCGATAACCGGGTTTCTTGCAAAATGATACGATTTCCCAATTATGTATTGTTTTTGGTTAAATTCATCATATGATAGAATTATTTATATTCCTCTCACATTAAACAGTGCGTACTATGCAACAGTTTATAATATGCAGTAAATGTACATATAGTTTGCATATAGTTGTTTTAAGTTTGGAAATGTTGTAATTGCATCTCTCTATTATCGTTTGTCGCTTACCGTTCTGTACAAACTCCGCCTTTGTTTTTATATTTCATCTGTTAAGTAAGTAATTGGCTTTCATTTACATACATGCAATATAGTTGTTTAAGTCAATCAGTTTAATCCCTTTGAAATATGTTTATGGACTGCCAATATGTATTAATGCGACGCTTCATTTACTTTATGTGTATGTTAAAGCCCAGCAGGTTAAAAAAAAACAGGACGCTATATCGCAAAGCAATTGTGGATAGCGTTTAATTGCAATAGAATTATAGAAGTAGCATTAGTGTACGGTGCCATACACAAATGGGTAACCCGTGGATATGATCATCCATATATATGTTAAATGACAACAGAAACAGTTGCTGATTACTACTACTTTGGTAACATGAAATGTCTAATAATCATTCGCTTAAAGATGTTACTTCCAATGTTTGTCATCGGTGACACTGAAAGGCAGAAACACGAGATCCCGCGTATTACCCAGTACCACCTGAGCTTCATATTTTAGAACATAAAAATTATATGGATAAAACAAAAGCGTCAAGGAGGAAAGCAAGAAACTGTTGTCTGTTGTTGTTTTTCTTAGCAATCAAATGTCGTTACAAGAAATCTGTTGATGCGAAGATATTTAACAGAAAGTGTGACATACATTTTAAAACTTAATAAGAGACATCATTTCAGACAGTTTTCTTAACTCAAAAACATGGTAAAATGAATAAGTAAATAAATAATAAAACTTCATGTACCGAATTATGATCCGTATTTTTTCAGGGTTGTCAAGAAAAGACCCACTCTCCCACCCTCTTTGCAAATTTCATGTGAGCATTCCATATATCGGCGTTGCGCTCCAACTCGTCGCAAATCATTTACTGTTTGTTTAGGTTCTTATATTTACTTCAAACTACGACTTCCCTACGGTATATTTCATGAGAATAAAGTCTTCAGAACAAAAGTCATTCTGTCATCATTTTCTGTTTATGCATTTAACCATAATTTACATAAAAATCAAAGTTAAATCAATATTGTTTATGAACCTAATTTCTATTTACTTTTACGGGCAGTGAATTAACAGTGAATTGATCAAATCCTTCAAAAGAAACTTACACTCCCAGTCAATAAGACCGTTTATGTTCAAATCTGGGCGGAGATCGATATACATCTAAGAAATATCATGGTTTAACGTTTAATATGCGGACGAACCGTCATGACGATATTACTCGACAGGCTTACGAGTTTCGCTTTACGCTAACGATTATTCGATAAAGGCACAGCCTTTGTAGATTCGTCAAAAAGTTAATTCCGAAAAAAAAATGTCGAGATAGTTATTTGCATGTCATTGTACAACAAACCGAGTTCAGTGGCCAGGCTTGGCTTTTAATGCACAATTTAATCAGGCACATGGATACAATACAAAGACTAAAAACTTAAAAATATAGTTTTGACAGAAAAAAAACACTTCCAAATGTGCAGCACAAACACACTAGGGAATCCCCGATTGTTAAGGATTGTAACTTATCGCCTTAGCGATAACCACATGATTCCATATCTTTATTTATTGAACTACAATTGATGAAAAGGAATATCTATGATATTGATATATATGTTTTAATTTAGGAAATGGACATTTATTTTTCTAAAGCATGTTATTTTGTTTAAATAAGACGTTTATAACGGAATAAAAAGATATAATTCAAAGCTGATCAATCGAATCTTTTAACTTATACTTTCTATATTGTAATTTTAATCATGAATTCATGAACAAGTAAGGTATTAAACAACCGCCTGCAATTTCGACCCGAGACTGTTTTGTCACTTATTTAACTGACACGAATGTATGAACCTTCAAAATAATTTGTTTCAATATGCATGTTTTAGCTGAATAATGTTCCGCATGGCTGCACAGAGGAGGTAATTGTATGATACTTGGGTTGGGGATTAAATCGTCAGATTTAATTAGGAACGAATTTAAAATTGTGATTATACATTGAGATGGCGAATTGCTGTGGCACATTAGATTCTCCAATGATGATTTAATGCATTTGGTTAATACCGGATGCTGTTTCATTGGGTATTCATTTAACGTTCTTTAATGTGAACCGTTAATGGCTGTCTTGTTCTCGAGAACTAGGCTAACTGCATATATTGAATATGATTATAAGTGTGTTCAAGTTTTTCTGAACGTTTTATAAAAGCAGTGCGTAATTTCAAAAGTAATTTTGTGTTTAATGCATACGTTAAATGTTTGAAATGTGTTAAACCATGGCCTGTCTGGCTCAAACAATGTGTGGCTGAACTGACAGAACAAATCCTCAGGCTAAAGCTGTTTCAATGAAACTGTGAGCCATGAATGATCAATTTTCAACAGGCCAATGTCAGTGCAGTAAGGCCATGTGTTCCGGTTTCACAAATTATTTGGTGATCCTGTTCCATAGACAGTCCAACATACATTCAGTAAGCACATATATAGATTAAGGATTCTTCTTTTGGTAATTCCCCAGAGCCCATTTTGAGGTTTGGGTACTTAAAGGAATGTTATTGCTCAATGCATTTAAGTAGTTTTAATATTTCAGAAACGACGGAATTGTGTAGTCGAATTTTCAAAGAAGTTCATTTCTGCAAAATTGTATGGGATAGCACAAGGAAATAGTGAGACATAGTTACAGAACGCTCCTTAAAAGTTTATATTGTAATACTACGCTGTGATACTAAAATGTAAACGCTTAAATTCCAATATATAATATATATTAATAATATTCATATTTAATAGTATTTATACGCTTATGCAAGTGAACGATTCAAGGAGAAATGACAATGTTAGTTGTTGATCGTTTATATAAATTGATTCTGTATCTAATAGAACAAAAATAAAAAATTGTTTCTTCTCATATGCCTTACAAATTAATGCTGATATTAAACATACATGTAGGTATCAGATTTAGAGTAAGCTTGCAATTTAATAATCCATTGTTGGACGTGTATGTTTTGTATCCCGTCATCTCATGACAGTCAGGTGACTGATCTTGTCTACGATATTTCCTAGGGATTACCCTGCTAAATTACACTGGTTCGCTGGCCTTGCAGACACAAAGCTCTGAAAGACAGAAACTTATTTTTCGGTGGCAGGAAATTCGGAACTTATAATATGCCAACACATTGACCGGAATGTTCTCATCTCTTTTTCCAGTTTTGTGAAGTAACGAAACAGGCCCAAAACAAAACCAGTTTGCTTACTTTACATTTTAATATTGACAATTAACTCCATAAGAACCGCAAAGAAAGCGAGACAGAACACATCAAGACAACCCTTTATTTATTTCTGGGATATATTGATATCCCTTTTTCAAATATATAACTTTATTTGAAACTTGTGCCCACCAGTTAACTTCGTGTTTTGTCTTTAAGTCTAGGTATTAAAATGATAAAATCAGCAAATTAATGAGATAAGCATTAGTTCGTGTCACGAATGTGCTGTTAACATATAGTATTGAGTCAAAGGACGATAATTATGCAATGGGAAATTCTGAAGCTTCAGTCCTAAGTTTTCTTTTTAATAGTTGCTTATTTCAATCAGGTGTGATACAGTTTAGTATCTTCACAGGAGTTCAAATGGAGGCAAAGTTTAAATACAAAAATTGAAGAAAGGAAAATAAATATATGATCTGTTTAATATGGATTGTAAACTTATCCAGCTTAAGTTACTTCTGCCATAAAAAGTGGAGTGGTGGTGTTGGTATTCGAGTTTGTGTGTTGTTGTTTTTTTATTTACCTTTTTGTATACAAGTCTCCTATTTAAGTAACAAATATTTGCTGAATATTAAATAACATATTCAGTTTCTATTTAGGTTTTACTCTTCAAGTCAATATAATATAAACATTTATAAACCTTTCTCATAATTGTACAAACATCCATGATCCATGTGCTTTATATTGCATTTTAACAGTTTTATTGTCGACAAAGGTCCACGGTGAGAAGTTAATACATTCCAGTAAAATGCACAGGTATTGATAAGCTGTCATTATGACTTGTATATAAAACAACTGCTTTCACATATACACACACGCGCATATTAGAGTTAACTACGTGATTCATTATCATTTATATGTTTAATTTATTAAGTAACTCTCGTATTCCGTACGTGTCCTTTTGTGAGCATGTGTGAACATATGTGTGTATGTGTGTTTGAGTTCGCGCGCGCGTGTGTGTGAATGTATGCATTGGTAGACCGGTGCGTACAACGTATTAATTATTTGATGTGCGTCAACTGTATGCAGTTAATATGCACGTACAATAAATAAATGTACATTGATATTTCATGATGCATTTTTGAAAATGTTTACTGCATGTTCTCTGATGGTGATATATACATAAATTACATATGTCATAATATCACACATGTATTTATGTTTTATGTTTACTTTTGAGTTGAATTCAGTTCACTTCTGTTAAACAATATTGCAATTTGTATATAAATTTCTGCAAAGAGTAACTATAGGATATAGAAGCTGTAATAATTGTCGCAGCATAGCCAATGGACTCGGCTACATAAGTAGCGGACTCTATCGATTTGTATCAAAGCATTGTTACGTGGCGTGACAATGGTATTGTCTACATGAAAACAGTTATTTTAATTTCGATTTAGTCATTTTCCGTGTCGTGGAAAACATGAACATGTACTTACCACTACTCTTCTGTACCCTAGCCTTCTTTGGGGGAGAAGTCCCGGGGGTTTTCCGAATACAGGACTGTGCTTTCGACTCAGGGCCGAAGTTCCATAACAAAGTCTCATCAGTTGTAAGTATGCGATCACGGCTTTCTTCACCTTCGCGCTCGTACCGGCGGACGAACTCGCTCGAGCTGCGTACCCTGGTTTCAAATTCATAATCCTTAAGAAGTCTCGGCAACCATCGCGCGCACACATTGGACATTCCCAGCTTTTTTTCAACATGTCGTGTACTGTAGATGTAGAAACATCGAATTCAGGAGCTAAAGATATCAGGGTGTGGCGTTTGTCACTGAACACCATATTTTTCACATCTTTTTTTAAATTGTGCATTTCACCTTAGACGGGCGACCACATCGCTGATCGTCCTCTACAGAGCATCTTCCTTCTCGAAATCGTCGGTGCCACTTAAAGACAAGTGCCCTGCTGCATTTCTGGGTTGTATCATCTGAAACGTTTCAGTTGGTGTCTTATCTAATCCGACACAAAATTTGACCCGTGGACGTCATGGTTGCGAAATTTTGGTTAGTGACAACCCTATGAACAAATACTCATAATATTCAAACGGAAACAAAGATAACCATAAAAAATTCCGAATATGACGTCAAAAACGTCATAAGGCAGCATATGTTTTCGCGGACTTTTACGTTAAAGAAATTGAAACAAAATGTTAATAAAGAAAAACTAAAAAAAATTTTGCTCCATGTTCGGAGAAGCGCATTGCCATAGACACCGATTATTTAGCAACAACTGTAAAATAAACATGTTCTGCGAATGAGTGTTGGTAAGAAAATATTAGTCAATGTTTCACATTGTATACACATTGTTCTACCATGTTTGTTGACGAGAAACTATTGTAGTTTAAGTCAATAAAGTTCTGTTCTGTTCTGTTCTGTTTATTTTAAGTTTCATAGTAATGCGACAAATAATACTGAAGCTATACTAAAAGTCTACGAACTTCCCGATCGCCCCTCGTAGAATATGATTATGTTGGCATCAAACATTCTGGCATGTCAGTACAGAAAACGCTTCACAATTAACGGGGCATTGTACGGGTACTGAAAAATGTAACAGGTTTTCTTCGTCAAAATGTCTTTGAACTCATCTAGCATGCATATTAAAGGTTTACAATGCATAACGTCGTCGACGTGAAAGTCATCCAAGTGAAAAGTGAAGTGTCGTATTCGTTTTGTAAAACACATAAAACAAATAAAACAGTAATATTGTTATTATTTACAAGACAAAAAGCTATTCTCTGCAATATTGCATGTACATGTAGCAAAGTAAAAAGTTAATTGGTTTGGGAATAATTTTAGTATTAGGGTGGACTTAACTTACTGAACACACCTTAAGGCTGGAATGGTATTGATGAAGCTCTGAGTCACATGAGTTTTCAAGAAAGATTTTCGACCATAAAGAATTCTACAAAAATCGAAAGAGTTTGTATTGAAGTAGCAGACAGGTTTAATAAATTTTCTAATACAGGGTGATAAAGGGGGTAGATGTACTAAATGTAAATGCCTAAATTTCATGTATATTTGCATGAACATTTGAATTTTATTAACAAATAAGCATGGTGGCTGTTTTATAATTTATTGCAGTTTATTAGGATTCAAGTTATACATTTATTTATGTTGTGTTTCGTCTCAGGTTGCTTGCATTTATTTTGGTATTTAACAATGAAACAGATTTAGCAATAAACTTGCAATTAAATAGTTTATTCTTCGACCATGTGCGATTTATGTTCTGTTACCACATGACAGTCAGACGACAGGTCATGTCTACGATATTTCCGAGGGATTTGCCTGCTAAATCACATTGCTTCTCTGGCCTCTTTTCAGACACAACGCTCTGCGAGACAGAATTTTTTTCGGTGGTAGGAAATTGGGAGCTGATATTATGCCAGGACATTCATCGGATTCTATCACTTCTTTTCGTCCAGTCTTGACAGGATTGAACAGGTCGAATAATTGTTTTTGTTGATTTTTAACATTGTCATATTGATCTAATATCCTTTTTGATTTTAAGAATATATCAGCCTCCCAAATTAATAAGTTATTTACAGCTGTGACCAATATTTAACATATCTATTGCCTTTGAGAACCACTGGAGTCGAAATGGCAACACGACAAAATCAGCAAACCTAACTAAGATTCGCAATAATTCGTGTCGCGAATGTGTTGTTATCAAAGTAAGTTAATTATATGTGAATGTGAAAGCTTGGTTGTGTTTCTTCAACCTGCATGTGCCCTTGCAATCGATGTTTATTTCCATTTAGAGTGACACAGTTTAGTTTCATAAACGAATGTACACACGGAGATAACTGTTAAAACTTGAAGAGAATAGAAAGAAAAAAACATGTGTAAATGTTTAGTTTTTTGAATATGGCTATCGAACTTGTCTAGACGGTATTACTTCTGCCATAAAGAAGTGACTACTGTGTTTATTCTGTGATTCATGTTATGCAAGCGTAGTATGTAATTAAAACATAACCAGCTTATGTTCTTTCCCAAAACATTTGGTACATGCCTCCAAAATCTGTGTTCTTTATATATCATTTCTTAAAAGTTTTGTTGTCAACAACATCCTTTCTATGAAGATCACTTGACATTACTTTATGATTTACTAGTGTGATTGTCACAACAGCGTCATACCAATAATGTATCACATTGTTTTGCCGGAAGAATGTAATTTATTGCTATAAAAGCATTTTATATAAGTACATATAGATATATACATAGCTATATATAGATATCAGTAACCTTTAAACTTGAATTTGCTTCTAGGTCAACACATTCTTGCTATTTTCTCATTACTGTGAAAGTCATGGATTTTTTTAATCGTTTACAAAAATAGGCAAAATTGTCTGATATTCTCATATGAATATCATCTCTTTTAGAACTCCTCTTTTATTATTGACATAGCATGTAGTCAAGAATTCTTATTGTCTGCATGTGTTCCTTTTCTAAAAAGTGTAAACATAGGATGTGATACACCACCCATAAGAATAATTGTTGTTGTACATATTTAATACTTCCAAAATTAAGTAACAACCACAATGACATGCAGACACAAAAAATAAATCTTAAACTATGCGCATACGTCTGTTTTATATCAACGGAGTTAAATTTTACTAATGTAATTATTTCTGCATTAATTCTTCAAACAACGATTAAAACGTTCAAGAAACCACCGGCAACGATCTATACATCGCAAATTAATATTAAATAAAGATTTTGCACGGATTTAAATAGGTCCAATTCAGCAAAAGTAACCAACTCCAACATGTACAATGTCACAGTCTAAAATGCAAGGTGGCCCTTATACTCCTTTATAACTGCCATTCGATATAGCTTTATGCTTTTTCCTCAAACAGTTCATTCATTCAACTGTTCCAATTTCAATCGTGACTTTAGTCTATATATTTCTACTATTTGGCTTTCTTAAAGTTTTGTTAAACAACTTCGACTACATAATAATAACGATTGAAATTGGAAAATGATACAAACACGGAAATATAATCTCTTAATCGAACATTTAACCTTTATTCCATTTAATCTTAGTTTTCTGTATGTCCCGTACGTATTTTAGCTTTATATACTTGTGACACTGAGACGGCATGTAACCAAACGTCTACATTAAATGATGTTCATTAGAGCAAGATTATTGCACGATAGGTTATGCTTGACCGTGAATGTCTGAATATGTTTGTCTTTCTTATACAGCGTCGATTATCTTAACTGCATCTTATCTATCTTTAGGACATCATCAGAATAACATTTGGTTTATACTCTGTTGGCAAAACCTGGTACATGTTTTATATTGCTACCTATTTCTAAAAGTCTTCTGCTATAAGAAGTCAATTTGACGGAAACGTCGTTACATTTCTCTGGCAGTAGAAGCTGTATTGCCTGTCGCAGTATAGCGGATGTACGTGATACAAAAGCTGGGGCCCCTATTGTTTTGATAACATAATTGGCATGAGGTTTGTCAATGACACATTCTACATACAATAAATGATCTAGTCGATGAATGGACAAAATCAAAAAAGAAAAAAATTCCAATCTTACATATTTGTGTTATGGAAAAACTGCATTGTAAAAATATATAGGATCGATACTTTAACCTTAACAGATCAAAATCAGGTACGGCTGACCCTATTCCAGAAACTTAAACAAACTTTAGTAGGTCAAGAGATATATCTCCTCATGTATTTTACATCAGAACTCGCTTTATTGTGGAGAATAGGCTGATGTATTCATCCGCGATTGGTTCATACCTCATTTTATATAATTGTGCATTATTCATTTGGTACCTAATTTTAAATATACTTAACTGTTGAAAGTAAAGCATGTCTATAACGAATGACTCGTTTAACCATTTTGAAGGCCATATCCTCTGTCCTCGCACGGTCTATGCCCGGAGTACGAAAACTGAAGAATCGTGCATATACTGAAGAGTCATTTGCAGGTGATTTTTCACGGATTTCATACATCCGAACATTTCTACAAACGACTTCGCCAAATGTACATCTCTTGTACTGGCATAATATAGTAATTGCTCAGCAGGGGATAATCTGAAACTTGATGTGTCCATACCTCTGCAAACATACGACATCATTTGATATTAAAACATGGATAGTTTGCTGTTTATAACGTAGAATATGTGTTGACGTTTGGTTTTTGTCGTGTGTAATTCATAAAGCCTGTAAAACGTTTATCGATTGAGTCGTTTTTGAAGTTGGCACAGCTACAACATATAACATGATTATGTTTTCCATCAAGTATTCTGGCATGACATACAGAAAGAGCTTTGCATGTAATTGGACCATGTAAGGGTACTTAAAATGAACAGTTGTCCTGTAAGCAAATTCAGTTTGCAATCGCATTAGACGTATTACAAACAAACATATTCCCACTGAGTAATGAGTAAATGTCGTATTTGTTTAACACAATAATTCTGAAATAAAGGATATTAACAAATCAAATCTCAAGCTTCGGCTTTTCATTAATAATTACATATGTTAAACAGTGCATGTTTTAAAAGTAGTTTCTGTCAGAAGTACATACAAAAGACTTTATAAAGCAAATATCTTGTATCAGTAAAAATCATTTCCGACAACTTTACATGCAATATATCCATTTTATGAATTGCCTTTAAATGCAAGTTTAACATATTATATATGCAGTGGACTAGCTTAAACAGATACTTCTTTGAACTTGTAGATTTGCGACCTTTAGCCTTATTGAAATCATTTACAGGTATTTATTGAAAGGGTAACACTGACAAAATAGAATGGCTTGTTGTACTGCTTTCCCGTGTGCATTTTTATGAATTTCGCTGTTACATAAGGCAGGCAATCTTCGAATAGCTGTCGATCATTATACAACATGGTGCATGCTTCATAACTGTATTGGACAATATGTTGGTAGTAGAAAAAACGATTTGGAATATATGTTTTGAACTATGCATTCTAATGCTTTTTTATAGTCTGTATCATTGTTTGGCACTAGTGTTAGGCCCGGAATATATATTAATAATACAAAACAATATTTCAGTAGCAAAAAAGATCAAACCAATTCACCTATTTGCTGGAAACGACATAACTATTCGGCAAAATGGTATCATTATTGGGATTGTTTTCGCTTAAATAGAGTTGATGTGTTTTACTTGTGGACACACAACATTATAATGCGAATCATTGTAAGGGTGGGCAATACTTAAATAACACGTCTGCAATGAATGACACCACACTACCCCATGATGAGTAGACGTGTTTATATCCCTACATGTATTTAAAGCTATAAGTTTGTATTGAATACATTCTTTAATCGATCTTTATAAATTCTGAAATGTCAATGATTAACAAATCACCCAGATCTCTATTTATTGACAAACATCTTATGAATAAATTACAAATAAATGAAACTGAAGTTTGCAGCAGGAGGCAGATGGCTAATACATGTACGTGTTTCAATGCATTTCAGCTTTTATTTTAACTAAAATGAACGTCTGTGGGCATAATTTCCAATGCCTATGTAGTACAGATTAACTTTATACAGCTTTCTTTATGAGTGTATAACTAAATAACAGGATCCAGCATCCGTTGAGCGAGTCATTTATTTGAAGGGATGTATTCCTTAGCGCTGTATATTATTTTCACTACCTTTAGCTATTTTGACTGACGTTTGCTGAAAGCGCTTCATCTTTGTAATGAATGCAAAGACATAAAAAGGAAAGCTTTTAGTCGTTTCAACCATAAACAAAGTAACTGCAAATCCCTATGGAGCGTTTAGTTCGCTGAACACGAAGAGCAAAGCAATATTTAATGCGAACAAAGGCTGTAACACGCAATATGTTATAAAGATGCATAATTCATTAGGGCCGCACACGATCTCCGTTTCTCGTATTTTGCTTCAAGCTATAACTTATTATTGCATACCAGTACAGCTTTAGGTAGACTGTTCCTCTGTTTAAAGGGGATTCTATTTTCCTGTAGACGTTCCATTGAAGATATAGCAATGTCCATTGTGTATTGTAACATATGTTACAATTTTAAAAGGTGCAGGGCAATGGAATTGACATGCAAGTCAAATATAAATGTTACAACAACACTATAATAACTGTAGTAATATTCAATAGAGACAAGCAAACAGTTACCGCACAAGATCAGTCAGTCGGCAAATGTGTACTTAATTGGAATGTTTAATTTAACAATGAATGTGTGTTCTTTATGGCATTCACGATTTCCCTATTGCTGTTTATAAAAACGACCTATTTTTGTGTTATATGTGATGCTGCTCTTTTGGCAAAGGTTTTGTTTTTGTATGTATTTCCTACTTCTCTAATTGTCAATAACACAGACCAAGCAGGTCTCCTTTTAAAGATACTTTACTGAAAGTTTCTGTATAGCTCATTCGTAATGTTTTACGCTTATTTTTTGTGAGTTCCAAATAACCTGATATTTTTTAACAACAATTATGAAGTAAAATAGCCTAATCACTAAACATTTGCGCCTTTATTTATTTGTTCTCACATTTACATTTGGCGTGCATGTTGATACCTTGCTCCTGTGTCTTTTCAATTTTTGTATATGTTGCAATGCTCATATGACTTTGTCTTATATATTCTTTTTTAATTAATATAGAACTACATTTGTATTTTTATGATTGATTAATAAAAAATTATGCGAGTTTCATTTTTTTATTTATTTGATGACCAGGAAGTTAATAATGTGCGAAATAAATTAAAATAAGTTGTCGGTTAAACCCATACAATTTTTATATTGTGTCTTTGATATGAACAAAGTATCATAAGCCATACGCTAACATTTATGGCACTTAATCGAAAAAGAGATGTGTTGTAGGATAGATGTTCCTAAAATGTTCGCGGCAAAAGTATGCTTCTGTTGTTATATAATTAACCTTCCAGTCTCCTGCCTATGACTTTCTTGCATGCAGTACGCATTTATTGAAAACGAAAATAACTTAATATCGATGGAAAACTAGAGATTACCCTAGGCAAGTAAATATCACTATAATTTACTTGCTGGTTTTTTTCGACAACGCAACAAGCAAAAATCGGATGTATAGCTGCTCGTGGGTGTTACATCTTTCCGATATGTCGAATCTAGTAGCAAACATGTTTTTTTTTTTAGAAAGTCATTTGTTTCTGTTAAAGGTCTTCCGGATTTCTACAGTACCGCATATTTTTATTTGAGATTTACTTTTCAGCTAAACTGAAACGTCACAAGAGTATTTAAATGTTCATTGTTTTACTTCAATTGCCAATAAAAGAAACAGTACAAACAGTAAACAAAGAAAACTGAAGCCAATTTCACCAATGTATACAATCATTATTTAATGTAGTGTGTACATGTAAGTGCACAAGTGTGTGCCACAGTGAGTGCTAGAATTCCTCTCAATTTGTATACTCTCATTAATCTATAAACCTTGTTAGCTCTACTTGGCTTACAAAGGAAACCAGGGGAAACACTTATTCTAGGGTATTGTTTTATGGTCTTTATTGCATAGTAGAAGCAACTAAAATAATATGGAAATTATCTAATTTTTATCAGCATAATGCATTCCTTTTACGAAAAGAATAATGTCAACATATTAGCTTGTCAATAAAATTTATGACTACTTTCGATTTAAATTGTTTTAGTCATCTGCAAAATAATACTTTCATACAATTCCATGAGTTTCTTCATTGACATAATGTTGTTTAAAAGTGGCTTATGCAAGAATATAAATGCATATTGAATGTATATTGAAAAGATGGCCCAAAATGAATGGAGCCACTATCACTTACATCTACATATCGGAAAACGAATATATTTCATTTTCGGCAGGATCAAACCCCATTATGAAAGCACAGGCTAATACACTGCCGCAGAATATATTATATGCAAAATATTGCAATGTGAATTGCGCTTGATATTTCCAGGATGTCACCAATAATTATTCTAGGATACATATGAAACATGATGCAGTCATTATGCAAGTAGTATTATTGCTGTATCATTGAGTAACAACGTAATGCATCGACCATTGCATGTTTAAGAAGTCAGTCAGAATTTCAGATTTTGTTCTGACGCATATCTTTATGCATTTATACATTTCTGCCATGATTCTGTAAGTTTTGACATAAACATGTCCGCCTTGATTTCTTTTAACATATCATGTATTATTCTCATTCGTATATTTGCTACAGATCCATTATTTGTTAACTTTCTTTCTTTTTTTCTTTTTTTTAAGCATGACAAGCATCTTGATTTGTTTTTCCAAAAAAATGAGTTCTGCAACATATGTTAAAATTTGCCATAGACCCAATCGATTACCATGCCTGTCTAATGTAAAAATGATAATAAAACCAACGAGGCATTTAATAACAAAAAGAAGCTAAACCTAAGGTGAATCGCCTTTGAACTGTCAGTCAGCAAAATACCGACAGTAAGTTGTTTAAACCGGTTTTACATAGCACTTTCTTCACACTTTCTGATGTGTTTCTCAGGTGCGAACAGTTAAAAGAAAACGGGTCCATTTAAAACAATTGTGTAAAAGTGACAATTTGTTCTTAGAGAAATGTTATGTCATTTAAAATTGTTATGTAATTTAAAATAAATATCCCCATTATAATGGTGCAAGTGGGTAGGTATGCAATTTGTTAGAACTACACAGAATCGTTTATTGTACACGAAATTAGTTAAATTATTTAAATCAAGAACGAAATCAACAGTGAAAATGGTGAATGATTGTAGCATCTTGTTAATGTCAACATAGAATAAAATGGATATGTACTTAAGTGTAATGCTCATTAAAAGAAAATATACGTAATTATCATGATAGCAGAAATTGAATGATATGTACAATACATGCATGAGAATTTTTAATACTACATGTATTAAACATGCACTAGCATGCAATAATATCCAAAGATATACACTTAGTATAAGTGCATAGACTTCCTTTTTCGGGCGCTTTTCTCAAATAAGAAAAAAATTGTTAAGTGATAATTCCTTTCAATGTTTTTTACATTTTGTTTTTTAAATAATGGCATAGAACAATTGTTTTCATTTGCTTCTTGCTGTTCTTTATTGTAAAATGAATGTGTGTGACAATGGTCCTAATTCTTGTTGAACTAGATCAGTTTAGATTATGGCACAAAGTATATCCCTTACATGGTATTGCGTAATAAGATAATGGTTAAAGATAGCAAAACATCCGTTACGTAATTGCATGTTGTAATAAAATATTGATCAGAAATGCTTTAATAAACAAATTTAGTTATATATATTCTGATTTCATGACCAATCACATTAATCGATAGTAATTTAAACATATTATTATGATTAATATTTGCATTAAATTTTTTACCGGACCTGGTAGCGCAATCGGTAGAGTGGCTTCAGGTACGGGAGGCCCCGGGTTCGATCCCGGGCCGCGACATACCAAAGTCGTTAAAATGGTAGTGGTATAGCTCCCTTGCTAAAGCTCAAGCAAATATAAGGGTAGTTCCACGACTGGTTGTCCCGGTGTCAGGATAATGTGACTGGGTGTGGTATCATGCCCGGTGTTCACGGCATGCTATACACAGTGAAGGCAGCACTATATCTGCTTCAAGTGGACACCGTCTCCAGATAACTGAAATACTGTTGGTGGGAAAATAAACCCAATAAACAAACAAACAAACAAACAAACAAACACTACTTTTAAAAAAATATACCGGGTCTTAATAGGTAAATTCAATTCCACAGTTTATTGCATTAAAACACATGGTGTTTTACACCAAGTCAATATACATGTAAAAATACAGTGACAAAAGAAAGGACATGGTGTTATCTTAAGAGCATGTTGAAGAAATGGTAGTTACAATCTCATTTTGTTAGCAAAATATATGTATCTCGAAACTTTTCTTTTTATATCTCTTGATTTGGCTTTCATTAAATTAATAAACTTTTGTTTAGTAGGCCATGTGTAGTAGTATCTTTTTAGGTACAGAGAACGTAGTTGTGAAAATTTAGGACATATAAGCAGAAAGTGATAGGTAAATAAGAAAAGGTCCTATCAAAATTTCAACAGATACATGTATTTAAATGTTATCTACCTGTAGACAAAGGCAAACAAGGTAAATGTAAATGTGACAAAAACAGAGAGGAGACATAACACCCAACAAGAAAAAAAACCCATCAGTTACCGCCTTGGAACGATCAGTCGGCAAAAGGGCCGACTGGGGTGCGTAAATCTGGTTTGTGGAGCGCTCCAACCTCGCACTTTCTGAAGTTTTTTTCTGTCAAGCAAACAGTGTAAATAAAAAAGTCCCGTCAAAGTGAAGTAACTTACAGTAAGCACCTGCATCTGGAGTTAAAACAGATAAATTGAACTTATGTACATACATAATAACTAGTAATAAAATAAACTATCAGCGTATGTACAGTTTGTACTGAAGCCTCGGTAACCGAAAAATTCCAAATTAGAGAGTAGTTTCAAATAAAATAAAACAGTACAGGCGCTAATATATTATAGGAACAATATAATAACGTCATACAATTCTATTACGTCATAGGCCAAAAGTGTCAACGGTGAAATGTAAAAAATACGAAAAATCATCGAATTTTAGAAAACAACCCAAATCAACAAAATAAAATGTAGTATTGTTTATACGTTTAAAAAAAACACGTCGTAAAAGTCGAGGATTTATCCGTAGTTGGCATATTATATATATAAAAATCCCAATATTATACCTACTGTGCAAACTCACGTAAAGGGTATGGAGACTGATCAAGTTGTCCCACCTATATAGGACACGTCTGGAGAGATATAGAGACAAAATCTAACAGTGACTGTCCAATTATGGCTTAAACTCACTGTTTTCATATAGTCTCAACGACCTGTCCGGTCATCGTGTAATTTAAAAGCAATGCAAGTTAAGCCATTATGATATAGGAATGAACAAATAATATCGCCTATTGCTTAAGCATGCCCATAGTTGATTACATGTACCATAAACAAACACACTACCTGAAATATGTAAATAATTGTTTTTCTTTAAAATAACCAAAGAAAACTAGCATGAATAAAACCTTGACATTTCCTTACATATCGGGGACTTGTAAGATTATCGCACCATCTTAGAAATGGTTCGAATCTTATGTGACATTTGATACTGTGTGTCAGTTTTGATGAACGTTCTCACGTACGCAAATTCAAGTATCAATGATTACTTTTTATCTTTGTTTGTCCTCATTTTATAAAATATGCCAAAAATACGTTTTGTGTACATATGTCTCTTCACTCCTATTGCGTATATTCATATATTAGTGTGAATGCCGATATTTACAAATAAAACAATAAAATGTTATTGCTTGTTCAAATTAGCTAGTTTTAGTCTGAATTACAAAGCGAGCATTGTTTGATGTTCATGAAAGTTATATTTATTTTAGTTATAAGATCATTAATATGAAAGAGATTATTTTTAAAAAAAAACACAATTTACTACTTAGGGACAATCCGTACGCTAAGGTTACTAGTAATACAGTCATTTATGTCAACTAGTATTGTTTAATAAAAAAATGCACTTATGCATTTTCTTTGCAAAATTCCTATACACTACTTTGCATTTAAACTTTAAGCAATTAACTTGATTTTAAACATATAACAAAATAGGAAAGGCTGCCATCAGATTCGCGACACATACATGTTAAACTTATTTTCGACGACAGTTTAAGATGCATTTTTGTTCTGTGTGATATCGAACAACTTTAAGAAAGACAAATCTAATAAAAGAATTTGGCCTTTGCTGCCAAGAAAGCGAGCCAATTACGCATAAGCACACGTTCACGATATGTCTATGATATATACATTTTCTTAAGAACAACTTAATATTTCGTGATTATATGCATTTAAATAATAGTAAAATAAGTATAGTAACAAATGCAGTTGCATTTTATTTTATTTTATTTATTTTTGTGCTTATATTTTAATAGATTTAATTGTCAAATCTGTATTTACCTAAAATCTAATACAGTAAAAATCAAGAGTGTATTTATATAAACCTCACTCACAAGATTTTCAAAGTCCCTGTTCCAAAAAATGTGACACTTGTTCCCTGCATTTCTAGTTAATCCCAGAAATGTGCCAAATTTCAGTTTAATATAAGAGCCTTTAGGGAAGAAACATTACAGTGATTCTCATAAAGAAAGAAGCGAGATAATTTAGTTTCGAAATGTTTCATTATGTTTCGTTAGCACGTTCAACACTAAGACAAGTCAAGTGCTAGACTATTTATGTTAGATGTTTACCTCTGTGAAGTACGTTTGTTTATGCTTCGGAAGATATATATCAGATATTATTTGATACGAAATTACGCTTTTGAATACGATAAGATTTTATATTTTAGGAATTTTTACGAATTAATAGCTGAATTGGGATAAAACTAGAGCACAAACTTTTATAAAAAGACTGTGCTAATCAGTTCAAGTGTGGTGCATTACAGACAGAACGACGTGGTTTCATGCATATTTTTGCTTGTGACTTATTTTAGTCTAATTAACAATGAATTGGTTGATAAAATGTGTAATAAAAAGCATGGACGTTACAAACGAATACTATTTTAATTATTGAATACATATAAACAGGAACAAGTAAACACAATTTTATAACTAACACATTTGCTAAAGAATCTTATATAAAAAAAAACAAAGTCGAAATACTTAAAGATTCAATTGGGCTTGTTTTAGCTTGATGTTGAAGTTTGAAGTGAACTGTTCTAATTAAATACACATGAAGAGCTTTAAATAAGGAACTTCTTAAGTTTTCCTTCGAAATATAAAAAGCCTCAGTCATCGTTGAGATAAACATCAGTCGATGCATTGATTTATACGCAAATTCTGAAAGGTATTACTTTTAAGTCGGATAGTTAATTAAGTAGAAATTGAGCAAATTGATATTATAAGCAAAGGTATGCATACACAGTAAACGTATTGGGGCTAAATTATAATACTGAGTCAGTGAAATTTTCTATTTAATTTTAAACGATAACGGCTGGTTTTCATGCGCATTTTTTCATCCGCCTTGAATAGAACATGTAACGTCTTGCGGTTACATTAAAGACAAGTTATCAAAATATAATTAAACCCTTTTCTTGTGCTTTTAATCTTACACTCGCATAAGTTTTGCATTCAGAGGATGGGAAAAGAATTACTAAGACCGGAGATGTGCCAAAGATTGCAGTTTTGCATGGAGACATATACAAATAATGTAACAAGTGTAGGGATATAAGCACGACTGCTGAGTCCTTACTTAAGGTCGAAACCATTCCTAACATGTGTTCACCGGTACATCAATCGTATTGTGCAAACGCTCGCTGTGCGGTCAATTACATTGTTTAAACAAAAGCCGGAGCAATGAAAATCAAGACAGGAAAATTAAAATTGATAGTTTTCTTACACGCATATCATGCAGTTTTACGCAATATTCTTCCTGCCTCTGATATGTAGTCGTTCACAATACCCTGATTTAACATGTAATAGTTTGTTTACGATGTGATTGGTTTCAAAGAGACGGACGAAAATCTATTATGATGCTTCCATAAGTTCACATCGAAGGTCAAAATTGTAAAAATGTGCATCCGACACATGCACCACGCTTTTGCTGCATATCTGGGACAAATAAAATGAGTTTTCCGCTTTGTGCAATTTTTGTGTATTTTCATTTAATTATTAATTCGCTCCTGTAGTCAGATGCACACGTATAGCGTAATATACAAATAAACAGCATTATATGATTTCTTCTAGCCTATGTATGCATATTATTCTGATTATTGATGTTTCTGTTATTATATTTGTATTGTAGATCTTTCTTAACAAGACAAGCACCAGCAATTAAAGCTTACGTTTAAAAACAAGACACAATAAACTAAAATGCACTTCTCACATTATAAATCGCAAATTTGTTTAAATACTATTTTCTAGTTGTTACATTACGCAATAACAAGACTGCGCGTGTTGCTTAAGACATTCATCATCGCTTAATAAAAAGCAATTTGCATCTATGTGACCGTCTTTCTATTTCTTCTGAATATGTTAATGTTGCTAATAGGTAAGATAAGTAACGGGGAAAGGTTAATAAAACCAAGAAAATATAAGCTTGTTGTTTTTTTATCATCTCTCACAAACCATTTCGCTACAATGAACAATATGTATAAAAGGACAAAGTATTCAATAGACTGAAACGTTATATCGGGGTTACGTTTTGAAATTGTGTGATTTATAGATTTAGTGTTAGTGTTCTAGCATATTTACGAAAGAACCGACCTATAAATTGACCTCAGAGTAGACTGAATGAACGAGACAGAGAAAAAGATGGTGTTGACTCAAGCTAGCGTGGAATGGCAAAGTAAGAATGTTCATATAATTTCCTTTTACATTAGTGAGTAATTGTGTAGACGATATAAAGACTGTTATTTCAGCACTTTTTTCCATCTTCCAAAGGGCCGAGTAGTATGTCGTTATTCAGAAATGAAGATATATGGAAAACAGTCATGATTGATTTAGTTTTTCGCAGGAGAAATATTTTTTGTCGACCTGCGAGCCGAGCGACTAACTATATCATATCTGCTACTGATTCATTTATCCCGTACTTTTCATTTAATAACCTTTTAAACTTTATGACAAATCATATGTGTTGTTTGTAATTGTAAAAAAAAAAAATACTGCTCCCAAAGTTTTTACGGCCGAAGTACCACATAAAAAGAGCCCATTACATTGCTGTTTTTATATTCACAAAGAAAGATATCATTGATGGAGAACATACAGTATAGGTTTTTAATCAATCATTATAGGTATTAAAAATACATATGAATTGACAGATTTTCAGCAAAATGAAAACAGTATCAATTATAATGAATAAATTAAACTTGACGAAACGTTCTTTTAAAAGTAGTTGCTTGACCTTACATATTCATACACCTACTGACCTAATAAACCTAAGTTTATTCGACCCCCCTTTATTAGGTCAGTAGAGGGCGTAGTGACGGGATAAAAAGAAAATTAGAGAAACAGAGACCGAGAGAAACCGATGAAAACAAATGCTGATTCAAACCTGAAACACGTGAAATGTCAATAGCAATATTTCTTTACTCTTAAAAGAGTCTACATGTTTATACAAATACACTTTTGTAATGCTGTATAAATACGAGAGACAAAGATTTTGCAAGCAGTCATACCAAGCATTGATATACTTGCTTGACTTAGGCACTGCAAACTAATTACAGTGGCTAGTGAGTATGTAACGTCTAATGTAGCAAACAAAAAAACAGGTAATTTTAAGTACACGTACTATAAATGTGATTCTGCGTGTATTGAAACAGACACAACCTCTCAGAGACTTCAACATAAAAATGATTTCGAAATATAGCCGTGTTTTGTTTAAATAATGACAACGCGCGTGCTAAATTAGAGAACTGTTTTATGCACTTCACTAATATGTACTAACTTTTTACATTGGTATTCATTATGTCAAAGGTTTACATATACATGTAGCTCAATACAATAGTTTTAGGCGATATCAAACATCTGCCAATTTATAAATGAAAACTATCGACAATATCGACCTTAAGTTTGCATGGCATGTCCAGGTTAAAACATAATATCTGCATACGAAATATAAAGTAATAGAGACGTCACAGGAGAGGGATTGATTTGTTTAAGATTCAAAGCCGAAATAAAATTATGCTCTTTTTTCTTTTTAGTGCTATATTCGAAATGGCACGTCTACGTTAGAACATCGTTTGGTTTAAAGTATTTTGAAACATTAACTTTCCTATTTGTAAGTCCGAAAGAACCAGTCCTATATGAAATGGCAGCTTTTGCAGACTGAATACATAGTCATGTCCTAATGATATTAAAATAGTTCCTGGAATAGTAGTTATCGTCAGAGGAGAAAATACAATGCTTTTATCAAACGATACAGCAGAAATCCAATTTCAATTTGTCGCAATACCTAATGTTTGCTATAGAATGATATATAGGTATATATAACATGTTGAAGAATTATTTCTTATTTTAATACATCATACAGTTTGAGGTTTTTTTGCGATGATTAATTATATGAACTGTTCTTTGGTTAAGATCTTGTAACCACCCGCCAACAGCTCGTTGCATACATCCATGCAATTGTATATCTTGTTTTAAATAGGTCTTTACCCAAGGTAGAATGCGAAGTGAATTACTTAACGTTTTGGCAGTCTGTGTAAATTTGACAAAACAGTTCAGCCGGAAGACAATTTATTCGAATGGCGTAGAAAATGCGCTGCGGAGAAAGTTGGCATTAGTTGTGCGCAAAATTACACTCAATTCCCACAAGGAACACTATTGTCAATATTAATAAAGACGGTTGTTCGCATAGGCGTAATTCTGCTCAGAAAAGTTAATCTATATATTTCATTTTCTAGAAAATCCATTTAGGCCATAAGCTTATCATTTCTACGTTTGTTCTATATGTATCTGTGTGTTAAATATTTATACAGAAGAGACACTACCAAGATCAGTCCGGTTTGAGTATTTGCATTTCCATGGCTGTCTTATTGCCTTTATAACAGTTTGACAGTAAAAAGATTATAATGCCGAAAACGATTAAAATACACATGGCCAGAATGTGCACGGTGTTCAACAATATGTACACAACTTTCAATTTTAGCTTTATGCAATCAATGTTGTATAGCATAAGCGTAACATTTATATTTGAACTGGCAAACATTACTTACAAAACATGAACGCCAATAGCGTTAATTAAAGAAGTGTTACATTGAATTAGTACACCCCAAGTACACGTTTTAAAAGTACACAAAAGACAAGAAATAAACCTTAGGTTTTCTTATTAAAATAGTATATACATACGTATATACATACGTATCTATCTATCTATCTATCTATCTATCTATCTATCTATCTATCTATCTATCTATCTATCTATCTATCTATCTATCTATCTATCTATCTATCTATCTGTCTATCTGTCTATCTATCTATCTATCTATCTATCTATCTATCTATCTATCTATCTATCTATCTATTCGTCCGCCCGTCTGTCCGTCCGTCTATCTGTCTGTTTGTCTGTATTTCTGTCTGCCTGCCTGCCTGCATGTATGTATGTATTTCTGTCTGTCTGCCTGTACGTCTGTCTATCTAATTTGTTTGTTAATGCATGTTGGAATATGTCAACGTTGCAGATAACTAAAAGAAAATGTTCGCATTGTCGCTTTACAATTGTCTGTTGAAATGTTGTCTACAGCAACGGTCTACATTGTATGGTTTACTAAAATCATAGAATAAAATAATACTGTGACGTAGCAGGCGCTTGCCCTAGTACATAAGCTCTGACCTTTCACCGATGGGAATATTCAAACTTGGATGAATACTACGTCAATCAACAACAAACACAATTATGATACATATAGACACAAAATAGTGATACTTTAGAATACCTTGCAGTAGGACATACATGGATGAAACTGATACAAATTTCTTTAACAAGGGTTAGTCTTTGCAATAAAACCAGTTATTTTGCTATTAAATCTCTGTTTAAGTAAAAATTAAGTTTCAATTATTTCAACTCATTATTGCTTCCCTTAAATAATTTCCTAAATACAATATTTGGATCAGACACAGAAATGTTCATAATTAAAAATGATTCTTGCACTTTTGTGGGCCTGTTGTCAAATGACAACCATTCGCTATCATAGAATCTACAGTTACAGTTGCGTGTTGTTTGACAACCGATTGTCTTCGTTTTAAATTACATTTGACATAATTTAAACATACCGTCATGTGAGTGTCACGACAATGAAGACACAATATATTCCATTTGTCATCTCAGCGCGTGTGAAAAGGAAGAGTGTTTAGCTTTAAATATAACAAGTGACATGCTCATGCGGATCTATGTGGTCTAGATATTAAACGCGCCGGTTTTTCTTGCTTGTCGTTATTGTGCCAATGTTAGGAAACGTAACAATTTAAAATGATCCTATAGTGTATTGCAACATATATAAAAGTATGAACTATCCCAAGACAAAGACAGCACACTTAACTTTATGTAAAACAATACACTGAAGAAGATATTACACAGATAAAGCAAGTAGAGACCTCATACTGTCAGTCTTCAAACGCAGACTAGAGTGTTTTAATTTAGTTTACGAAGCGTTTGACATTGCACATATTGAACGTTTTGTCCACATTGGCGTACATTTTGCAAATCAAATAACTGTAACATCATTTCTCAGTAACGTAGAGATGAACTTTACACATAAATAAGACAAACGCATCTTGTACATCAGTATCATCAAGATCAGTAACTTTAATTAAGAGAAAGTTCAGACAGAAATACCAGAAATAGTTATGACAAAATCGACTAAAGATGCATGTTAAACCCTGATTTAACGTTACATCGACTAGCATTTGTCCCGAATAAAAATCAACACTAAATCTTAAAACAGATTTAATCCGCATAATTGCGAAAATTGTCATATACTGGTATGTACAAGTTAATAATAATATACAAAATTAAAAAAAAATCTAGCTGTAATACATTAATTCTTCTCGTTAACTTACTGCTTAAAGACTTCGGTAAGCTGGTCAATGCTTCTTTATAAGATAAAATAATGTCAAGTGAAGTAAACTCTATCCTTACATGTTGCAGCCTTATTGTATTGTTGCTTCTGTCTTTATAGACGTATCTGATGTTTCGCTAGAGGCAATAAGTTCTAGACTGGGAATATATGAAAATATAAGACTACAGAAACAGACATTAACATATAGTAAAATTTAAACATCCTCTGGAACAGGCGTTAATAGTAAATGGTCAATGTAAACGTGATAAAAACACAGAGATGAGACAGACACACGTACACGTATACGCATACACACACTACACACACACGCTCACACACACACACACACACGCACACACACACACACACACACACACACACACACACACACACACACATACACACACACACATATAAAGGACTGACTTTACAGAATGCTACAACTTGTTTGTGACAAGCGTTGTTCGTGACATTTTTTCTTACAAACAGTATAAATTAAAAAAAAACGTGCAAGTGAGAGAACTAATTCAGTTATGAACAGACTATTTTATATATTATATACAAACACAATAACGCTTTGTATTATTAACTATCAACATGTGTACAACGTGTGCACGAGATATAAGCCTCGACAATCTAAAAGTTTCGAAGGAGGGAATGGTTTGGAAAAAAAAACACTACTAGCGATGATCAATAATAAAAATTATTTAAGGACGGCATATGATACAAATGCAGTTACCGATATATATAAGATGTATTAGGAAACACACGAAGGATATCATCTATTTTTAAAAAGCAATGCAAACCATAAAAAATGTAGTATTGGGAAGAATTAACAAAAAATGAAATCAAAATGTTTTGTTGAAAGAAGGCGAGGTTTTATCCTCACTGAATACATGTAATCAAAGTAACCAAGATCCCCAAGTTATACCTACTGTTCAGTCTCGCTTAAGAGAATTGAGATTGCTCACAAAGGTTTCCTGGATTGTTACCATCAACAACAAATTTTTATAACTTTTCTAATTAGGTTATTGACACTCTTGATATTACTTATCTAATATAAAACATTTCCATAGAATGCATGATGGCTTATGCTCCGCCGCAAAAGTGTTTTAATACTGCTATCATATTTTGAAGCAATACAATCATAGCGGTAAAATATTTTTGAAAACGTCTTCCCTAATTTTGACATCGAAAGCCTTGCTGTAGCAATGTTGAAGTGATAACTGGTTTCTAGCAAAGAAATACTCTACTTAAGTACAAACTCGTGCAAACTTTATAAACTGGGATTTTAGTTACGATAGGAGGTGGCACGAGGTGAGCCACCCTCAAGGTATAAAGCATGAAAATTCATCTATCCTGTCGTGGATTTTAATAAATTTACATTATTATAATGTACATATTTATATTCGCAGTATCAGTTTCTACCACTATTTAAAAATACATTTATTTTAAATAAATAAAACAAGTTTATAGTCCAAATATACGCAGTATATACACACAGAATACAGAGTATTGATAACGGTTTGAAGTCCAAGATTCGATTAAATAACACATATGTGTTTTGATATAGCTAGTAGTACAAAGTGCAGCTCCTTGTCAGTTGGTCCTGATACGACTTGTCAAATGTGACATAACAATGGTTGCATAAGAGTGATAAGATCGTGCTAAGCAGGAAATATATGCGCAGCTCTGATTTTTGAGAGTACTTGAAAGATATGAACAACATTTAATCAGAAACCGTTTGATAACGCTAGAGACAACTTTTGCTTATAAAAAACTGTTTTTCACTGTTGTTAAACGCTAAGCCTTGTCTTAAAACACAGAATCAACGATGCAGTTTTACTACGAGCTGTGACTTGATTGTTTGTACAAAATTGCTGTTTTAATTGTTTTATGAAGCTACATGACTATTCTCATGTTGGTATGTTAGTTACTACACAAGCTTCGGAAATGTTTGAAGGGGCATCGAATTCTGAGAGTTTTCTAGATAATAGAATTAACGCGAAATGCTTTCAGAATAAGGTCAGACTCGAACAAGAATATACTTTTTCTTCTGATAGGAAAATATTTAATTTGATTGATTAACTTACTCTATACGCACATTAATAGTTATTAAATGATTTTAGAAAATAATAACAGTAATAGTCAAATATCATTAACTGCATTTGTTATGCCTTGTTCAGTAAGTACTTCTAAAAGTACCTATTGTGTGTGTGTGTGGGGGGGGGGGGCGGACAACGGCAGAATATAAATGAATAGGCATCATAAACCAATTAACCGTTAATTAACATAAAAAGTAAATTGCATTTACTATACATGTATTAACACAGTACGAACAAAAAACGAACTAAAACAGGCAATGGCCATAGACACATGGATGAACGAAAACAAACCTAAAATTAGCACTATAGTTTGTCAGTAAGCCTCAGATTGACATGTGCGGTCAGCACCATATGCATGTGGATGCGTGTAAAACTAGCAAGTCCAATCACGTTGTATTTAGTATCTGGAGCCATTTTGAATCTTGAAATAGAATGTGCAGAACAGCAATGCTGAATAATTTATGAATCACTATTAGTAAATATCTATCAAAAGGCCACTGTGAGATATGCGCGCTCTCTCTCTCTCTTGACATTTCTCACTACGACTAAATTGCAAAAGCTATTCTGTATAAACCTGCTCAGTAACAAATGTCATACAACTGATGTTAGATATGTGCGCAAAACTTGTATGGAAACACTCTATGTTTAGTTGCACAAAACAGGTGTTGTCTGCATTGCAATGGTTGCCAGTGAAGGCATTCTAAATGGTAACATTAACACTGAATTTGTAATTGCTTCATTGAAAATGTTGCTGAATTAATTAAAGACCTCTTGACAAAATGCGTACGCATTTAAATGTAGACTAAAATGCCAATGAACATGTAAACTCTCGTTATCTGTTATTTTATAAAATCGAACGCTCTATCTTAATAATAATTTCTCACTGCTTTTGGATTTGTTGGTGATGTGAAGTTGTTACCTTCTAAAAATAAAAATAAACATCTGTTATATATGACTAATTCGGTTGTATTTAGTGACGAAAGCATACCTGTGACAATGATTTATACCTCTACTTTATCGACTATACTTTTATCAAAATACATTTTAATATTGCTGTTTCTAAGGACAGATTATTATTATCTTTGCTGTGTACGTAAATGGTGTCCATATATGAGCTACGCAGTGGTACCTGTTCATTGCCGTATTTAGCATTTCGCAACTGCCAGATTGTTAAATCGTATCCGGCCAGGCTTCTGCCAGTAGTCTTATTTCTGAATGAAGACGGAAGAAGAAATGGTCGGATTGAGTGTCGATATCTATTCTTGATTGCAATATTTTGATTAAGAGGACCGAAACCCGCAATGCCATCTAATCACATACTACAGTACAGATTCAAGTAAACATGGACGCAGTGTTTAACATGGTGGTTTAATGGCGGCAAAAGAGTAGAAACTTCCATGCATAAGTCTATCGACATGAATACACATCAGGGATAGGCCATTGAAGAATTCATACATACATAATATGTTGTAATAACACATAGCGATCATATGCACGTGGATGGTAAAGCTTACTAAGAAAACTGTTTTCATTTTTGTTTACCAATTCCACGGTTAACACGATCGGCTGACCAAATTGCCAGATTCTATATAAATGTTCCCTTAACCGGACATACAAGAGGGACAACACAATGACCGGTCGAGCAGACGTAGGTGGGCGAGCTGTCTCAGTTTCTAGTCAATATCCTTTTAACGAAAAACATGTTTATATGTTTCCACATGGTCAGAGTTTTAGTACAATATCGACTAGGAACTAAACCTTTCTTGATATATGGTGAATGTAACAAGCCTACACTTAATCAGGTTAAAATAATGTTCAGATGCCTGTGTTTAAAATATTGGTAATAACTATTAAGATACGTTCTTTGGTTATCATCTAAAGACTAGATATACCCAGTGCGCTTCATTTTGCAAAGGGAGTAGAAAAATAAATCATTTTGACTTAGATGTACAGTCAAATCTCGTTATTTCAAAATCGGTTATCTCAAATTACCGGTTATGTCAAAATGTTTTCTACGGTCCCGTTTTTTCCCCTATAGTTTCTATATATATCGACTCCGCTTAATTCAAATTCGGATATGTCAAATTATCGGATATATCAAAGTAAGTTCTTTGTCCCCACACGTATAAAACTGTTGAAATCAGTTGGTCTATCTCAAACTTCAAATTGCTATAAGATGCAAAACGGCAACAATAGTGATTTTCACACCTACCGTGAAACTCGCGAAGATTTGGGCGCGAGTTTTATCGCCAATTATCGGCAATCAGGATTTCACGTAATTAAGAGAAGAGGTTAATCGATTATTATTTAATTATTTGATTTAATAAACAACAATTTCGTTAATCTATTAACGCTGATTAAAGTTTTTCAGTTTGTCTTTGTTGTTGTAAAAGTTTTTGAGAACTTGCAGGTATCAGCTTTAGGTATACAAAATTAGGCCATGCACTTACGACGACGCAACAACCTACAATAAAAATAAAAAGAAGAATATTAAAAAATCTAATAACACTTTCAACATGCAAAACCACACAAACTTGCAGAAACTTAGTTTACAATGGCAGATATAACAAGGAATTTTAGTCATTACCAGTCATCGCGTAGCAGGTAAGATTTTTAAGATTTACACAAACTATCTTTAAATTCGGATAACTCAAACTTCGGATATCTCAAACTATTTTCTACGGTCCCTTGAAATTTAAGATAACGAGAGTTGACTGTACATTATTATCATTTTTATAACCCCACATAGGATTTGGATTAAGCCTTCAGTTTGTACGTAACGTACGTTTGAGAAAGTCATTTATGGACTCATACATGGATCGGTTTAAGAATAACGTTGTTAAAAAGACATCCAGAGCAAATCAGAGTTGTCTACCCAAAGCTTCATTGGACTTATTTCCTTATTATGTTAAACGTGTCTTAATGTTTTTACAATAAAGTAAAATATAAAGGTATACATTCGAGTAAATGTTTATAAAAACATGTATTATTTTCACTTTATATATGAATATCCTCTACTATTTAATAAAAAACACATTACAAACCGTTACACATGACTAATTGCATGGAGTGGTTTTAAAACAGCTGTACATAAAAGCAGATGCTAATGGATCGTAGATGTCATGTTGAGTAAATGGCAGCGCAAGCGTGTACTAACAGGATTTGGACATAATAATTATTTCCTTTTTGTGATACTGTTTTGCTGCTAAAGTATTCCGGATTCGTAAAATAGCCCATTGTCGTAAAAAATAAATTTGTACAGTTTATCGACCTAAAGCAACACCTACGTCATACGTCATAAATTGTGGCAGTAATGTAGTGAATTAAAGCAACAACAAAACACACAAAATCTAAAACCTTATTAATTGCTCTTCAGATATCATCCCAGTTTACTACACGAGGAAATAAGTTTCTATATTAAAACTTCAAGAGAATAGACTGTAAACGAACGATTAAAATTATCCTCTCTCAACTAATTTCAAATCAGTATTGTTTCTTCTTCTAGTGTTATTTTTTCTCAATGATTTATAAATACACACGATTTTAGATTTAAACAAATTACTGTGCATATTACTGTGGAGTGTGTCCACTTACGTTTGGAGGATTTTGCTGATTTATCGAAAGAAAGACCCCAAACAAATGTCTGGGTAGAACTACTGGGACACCGCAGGTCGACTAGAAGACTAACACATATGGAAGGTCTGACCGAGCCTGCGACTAGAACTCACTGATTGTGTAGTCAGGCCATTTTAAATTTTACTGACACTAACCGCTCGGCCAAGCGCGTCACATTTTAACGTTTGCCACTCTGCTATGTAAACTCCTATGAAAATATAAAAGATACCTTCATTTAAATAAGTAACAACAGGCATTTTATCCTCGAACAAAGTTCACATTCATTAACTGTTTGCTTGTTGTTAAATTGTTTGCTTTGTCTCATTGTTTTTAATAGAATCATACAATTAGTATCAAGTGACTCAAACAGAAAATCTTCCCACTGTGCTATTCGACTTGTATTCGGCATGAGACTTGCCAGTTAAATTACACGGCTAAGCCGATGTTGTATAATTAACCTTCTAGACCCACGGGAGGAGGGTCTTTGCATACACAACACTGAATGAAACAGATCTTAGTTTGCAGGCGACAGAAAGTTTGGAGCTTTCAATCCATCTGGCCATTTCAAAGACAAACGTCTTCACTTCTTTTTTTAAACGATATGACGCGACAAAATAATTGTCGACTGTGTCCTGAACTAACGTGTATTTATTGACTAATAACTCATTGGTTTTTGCGATGTAAGCGGCACAAGTATATATTGAGACATTTATATTAGGGATACATACAGGGATTTATTTGCAATGGATGTTTTATTTCTCTTCGATTACCTGGACTCTTGGTCTATTGTTCTATTGTACCTACATATTGCTTAAACGTCTTTGTTATATTATATGACGTAATTACTAGGACCGCCGATAATGCACGACTTGGACTGTATTGTTTCACAGAGATCTGTTTTAGCTTCACATCTTGCATTTGAGACCCGCCCACCCGCAAGGAAGTGCGAGGTTAGAGCCCTGTAAACTAGTTTAAACACAGATGTTGGCCCTATTTGCCGACTGACCGTACCAAAGCATGTGTTTCAAAAGAGTTTCCTCTCGTATTAAAACGTAATATTAGACTTTTTGTATATCCTCCCACCGCGTATGTTGGAGTCCTATTCGTAGCGAAGGACTTAATATAAGATGGTTTTCTAGGTAACCTTGACTTCGCTATAGTAATCATGTATCAGCAGACTATATTCACTGGGAGAAGCAATAGCTATATGAAAAAAGATACACGTTTTTACTATTTTACGGCGGCTTTTGTTATTAATTCTGAGTTATACACTTGCCTGTTTCACATTGCATAAAGCAAAAGTGTTCAGAAATTTTGGACTGCTTCCGTCAAAGTGGCCGTTTTGACGCCCTTGCATGGATACTGTCGCCAAATGTGTTGTGTTGTGTTTTTCTCATTTTGAATAGTTATTTATTTTTCATAAGTGTCTTTACATATTCACGATCAACAGTTCATGATTAGTACAATTATTGATACAATATTCTGATTACCCTTTTGCAATTATAAGGTTTCTCAAAGCTTTCACGCTTTATGATGTCATAATATCAACTTTACAATTTTTCTTTTAGGTACTACGACATTAAGATGTGTCAGTTGAGTAACATTATGTGAATGTCGACAAAGTCATCTGACACACTGTATTAAAAGTTAAATGTTAATGGTAGCATTACTTAGTCCATTTAAAATTAATTTATTGAAATGTCCGTGTTTGATCAGAGTTTAAATAGTTAATTAATTAATTAACACGGAGATTATATGATGTGAGTGGTATGAAGCCTTAAGTACAGTATACCGCATGTATTCGTATGACGCGTGTATAATAGAAGATTGTGCTGAGATGCAATGTATATAAAAGTATGTGGATTACAACATTAGTATGCTGTTCAGATCAAAATGTGTTAACGTGTTGAGCTAAAACACGATCAAGAAACGTTGTACTAATCCTAACCCGCATCAAATGTGGTAAACATGTTTCAGTTATACTCGTTAATGAAATAAGATGGATGTGTGGCATTGACGATATACGATTTCATTGCAGTAATTAAAGCCATAGCCAGACATTCTAATTCATTTAACTGAATGCCTGCTGTCACAAAATGAGTAAAACATTACATTATAGCTGTGTTGCTTTTGAATCGATGCAGTGCATATTAAATGTCTTGCAATATGTTATTTTACCAAGAAGCACAGACACGCCCAATTAAGTATAAAATTAGATGCCAATATTAGTCATTTTTTTATTTTTTTAGTTACATATATTTATCACAATCACACTTTTCTCTAATACGCAAACAAATGTTAAACGCCGTTTAAAAAGTAATGTCTCTCCGGCCACATACACATGTGTGTCATGTTTTCTACGTATATGACTGGTATCTTGTATCTTGTGCTCGCCGGGTGAATTTTGTTAATCATAACCAACATGCTATAAGGCAAAATACACGTTGTACGATGCTCATTAACACGTCGAAGTTTGAAAACTACAAAGATCTAGTAATCACCAGATCACTGATATTATGCAATCATATTCTGTCAAAGTGTTTATACACTAATTGTAAACAATACAGGCATGCATTTCTTTGATTTCATAGGAACATTAATTTAAGACAATATAGGTAATGTTACAAATAATTCCATATACTTAATTGAATATGATTAGACTGGGAAGCCTAACTTTCTTATTCTTCTTAATAGAAAAGTTGGTTTACTTCTTTTAATAGAGGGTTCGACAAACAACTAATGTGCTCCATCTGCCTCTATATGGAGTCTTTATTTACGTATGAAACACGCGTATTCTACTATTAATGAGATGTATAATTTTATGGAAATCTGTTTGCGTATTTGAGAACTTAGTTTACAGAGGTTGTTTATGTATACCAATATTAGACAGTGTCCCTACTCCCGTTCTGACCTGTCAATATACAAGTCTATGGCCATAGAAAACGCAGTATTTACCAGATTTAAACAGGAGAAACGGCTATGGTGAATCTTGAATGATTAATATTTTCCATAAATTGACAGCAACTTTGGCGAACATCGTTAACCGTCTAGGGACCCATGTACATATTGTTATGTTTTATCTTGGTTTCGTGTCAAGATTACTCCCGCCCTTCATTGTACATACAGGAGGTATACATATTCAAATGAGGGTTATATCAGATGATCAATGATTGATGCAGAATACACAAGAGGAGAGTGTGATTTTTGTTTCGTTATAAATGAAAAATGATAAATATATGTTATATAAACACAGTGTCTTTTCTTCTACAGTTCGAACGGTATGCACGTGGTAATACATTAAGTTCAATGTCCTATGTCCCTTAGTTTAATGTTACTTATTAACAATCTACCTGCTATCTAACAATCTAACGGGCGTTATCATTATTTTACAATATAAAGTGCTTGCCTATTGCCAGACCTCGTCATATTGCATATCATTATAAATAAATAACATATAAGACAAACCTTCTAAAATTAAGATCGTATGGTGTACACTGTTTTCCGACTGCATAGTGACTTTGATTTAACTTTATGTATCGACATGAAGTTCCTATCGGATGCACTAGTGCTGTATAAATACACCTTTTATTGTGCAGTTGGGTTGCTCTATAGTCCTTTTGACGTAGTAACCCCGCTTAAATTACATTATATTACACATGACATTTTAATTCAATTTAAAAGGTATTTCTTAACAAAGGATTTTGTTAAATGCAATCGAATACGATTATATATATATAAAACCATCAAAATAGAAATTCGTTGTGCGTTAACGTCAGTTGTTAGGACTGCATCATTTTATGTATGTTATTGTTTACTACACGTGATTGTGTCCACGAACTACTGAAAAGGCGTTTAATTAACGAATCTATAATTCAATTAAAACACTTACTAAGTAACCGAGCGACCTTTTCCTTTGCTTATACAAAACAAGATCGTATTCGACAAAAGACCGTATGATGTGAATTTATTTCCTGATTAACATTTCATTTTACCTTGTATTTAGTTTCACGCTTACATGTATAACACATGTTTGCATATTGGCAGCAGATATATGAAGACTGATTCGCGGATTTTATGTTTAATCCCCAAAAGGAGTGGTTAAAATAGTGGTGTGCATACTATTACCCTTTTGTTTATGTTGTTTTGTTGTTCATATGACCTCGTTCACTGAATGACAACTTCGGATACTTAATTGGTCAATAAAGCCAATTCAACTAATACCCTGAGTTATGAGGACAATAATCAGATATGGTGATACGAACTCCGCATTACACTAACCGGTATAGACACTTCACTTAAACATCGGTTGATCCTCCGTGAAATCAAGCACAGGGTTTAAACACTATATTTCGTGTGATAATTCAAAAACTGTAATTTATATTCACAATGAGCGGCATGAATACGGTCATTATATTTATCATGTAACCAGACTAATCGTAAACGCTCTATTCTCAGTAGGATGATGAAGACTATGTACTATAGTTGCATTCTATTTTTGTACCGTTTAGGTCTTCCTTGAATTTACTGCTGATGTTTAAATTTGTACGTGCTTTCAGAAAAGTGTCCGCTCTCGAATATTTACTTACATACATTTCAGCCGTATCCAGAACTTCAAAGCCCACGGAAAAACTTTGTCCACACAAGGAGACGTCGCACCAGAAGTTGGTGAAACGTCAGTTCCCTACAGATTAGATGGCAAAACTAAACAAATCATGTCAGCAGTGGGTTGCTATTGAAGATCACCTCAAGCCTCGATGTTATGATGAACAGCTTTTGGAGAAAGATCTCATCTTGGTTGGCAAATAAATAGAGGACAGAGCCTACTTTATAAGGTAAAAGGTTGGCAACAAAACACTATGTTGTCATTACTTTACAACATACGAGCGCGTGGTTAGAAATTGTAGCAACTAAGTGTCTACTGTTGACAACAAATGTTGAGACTATCTGAGTAGAACCGTCAAGGTATCACATGTAATCTGTAAGACTGTGTATTTGCATTTATTTGCCCCGGTTTAGACGCGACACCGCCGTTTTAAGACTAAGGAGATAGTGAACGTTGGCTATGTTCCATGTTCGGGAATAAAATTCAAATTAAGGAGCTTATTGACTTAATCATTGACTGTCTCTAAATGGTGATAACATTCAGCTGTCCATGGGACTTTCGCTCAACAATTGTGCTGCATATTACCCCTTTCGGAATGAAACATTTCGACAATTTTGATCTTTAATTGTGCAATTTTCTTAGTAGAATATCACACGGAAATAGTTATTTCTGCCATTGGAAACTTGTGGAACTACTCATTTCGATGGCACTCTGTGCCAAGTTGTATGTACGGCGAAGCATTGTGTATTTTAACTACAGAGACATGAGTGTGTGTAGCATGCTTGCATTTATCACTGCAGTTCTAGCTTCGGTTACCATTGCCAAGTGTACTGCCAAATAGCTTAAGTAAGTGTAGTCCTAATTTAGATTGCATCTGTCTGGGTAGTGTGGATGTCGTTTTTCATATGCAGGATACCAAATAGTTTGTGTTTTTTTTTTAAATTGAGACTATGTTCGCCATTTTGAAAAATAGCAAATCTTCCATACGTGTCTTTCATAAGTTATGACATATCTAACATTTATATTGTCATGTTGTTTTATTAACGTCTGTCATCTTTGAATTTCGATGTAATTGACAATGTTTTATTTTGCCAAAAATGTACGTATTTGCAAGAGCACGTACTTGCAACAACAGCACACGATCTTGTCACGTATCCGCTCTGCTATATACATGTACAATGTTACATATATGAAAGAACGCAATATGCCGTGTTCTGTAACTACCTTTCTCGGCACGGGCTCTGTCCTTCGAAGAAAGGCAATCCACTTATGGTTGTTTGTTTTCCTAAGCTGATGATATCACAGTTGATTACTTTCCTTGCTCCCGTGAATAATATTCCTAACGTTTAGGTCTATCGATTAAGTCTTTATCAGGCTCTGCATGGGTTCGATATGGTTAGCAATGATTTCATAATGTACATATATCCCTCTGACAGACCGCATGGTAATAATAAGTCGTAGACATTGTAATACATACTTATATCTGATCACATTGTTTATACTTCTATCAAGTATACAAATAGTCCTAAAAAGGAAATGATTATGTTTCAGACAAAGTATATATGGTTGTATTCTATCAATGTTCTACATTACGTGGAAGAACACAAAAATAACGATAAAATCTAGCGAAAACGTTTTGTCAGCAAACTAAAGAATGATTATTAAAGAAACAACATTTGTAGGTTTACTTATTTTTAGACATTATTAAATACTTAACATAAAGTAAAAATATTAGTTTTTATGTAACAAGTAAATTCCACATTTATAGGACATGTCCTTGGCGAAAAAGGTCTGTTATGGCATCACTTTTAGCGCCTTGAGTTATAATATTGTTGTCCAAAGTTTTGGTTTTCTTTCTTATTAAGCATTTCTTTAGATGACTGAAATTCTTATGTCGACTTTCAATCCTCAGTACAATATGAAATAGATCATGTCTTTTTATAACACTAGGGATAGGAACATGTTTTAAATAATGTTTTATTCCTGCAATTTACATTTAGATATTTCGTGGCTGTACTAGAAATATCTACATTGTATATCTCATTTAACAAAACAAGTTGATGGTCCAGCTTTTGTACATTAAGGACTAAACATTAAAAGTAAACATTCAATTATTCTTTCAATTGGTTTTCCTCACGTCAGTTAAAACATACAAAATTGATAATAACAGGGATTGACATCAACGTCAGTAGTGTTTTTGTTGTTGTTGTTTTATTGTCGTTTTGTCTGTTGTTGTGTTTTTGTTGTTGTTGTTTTGTTTGTTTGTTGTTTTGTTGTTGTTTGTTTTAGTCGTGTTTTAAATCAAGTTGCCAGATATCCAAATAAAACAAAAAATAATAAATTTAGTTTTTTTATTACACTTTTCAACGATTACACTATTAGTTATTCTTTGGTCCATCTTGAAGATTTGTTATTGATAGCTAGATGATAGAAACGGAACATGGGTTTACTTTATGAAGAACAATGAATCGTAAACACAATATTGATCAAGTAGGCATGAACTTGTTTTCGTTATTCAAATAATGATTTAGGCAGATTTTAAAACAAAGCAATAAACAATAAATATGTCTTTAATTATTTTTATTATCGTAATTGTTTAGTCAATATGTTAGAATGGTATATATACAATTATATACAAAGAATAAATATAATAAATCGAAACAATAAACAAGATAAATTAAAACCACAAAATTGTGCTTGAGATCAAGAACAATACAGAAGTAAATTTAAATGTACTTTTGCTAGAGAGCGTTCGGTAAATTCAGAAACTGCTCACATCGTCACTTTCTTGTCACTTCTAAACTGGACGTTCAAGGTAAATGCACAAAAATATTATCAACATATTACATTTTCTTGAATTGCACTAATATAAAAATACTCAAAGCCTATTTTGAGCTTAATAGTATTTTTATAGTTAAAATATTAATTGAGTTTGTTTTGATTTGCAATTGTACCTTGAGTGAACCTTATTTAGTGCCAGCACGTTCTTTCATTTGACAAAACAGTATCTATTAAGAGTAAGAAGCGAAAAAATACCCGTACACCATCATTCATCATACGAAGACAAAGGAAACAACCATGACATTGGCCGTGTGATTTCATGAGCAAAACATGTATGCAGATTTAATAATTTGCAGAAAAGTTTAGCAATAGATTGAAACGTCTTTTACGATGTTTATATTCTCAACATACATACAAACGTTACCCATAAATTACAATAATATGCAGGTTTTGTATTTCAATATTAAAATAAAAAATGACAACATCGAAAGAAGATATTTTATGAACAGAGGAAACCTAGCGCTTTAATAAGCATATTAAAACTTGCGAAATGGTCTCTAATCAGTCTAGGGAGAATGTACAAAAACGTATTTATAGCTAGCAACCCCAAAACCCAAGTTACAATACAAAAAAACATTATAATTTAAAGAATATTTACTAATATTATATTTTTAGCGTATATGATACTCTTTGTAAAGTGACATGCGTACATGTATACAGATTTTATGCTGACTTTTATACAAACATTTGTACGATAAAAAGACAATAATACACAACACCATCATAAATATTCAAACGATCGGTAATCAGATGCATGAGTAGCTTTATTTATATAATGGTCTACTAACATGAGAAATTTGTACATGTGGCTGCTCATGAATAACAGATAACATGATTCAATGTTTGATCAAAGATGAGTATACAACAATATCACAATGCCAACCATCAATTAGGCATATGTGCTTAATTTATAAGATACCCATAAGTTCAAAATAAAGTTAATAATAGTAAAGTTCTTAATTAACGTTCTGATTGTTTTTCTAAACAATGGCATGTGGCTCTGTACGTGTATTTTGAACTTAGGGGTATCTTTCTATCACCACATTTTTCGTTGTGCTAAAAATTGATTTTCAATCTCTAGCATTTTTGTTTCTTTTGTTAACGCGTGCATGTAAACAAGTCGAATACTTAGCATATGGTTTATTTAATAACAGAAAGACTTTTCTTTACATTTCAAAGCGATATTAACTAATATATGTTTTTTGTGTAAATAATTGTAAAATTGAAGCTTAGACATATAGATGGATGAATGTTTGCTGTTGTATTTGTAAAAAAAATAGTATTGGCCTGTAACACACGACACAATGAATAAATCCAAATAAAACATATATGCAACCTGGTCCATTTTGTACACGTTTTCTATCACGTTTCCGTGTCACTGTATTCCACATGAAGATATCCACCAGCTCCGAACTCTACATGTTTTTCATGCATATAGTCTAGTTCCATTTCTCGTTTCGCAGATATCATAGAGTTTCTATTCTCACGCATGTGTATTACTCCGTTAGCGGAGTTACGTCTATTTGCTTCTAACGCACACTCTGACGTATGTGGCTGAATTGCTTTACAATGTAGGCACACTTTTTTCTTATATTTCAGTTTCTGAGACGATCCACACCTGATGGCGAATCGCAACTCCTCTCCCATTTCCGAACACAGCGATTGCTACAAAATAGACAATAATGGTTTTAATAAAAGGGTCAAGTGACACGAAAAATAACTGAAATTTCAGTAAGACTTATTAAACAGGTACGAGTTCTGAAAAAATACAAGTAAAATGAATTGAATAAACTGAACATTTGATTGAATTTAAAATTAGGTTTCCTAGTCGTAAATTGTAACCAAAGTCCTAACAGTTTAAATCATAATGGCCCATTACATGTATAAGGATGGACATAAAGATACCTGCTACATGATTATATTGACAATATGAACAATAGATGGTACAAAAACTGGGAGAGTCTTAGTTAGTTTTCGTTTATTAAGAGGTTACTGAATCATAATTACATTATAAAAGAGCAGATAATGAGCCAATCCAACTGGTATTCTTAACCTACCAAATTTTTCTACAGCCTTCTGTGTGCTGACCGGTTTGAAGTTTTATTACTCGCTAAAGTTATCGCGGATGTTTATCACAATTAGAAAATATAAAATCGTTCCATCTTAAAACGTACCTTATCCTGTCTGGCGTTTGATCTTGAATTCACAATGAATTCTATCAACGCCACTATAATAGCTAATGTAAGGCCCCCTAGTAATACTACAAATATCCCTCCTACGTTCTCAACTCCGAGAGCATTGGCCTTGGAATCTTTGCCCTCGTCCCTGAAGCATTGAGCGGAGCTTTTCCACCATTTATTGTAGAGCTTCTGTATGACTCCGTCTTCTTGAAGGTTTAGAATTGCCATTGACAGTTTTCTCCTTCAGAGGTGAATCTGATAGAGAATAGGGCGTAAACATTGCATGAAACAAGGCGTGAACAAGCTGTTTTTGATTCTTAATTCGAAATAATTTAATTCTGTTGCCGTTCTATTTTTCAAGTTTGGACAGAAACGGCCATTTACCACGACCATAATTTATTTCTTTTCCCACACGTTCTATGTAATATGATCTATTCACATTAACTTCTCTATTAGTATAAATCTCTTCTGATTGAAAGTAAAATCAAGGAAACATTAACTGTTTTGTACTGTTTCCAAATATCAAAACTTATCTAGGGATCTAACTACAAGGGCCGCACATGTAAACATTTAAAAAATAACGTCAACGTACATTGCCAGTTCGATTCTGGATTGCAACAATGGAACGATCTTGCCTTGAAATAAACTTATATAAATACAACAGTGTGAGATATATCTCTAACAGCTGTTTTGTTTATTAAAAAGCATACACATTTGGTATGCATTTTTAGAAGAATTTCACTTTAAACATTTGTTGTTGTATCCAAATCACAATATTATTTTTAAAGTACATCTCGGATGTTTGTGTTTTACTAGTACGAGTTGTGCATTTTTTCTTTCGTTATTGTACTCACTCATTGGTGTAGCTATACCATATCCTTTGGAATCTAGCAGTCCGCCTATCTGCATCAGGTTACAGTTTCGTTGGGTGATATATTCTATCGATGTTGACTCCATCAAGTAGGCGTACCCTCCAGCCAACACTCTGTCTATTCCTTCTTGTACGCTTTTGGTGAAGGGGCTCGGGTCCTTGCTCTCCATGAAATTCCACATGCGTTGATATGTTTCTATACTGGAGTCCTAAACACGGAGTTGTGGTATGTGTATTTAAAGGATAAATTTAATGTTAATAATCTCCTTAACTGAGCTGAAGGTATTAGTTCAAGAGCACATATAAACTAACCAAACATGTAGTGGATGCAAACTACGCACTTTTGACATAGTAGCACGGTGTCCTTATTCCATGGAAATTATCTAACACTTACGATTAATGATTTTTACTTTGTTCCGTCTTATTCATGTCGCATTTGTACGTTTAACAGTTTATTAAAAATCGAAATCAAAATTAAAAAAACACTTGATACGGTAATCCTAGATATACTTGAAAGTATTGTTACATATCTGTTTCATATTGTAAATAAATAATCTATATGACAGCATTATAGAAATTATAGCATAAAAGGCATAATAAGAAACGAAACCAATAGTAAGTAGTTTCCTATTTGTTGGTTTCATTCACCCGAAGATAAACACAATTGTTTTCTATACAGTAATGGCTTATCTGGTAAAGACAATACACGTTTCAACGAAAACATGCAACCGGCTAATAGTTATCAATAACTGCCAGGTTTGTGTTTTATTATCAAATAAATATTTATTGCTGGAATATGTTAGTTGCAGAAATGAAATTACAAGCACATTCTTCATTTTGACTTAAAGCAAATTCGAACATTATTATGCCTATGCTTTTGTCCGTTTAAAATGATACATTGATATACTTTAATGGTTACTGACGGAGAAACACAATTGGATTCTCCTTAGTGAGAAAGTATATAATGCATAAATACACCGTGTGTTCGGTCAATGAATAATTCTAGTTTTAGAACTGCCTATTTGTCAGAAATGATAAAAAAAAATCATAATCTTACTCTAAAGAAGCTCATTGTGGACCCTCCTTCCAACGTGCCATATGATATGTCTGTTTGTTTAGAAAGGTCCTCTGCGCTCTCTATTGGCGAAACCATTCTCTCCACAGTCAGGAAAGCAGCAAGATTAGCGGTATATGACGAGATGATGATCAATGTAAACAGCCACCAGGTACTACCAACAATCCTCGTTGAAACCGCTCTGGGGTTGATGTCAGAGCCTTGTTGCATTAACGTGCCAACACAAAACCAGAAACTGTTGTTCAGTGTAAAAATATTCTCCACAGTGTCCGTCTCCGGATTGCAAGGATGTGGGTTATACCACTCATAAGGGCTAAACCTTGCCAGAACAAATATTGTTATACTCACAACAAAGTAAGCCGCAACCACATATATCCATATTTCGATTGCCAATGGGTTCATAAAAGAGAACAACCCAGGCTTTTCACGTTTTGGAACTTTGAAAAGAATACTGATTCCCAAGTTGAGGAATGGTTTTGTGAAGTCAATGTATTGTTCCCTATCGTAGCTTATCGTAAGAGCTGCTACAGACAAATCTGCTCTCTGTAATGCAAATAATAAATACATGTTCAAAATATACAAAAACCGTGTGTACTTTGAATATACAACTATGTTAATGCACGAGTCTATACTAATAAATTAATGGGACTTGAGGTTGATGCGAGCATATTAAGAACCAACGAGCAAAGCAGATCTGCGTACATATGTGCAATGTATTTATATAGTGTCAATAAATTTAAATGATTGATATCCTTGTTAATTCAATACAGTGCAATATCTTACTAATAATCAAATACTATCTAGTATTGTTTTGGTTCTTTGTAAAGAACATCACAAGATACATGGAATTGTAAATGGAAAAAAACAACAACATCGTATCATGCAACTACGGTCACATTTATGTTATCATAACATTGGTCTTAGGTCTTTTCTAAACAGTCAAAATTGAGTTATGACGAAAACAAAATTATTTATTCTAAAATAGTAATATTACAATCTTACATGTTAGTGTATATATTCAGACATAAAAGTGAACAATCGATACAAGAATTTACAATTTAGTAAAATCAGTTACCCGTTCCAGGAGTTCACGCACAATTCCGTCCCAATGTCCGCTACTGTTTTTGTTCCCATAGCGAAGATCAGGAACAATCACGATTTGATAATCGAAACCAACTAGCTTTAGCTATCTCTTTCAATAGGTCAATACAGAACCCTTCAAATCTGTCATTGCCTTTAAGCTGGGTTCCTTTTGGTCGGTCTTTTCGTAACATGGCATAGGGCGGCTCCTGTTTTGTTGAAATAGTTTGAAATGTTGAATTCGTTTGCTTCTATATATCAGTCATCCATCGTATTTTCGCTTAGTTACGTGTTAACACAATTTCTTGCTTTTAAATCCTAAAATGCATTTCACATTAAACTTATCATTATGAGTATACACCTGTTTGTACACAATTCATTGAAACAAGGAAACTATTAAAAACATATATTAATTTGTTTACTTTCTATAGATATATAACATGAAATAAAGAATTATATCGATTATAACTGAAGTATTAGCAAACTACCCGTGTTAATACAGTTTAAATTGCAGGTATCCAGAAAAGTACTTAGTTCATTAATGAAACTGTCTATTCAGTAACTGAGCCTACATTCGCAAAGCATTGCTAGACACCGGACCTGGTAGCGCAATCGGTAGAGCGTCGGCTTCTAGATACGGGAGGCCCTGGGTTCGATCCCGGGCCGCGACATACCAAAGTCGTTAAAATAGTAGTGGTATAGCTCCTTTGCTAACGCTCAAGCAAATATAAGGGTAGTATCACGACTGGTTGTCCCGGTGTCAGGATAATGTGACTGGGTGATGGTATCATGCCAGGTGTTCACGGCATGCTATACACAGTGAAGGCAGCACTATATATGCTTCAAGTGGACACCGTCTCCAGGTAACTGAAATACTGTTGGTGAGGACGATAAACCCAATAAAAATACAAACAAACATTGCAAGACACAAACTTATCAGCTGCTTTTCGAAAACCAAATTAAACCATAACAATTTACTATAACAATTTACCCATTCGGTGACCGATATACGTACTATATTTGTGGATACAATCAATGTCTTGTTTCCGAACACGCCTCTTCCAAGGAAACGATTGCCTGTAATGTTTACTCCTGTCCTCGCATCCCAAGTACCAGTCTAAAAATTAATAGATTTTTTTCTAGTATTCGTGGTATCTATATATAATCATAAAGTATTCGTTCTCTCTCTCTCCCCCCCTCTCTCTCTCTCTCTCTCTCTCTCTCTCTCTCACACTCTCTCTCTCTCTCTCTCTCTCTCTCTCTCTCTCTCTCTCTCTATCTATCTATCTATTTCACTCTCATTATCTCTCTCTACATTTACATGATATAGTATCCATAAAGGGCAGCGATTGTTAATAATCGCGGTCTTAATAAGACAAGACTATTATCAGGCACCTTTATCTTACCGAATTATATTTGAACACAGTATTGTATCATATAAGTGTATATCTAAAGTGAATGTAGTGTTGTTGTATTATTCCACCTTTACTGCTCATGAAAAGTCACATGTTTAATATACTCTCTGTTTACTTCTAGGCTGCGTCAAAGGTGTCTGAGATAGGAAACTGAACAAAAGCAGACTTAGCCGCTCATAACAATTGTACCAGTTAAAACACCTTTTGCATGCATTGTATCAAAACAGAAAAGATGAACGCAGTGACATGTTGAATGAAGAGAATGAATCTAAAGCTTATACAAGATACAAAGTACAGTGTTGAATGGACAGTTAAATGATACACTAATGTTTAAAGCGTACATATTGATTGTCGCACAAACTGATGAAATACATGACAGTGAAGTGGAGATAAAAAAGAAGCATGTAGTAAAAATGGCAAACTACCTGTATCAATTTTACCTTTTGGAGGGCCACTTCTCCAAGTTCCATAATATCCAGTTTAAAGTTCATTCTACGACCACGGGTCATGGAAATATCGCCGGTAAGTCCTTTTACCTTCACCTTCAGCGGAAAGAAATGTCAATCATTTCAACTGATTCCGACGCTTTAAAGTTACTGATTTTAATGACGTGACAATTTACAACAAACAAGTAAGATGTAGCGATATGAAAAGTTTATTTTTGTGTTAATACAATATAATAGATATAACCGAGAGAAAACAAAATTCTGAAAAGCTCTATTAAGAACTTCAATATATATAAATACCGCGTCAGACCAGTCTACAAATAGGTATGTTATAATACATAATCGTACTGCTATTTAGTTGCATATTACTGAAGTAAGAATGATTCTAACTAATAGCTGCTTAAGGGAACTTAAGAAGAATGCATACTGTCCATCAATGAGTAGCATGTTAGGAACGAGTCTGCATATAAAATGAGATACTGTCTTCTTGACTACTTGTCGCCTTGATCAGTGTCAGAGTGAAATTTAAGAACGCCTTTTATCAGATCTGCGGAGTGCCTCTGGTTGTACAGAAACATATATCTGAGTTCTCTCTCAACCGAAATAGCTGCTAATATGTCATTGCGTGTTATCAATACCAAAACAGTTTAAATAATATTTACACACACACACACACACACACACACACACACACACACACACACACACACACACACACACACACTCTCTCTCTCTCTCTCTCTCTCACACACACACACACACACACAGATACATACACACACATACACAAACATTCACACACACACACACACACACACACACACACACACACACACACACACACACACACACACACACACACACACACACACAAAGACACACACACACAAACACACACACACGCACTCACTCACAGAGACACACAGACACACACACACACACTAACACACACAGATACACACGCACACACAGACACACGCACTCACACACACAGAGACACAGACACACACACACACACTCACACACACAGACACTACCATATACACAGGTAGGTCAAATAATGGAAAAAACATTATATGAAGAATGAGAGAGGTATGGATAAGAAGCCGTATTATCAAGTAAAATATTTAAATATGCAACATCTAATACTTTATATCTGTATTACATGTATGTGTATTAAAATTGTGTTTTATTCCGTTATATGCAAAATCACCGAATATGCACGGAATACATACGGAAGTCATATTTTGGCAATAATTTCAAATATGTACGTATAAGTTCAGTTTATCTAATAATCATATTGTGGATATCTTTTAGAGTTCGGTGCAGGTAAACGTCCGTATTTTGCTTTCATCAATTAACGGATATACAAAATACTGTATTTTTTGTTTTTAAAAGAAACTATCTTTTATTTATCTTGAACGTTTCTATTAGAGGACAACATCGTGTTTAACTTTGAAATTATATACATATATTAAACGTAAAATTATTATTAATTATAAAGTTATTTTCTTTACCATAGTCTTCGTTTTTAATCTACTTACCGAGTTAATGTAGTCGTAAAGCGTTTTACCAGAACTCCAGAATGTATTGCTTTCGCAAGTGACGTTCGGTGTGCTGAAAATTGCATTTCGTTCCAATTGTCGCAACGCTTTGGAGAACAGAAGCACTGCATCAAAAACCAGTGCACATTGGTACTGAAATAGTCGCAAAAATAGATCTGTAAAGCATGCATTGAGACAATATATAAATACTGCAAATAGCTAACTCGTTTGTTTTAGTCAACATTCTATTGATGCAACATTCGTGAAATATGCTTTGGCAACATTTGTATACTTATTACAACTTGATGAATTTAATTATTTTACAGGTGTTTTAAATAATTGAGCAAATGGGTTTTATCTTTTATTTTATTCTAATACATAATTCGTTCACACAATTATTGAATGAAATTATATAAGACTATATGACAAAGTTGCAACACAAACCAAACTCTGAAAAGGCACAGGACAAAGGTATTTCACATGCAAGACAAGTGAAAAGTAGAACAAATTTGTCATGAGTCATTTTTCGAAACGAGCAAACCCGACAGTTTCCGCCTTGGAATGGTCAGTCGGCATTATGGGTCAACTGGGTTGCTTAAACCGGTTTTACAGAGCTCTAACCTCGCTCTTCCTGATGGATTTCTCAAATGCAAGCAAATAAAATAAAACCGATCTATGTGAATACAAAATGTCCAAGCGCTGATGTTTTCTTTAATAACTTATGACGAAAGTAGTGAAGTCATTGAAAACTAATGTCCACATAGAGTTTAGAAAAAAGGGGTATTATTTCATTTAGAAAAACGACCACGAACTTTTTTACTCAAGAACAAACATGACCAGAGAAGAATAAATGGTTGTAGCATCCTGTTCATGTGAAGGTGGAATTGAGGAACCAAGGCCAATGTCCACCAAAGGAAATACACCTTAAATCATTATAGGATATCACAAACGAGTAATATGATGCATTTATATGCATTTTTTTCTAATATAATTTTGTGGTAATGTGATATGATTCCTTTTTATTCATTTTTCTAAAATCGTTTTGTTATGTGATATGATTCATTTATAATCCATGTCTTGTTTCTAATGTATTTGCATGTATAATATTCATAGATATTGGTCATTGACAATTGCTGTAAAAGAGTACATAGCTGCACTTGGTGCAAATGGTTTCGGTAAAGAGAATTCAAATCAATTCTCAGAATACCTCATATCTGAATCTTATCTTACCTGCAATGTGTCTCTTCGTAGTATATCAAGAAGAGTATTTTCTTCAAATAATCGAATGTCGTATACTATACTGCTTGTAAAGTCTGAATCATAGTTGAGCAGTCTGAAGCCGGTCAGGTTGACGTAGTTGTGACGGTAGTCTTCTAAATCTAACAGTTCTATGTCCTGCAGATAACAGAAAGAAATGTGCACTGAAATATTTTAGGTTTATTTTCTTCCTACGCACTTGCAGGAGAATTATTTTACGACGAACATTTAGATGCTTTTCAACGAATTCGCTATGTTGTGATATAAAAGCTATTTTGCGTATGTTCCGTATCAAACTTATATTCTTGAATATTGATTGATAATTAAAACCAAGAGTCGTTGGTTTATTTTTAGCCCTATATTGAACAGGAGATTTCTTGCGACACAATACGTGTTATGGTTGAGACAGTGTCTTGCATTTTGGTATGCCATAATGATGAAAGATGCGTGAAGTGAGATAATTCCTGGCATTCATGCTTATGTACATTATACGCCGACATACTTAAATTATTTGATACACTCGTCTTTACGACTGCAGAGAGACAGAAAGTTGCTAAACTTTACTAAATAATTGGCATGGAAACCCTTTTCTCATGCAACGAATATTCTCAAGTTTATTGTTTTCACAGACTAGTTTCCGCACTATGCCAACGGCATAGCAATATATCTATTATGCAGATCTTTATAGAGTGTATTATTAGCTTATATAAGGCAGATATGTCCATTATAATTCATTCTATGGAAGAAATATGTGCATCAACATGCAAGGATAAGTGTCTTCCTATAATTAATATATGCAAGGAGTTATATTTTAAACAATGCCTATAACAGGGAAACGTGTGACCATTAAACAGTATAATTAATATTAGGCCTCTAAGCAAAGTATCAATTTTGCTAAAGGATCATGAACGTACATTGTATATGAATACGCCCTGCCTAATTCCTATACAGCAGTTGTGACACAAGGTTGTCTAAGTAAAAGAAGCCTTTATATAAGGCAAAACATTTATTTACGAATTAACTTACCATGTTATTCAGAATATAATGATGATACGAATCGATCATTCCCTCTTGTAATGCCTACATTAAAAAAGAAATATTATATGTATGATACATGATATAATTCTTGATATGATTCTTAATATAAGGTCTGGACCGACCGCAATAGCTCAGGTGGCAGAGCGTCGGCTTGCGGATCGGGAGGTCGTGGGTTCAAACCACTGCCGGGTCAAACCAAAGACTTTAAAGTTGGTAGAAGTGGCTTCCCTCCTAACGCTCGGGGCTAAGGGGACAGCATTACACATGACTCGTCGGTGTCAGTATAATGGACAGGCCGGGTTCATTCCCTGGGCACCTCATAAGTGCCCCTGTGCTATAAGGATAGAAATGTCGCTACACATCATCGGCAAAAATGCCGGCTTATCTCAATCTCAATCTCATATAATGTCTCGAAGTTTAAGGAAAGTAGAGTCACACTAGATGTATGCTGTAGGTACGAAGATGTTACAGTACAAGCAATACCTACGGAAATATACAGACCCTTCTCCGTAATTATAGCAGGCATGAAAGCAGCAATCATGACTGATAAAATATTATGTTATTTAGAAAAATAATATACATTTATATGAAGGATGCAAATGATATCAAGAGTATGTGTTCATTCTAAATAAAGCGGCTGCAACTTTTCAAAAGGGCGTGTTACTTAGCTTAACATGCTTAGATAATGTTCATTTAAATAATTATCGTTCAATTAATAACAAACTTAATCAGAAATACGTATGTCGTATATTAATGCCGGCAACTTCAATAAACTGCAACACTATATGAAACAAAAGTTAATTATATATGTGTACCATTTTTAGAAGCAGCGCTGTCTCTGTGAGGTTCAATTCCGCCACGATGTGCTGCCATCGGTTTGCCTTAGCTTCCTTCAACACGTCCCGCATGTTGCGAAGGTCGGCCTGGCGCACAATAATGGTCATATCCGTGGTCTCGTTACTGGCTCGAAGGAGTGATTGTATCTTCAACAGTCCTAGTGCAAAATACATTAAATTCATTTTTTTATATTTTATATTAGACATTACTGTTGTTTAAATAATAACAATTATCCTAATAATCCTTTTAATTTCATATGACTATTTTGACGATAAGCGCTATCGTTGATGCTGTCTTATCCATTGCAGTTTTGCGGCGTTCAAGTACCACCTAAAACAAAACGAACAAAATTAACTCGATAATTGAAGTGAATGTAGTTAACTCAAATTTTGTTATGCCATAATTGGAAGGTGTGTGGTGAAAATATAATGTATAAATTCACAAGAGTTAAAAAAGTACTGTATATGCAAATGTGGCTCGCCGTCATAACACGCAAAGATACCTGCTTGGTCGCCGTATATTATTAGCATTTCGGTCCAGCCGAAATGTTTTATGACATCTAGGCAGGCTTTTGCCAAAAGTTCTGTGTCTGGATGAAGATTGATGGACAAAGGGTAGGGTGGTGTGTTGCCGGCGTCTATTCGTGTCTCTAGATGTGGTACCCGTAGACTAGAGCAAGCAGATCCAGTGTATGCCGCCATGTCTTGATTTAGAGGACCGAAGACCGCCAGAATACCCTTAGAGATTTGGTCACAGACTAGAAATGCAAGGTTATAAGAATCGACATTCATCGAAAAGGCATTTATCTTCCAGGGATATGGTAGGAATACGAAACTATTTACAATGCCCGTTGAGAATTATACACATATTTGCATTGGAACTATCAAAAAGACGTTTACAGTGCAATGTTAAAGTGGAAAACACGTAACTAAAAACGTGTCAGAAACGGAAGCTTTTGTTGTTCTTGTCTTTTGTATAATGTTTTACCTTAATTTGCCTTTGTTACATTTACATTTGCATTAAAACTACATGTTTATGCCAGTATCCAAGTCTAGTACTGGTGTTAAAATAATTATCTTAATTTTCATTGGATCGTGTCATATTCTCGTACCTTGTTTTAAACTAAGAGATTGTCATTTTAAGGGCTATCCAATTATATTTGGATGCATTACTTCACGCTTAACGTGGGTTTTAGTACCCTTGTTGAGGTACATGACCTTAAGTTGAAAGCTTTAATAAATAATGTAAGATTGCAACTTGCATTCATTGTTTTCCCATTTTGTATATATTTTTAAGATTTACAAGAACTATAAAAGGTATAAAGTGTGAGTTAACTTTGGCAGATTCAAAATTCAATGTCAACGTCATATGTTACACTGCATTTACATTAATACAATCTAAACACGCAGCATACGCTTGGTTATTATGTGTCAATACCATGTACATATGTGTTACATTGAGCTAAACATGGTTCACAGAGCAGTCCTGGTAAATTAGATAGAAAAGACTGGTCGCGAGCCATGAAATCATGGATTAATGCATTGCTGCAAATCAGCTGCAAGAATGTTGGACACGGTGTCAGGACTAAAATGAGTAAGACTGAACTTATGTAAAATGACTACGGCAGATAAGTTTGCAAACGAAGTAGAACACGACATGCCATATTAAGTTGAAATAATTAAATACATTGGTGAAACAATAAATCGTGAAACAAGAGAATGTAAAAATACTTCTATACGATACCTCGTTTCGTTGCTTCAAATCTATTTTCAACTTTTAGTTGTTTGATGTCGTAAATTAGTTTCATGTTGGTAAGCAGGTCCCTGTCATGGTTCATACGGTAAACTGCGTATTTGAAGGCGTTCATAATATGCTCGTCTTCGTCCGTACCAAACAGTCCACCTGAAGAGATAGAGAGAAAAAATTACATACTTGTGCTGCTCAATATTATTTCTTATTTTAAAACAAATTCCATATGAGAAAATTATCAACGGTAACACTTTTGTACTTAGCCAATAAGATCGGTGATGCATTAATTTATATCAAACCATATGCCCTTAAAATGTTTCCTTTAAGAAATCAAGAAATCTTTAATACTGAGACCATTAATAAATCTGATCATATTTCATAATTCGGAAAAAAGCAATGGATATGATATAATGCGATGCGGTTAACCTCACCACTGGATGTTATAGGTCAAGCAATACTTAAGTTTGGTCGGTTAGCAATTTCATTACACGCTTGCATCAGGAGGCGTATAGTTAGGCTTTTCTTAACGTATATTACTGGGCGTCTATACGTTTAAATGTTTCTAAGACCGTATGTTTAATATCTAAGTATTGCCCTCTAGACAGAATGGGTAGCAGGGATCAAATTGTAGAAACGTTTGTTTTCCATTTAACACTACAACGTGGGTAAAATTGTTATATTAATCAGCCTCTGTTCTCCATCTGTCTTGTTTAACCTCCACATGTGCATTCACTCCACAAGTTTTTGTAAATGATGTAACCACAGAGAGCATGCATGAACGATTCAAGGGAAAAGGTTTTATACGAGAATGAAATTACGTTGTGATGAATTCTTCCACTTTTAAGTAGTATAGGTGGAAAAAAGTGTCTGAAGAAAGCAGGTATGAGCATTCTGTCATATTGCCTTTTAGTGGCATGCCTATCTCTTGTTAGTTTGGAACCATCTAGAGCGATGACGATTTTTTATAGATCAGCTTTTATCACCCCCAAGCTGTTAAGGCTCCATTATAGGGATAAACACACAGCTTAACTGTTCTTTACCGTAATCACTGCTTTCAACAACAACAACATGCTGGAAGCTGTGAAACTCGCCTGCTTAAGTGATAACACTGATTTAAGTGTACATATTTAGCCTTATCAAATTCAGTGATCAGAACTTACGCCATTCATTGCAATCCATCTTTTCTAGATTGTGAGATTGTATACAGTTTGATTAATTATTAGTGAATCTCTCGTACGTTTATTGCGGTTCAAAACATGGCCTAAATCTGATTATATGTTTCCCAATAAACCGAAATTGTCATTCATGCATATGTAAAGGTTTGTGTTAAACGCACGATCATTTTGTGATTTACTAAATCTTTATCTACGAATAAATTCATTAACTAGTGTCATTTTACTGCTTCGTCATGTTTACCTAACGTGCATTAATCAAGGGAATTTTGTTTTAAAATGAGTTCATTATTAAGTTACTATTCTGGTAATAACTAACCCCTTGATAAAACCTAGTATTTACAGCAATTATAACCTTTGACATTAGCTCACTTTTACTTTGGGCTGTAAATGTTAGTTATCATGTATTCCATAAGATAATTGAGGGGCCGTTTCAGTTATTAAACACAGATATGACTGTGTGTGTCACTAACGTATGTCCCTTTGAAACACTAATATTTAAAATGGAGTAAGGTAAATGTATAACAAGTCTGCATGACATTGCGTTCATAGTACCAAGTCAACTAAAATCGTAAAGTATATACACCAAGGATCTAATTACAAATTATTTTTCGGATTTCTGCTAAATAAACAGTCAACCTGACTTCAAAATAGAAAGATTATTAGCGAATGTGAACGGAGAATATATAAACCTAAGGAAAGGCAGATAGATTAACAGAACCGTGTTTTACCTTGACACTAACAACCGTGTCTTTCTAAATGCAATAAGTCATTTTTCTCAATTATATATTTAGTTACTTATCGCAGTTTATTTTTCGATAAACATAAGCCATGATCAACGGTATGCTGTATAATACTGAGACCATTGGTTACTTAACAGTTCTTTGGGCTTATCAGTATAAGTGAAATCATTATTCTATGTGAAGCGTTATGTACGTAAATTATACATTAAATGCCCTTCAAAAAATCTATCGGTGTATGCTATTTTACACTGGCTAAACATATGCTAATTTATTCATACAAGTTTCAGGCTTCAACTGTACCAGTGTCTTAGAATTTCCAAGAAACAACACCATATGTCAAGTTTAAAGGCGAAAGGCGAAATAGGCACATACATCTTAGAAAAGAAAGGAGCTGCTGTCTAATATATCTTGACAAACAAGGTTTACTGGAAATTCCGAGAAAACGCATGGGAATTCAATTGCATAAAACTTGATTTAATTCTGTGTCGTGAAATAATTTTGATTAAACTTCATCCGTATGATCGTGTCAAAAATATGTTTTCGTCTCACTGAAACGTCGTTCCATGAGTTGAGAATTCTTCCAGGTCGTGACATATGCACGTGATTGAAGATTTATGGTATGGGTTTGTGTGTTTTTAGGAAAACAGAGTTTTATGCGAACGTATTCGTTGCAATAAACGACGAACTGGTCAACCTGGATGCATGCTATCTCTCAAAAGTATTTACTGCATGTTTCCTTATTGAAAGGCCGAACTATGTATACTAAATTGGTCAACAACGTTGGATTACTGTCTATAATCGGGATGGGGACAATTCATCAATGTATAGTTAGTTCTAAGCATTTGTTTTAAAGCTAAATTAAGAATTAAATAGTGCCATGCCATCACAAAGACACCATCGGTACTGGGGCACCCGTGGGGTAGTGGTAGATTCACCGATTTGTAACTCCTCTGATTGCTGAGCTTCCCACCGAGTGTTCAATTCCTTTGAGGTCGAATATTATATGGGAAAGTCTTCCAGCTAACGAACTGTGCGCTTGGTTTATCGGAACATAGGGCGTGCTTCAGCCCGATCATAAGACAGTATAGACACAAGCACTAGCATTTCCCTAGACTACGATTTGCTTAAAATATCGCGAGTTTAAAAGAGTAGAACACTTTCACAACTGATAGCAAACGAATTCTGTGTTACTAAAACTGACAATTGCATTATGTTTGATTCAGATATGCCCCGAATATTCATGGTTTTCTGTTGCATATCACAGTACTGTACGGAATGACAACAGAATGCACAGAGGTAAACATTGTTTAGAACAATGACAGAAAACGCTGACAGCTGTTCATGTAAAAATAGTGCGTGCGTCTACTCGAGATTCTGATTGCAATGTTTACTAGCTTCTTCTGTGAAACATTGCATAAGATTAACACATCGTGTGTTGTCTAAGAAATGATCTCTGTGCACATTGGATATGTTTTATTGATAACACCCTGACTGTGAGCGTTAATACATTTCCGAATTTTGACAATTGTATGCAATTTACTTATATTGTGATCAATTACGTTTTGCTAACGTTAATGTTACACATTTTCAATTTATAACAATACATTATAAGCACGCTCACTACAAGTTAAAACAAAAGATTGAAGCAAAATTAAAACATATGGCATGTGCAGTTATCAAGACATGATGACTGACCGACCGGAAGTATTAATACAACATTTAGATATGTGTTTGTTATGGTTCATGCCCGCATGTGGTTATTTTCTTCAGGTCTGATACACAAATATCGTTAACGTTTACAACTAAGCAAGGGACATAATTAAAGAAATCCAAAATGTAAACAATGTAAACAAAATTTTCCAAGTTTTTAAAAAAAAAATATAATTCTATATTTACTCTAAGATGACCATTTATTATATTGATCAATGTCGGCTTTTCGTTTTCGATTTGACTTGTCTTGAATATGTGGCTACATATTTGCTTGTATATATACCTCATTTCTTTTCCACATAATATATTCTTTTCGAAACATACTTAACTGTGACACTAAGTACAGGAAGTGCAAAAAACACGAGTTAAAACAGTTCCTTTTTACATAAGTGGAGACTTAAAGAAATCTGTTATTATCTTTTTATATCATGGCATACGCAACTATCACTGTTTCATCGTATTATTGCATATATAATCATGTGATCAACATGCAAATACAAGTAAAAGGTAATTAAAGTAAACAAATGAGAACAGCTCTGTATGCAAACAAATGTGTAGGCAATCATAAAATCCAAAACATCTTCCAGAATTGCAGCCAAAACAAAAAAAAATGAAACAATAACTTAAACACACTGTATATTTAGTAGTGAGACCATCAATCATACTAGATTGCTACAGAAGAAGCAAGATGTAAATTTTGGTCATATTTATGTCTTTAAGATACACTGTAATGCATACACAATTCGACATAGAGACGCCTGTCGCTGTCCAAATCAAATGTCTATGACGCATATCTGTACAAGAATTGTATTGTAAGTTTATACCGTGGATAGTATGTGGCGTGCGGACCGTTGCTGCTCTCATGGTCATCGAGGTCACATAATTTAATTTGTATTACTTTGTAGTAAACCACATAGCATTATTGTTTAATACTGATGCTGTTCACGGAAGCTTATTATAAATCTATGTTATATGATACTGTGCTCAATAATCAGAACAATTTGTTCGCCTTTGTAAATATGGAAGACACAGAAATATGCATTTGAAATTGCTGAAAGTGTACTAATCGTTTAATCGTTTATCACAACGATATCCATACCAATGATATAGATGGTCCTAATCTACAAAAATTAATAAATAAATCATATCAACAATAAGAACGCAGATACGGATGTAAACGTTTGAATGATGAATACATGTACGTCAATTTGCACGGAAATCTACAAACTGGTTTGTGGCGTTTGTTGACTATAAAGCCTGGTTATTTAATTATTGCTCGAATATGAAAAGCACGTATATTGCCTACTTTACATAACTGAATATAAACGTTTTTTATTATCATTGTTTGTGAGTGCCTGGGGAAGGCGCGAAACTATCAAAATATCGAAATAATAAATAATGTTTTTTTACGTAGACTTTCGATAACGTCTAATGTACTTCTCAGCCATAACTCCCATATTGCTACAGTGCTTCAAGCAAATTAAGGAAGCATTAACGATACAGATGTGACATTATATTCAATGTTAATTCTTATATCATTAGTTTCCCTTGAGTCTATCAGAGTATCGGTCATACATTCTCTTTCTCCCAAAAATATTATGTTACATCATACCACCTTACTGATAAACTTATGTAAGTTTGTCTCGTGTAACGTTTGAACGTGCAGTCATTGGGGCCAAACGTCCATCTTCTAGCGTCGACCTGTGATTCCGCTTTAAAACTAAATGATTCGATTAACGTCGACCTTATGTGAAAGCGTTGAATTCATTCCAGTAATTAAAAAACACATTAATTAGATTAAAATAAATATACAAACTATAGCAAAGTGCCACTAAAAATGGGGAACAGTATTAACTTTCATTCTTGCATTAACAATAGCAGAAGACTGAATTTAATTCCGCTAATTCTGCAGCAGTGCAGTTTCTAATACAGATAGTAAAATTACCGGTTGAGCATTGCACGATTATTGCACCTGTAACCGCTTTTAAACTTATTTCTCTCATTATTCTTTTTTTATTCTATCCTGGGAACATTGGCATGCATATACTTCAATATGATTAAAAGTTGTTCTAAACAAATCACGCTGTACATGTTTATCAAGTATATTAAATATGTGACCTGCTGCTTTATGTTGACTCTTATTATTTAGCAGGGTAATTGTTATAGATCGACTTGAGATAAATACTTAGACGGATTAAATGTAAGCAAACTTACAATATGCCCTTGGACCTGTATGTTTTCTAACCTGTTACCAAATGACAGTCTGGCGACATATTCTGAGTAGGATAATTCCTTGGGATTTGTCTACTAAATTACGCGGATACGCTGGTGTCGTATAATTAACCTTCCAGGCTTTCGCGAAGGGACTATTTGCATACTCTACGCTCTCTGAGACACAAATTGTTTCACGGCGGCAAGACATTCGGAGCTGTCAATACGTTGGACATTTTACCACAATGCTGCTTCTTTTCTTTTCTTTCAGGCGTCGTGTCGCGACGAACCCAACAGTCGTCTATGGGTTGAATTCTAAGCTCAGAATTGCATCGATATAACATTCTGACAGCCTGTATATAGCCAACTTCCAGCAAATATACACGGATTTATGTTTATATGTGTGTTTTCTATGTTATTGTTGCTGTTTTGTTTTTGTTTTAGTTTTAGTTTTCGTTGTAAAGGTTATTTTTGTAGTTGTTTTTGGAGGAAAGGGGCCATCACAAGGAAAGCTTGCGCACTTGTCAAAGTGCACACTCTTACCATTGGGCAGCTGTTTCAACGATTAGACAATAGGGATAGCGAGAAATCCTTAGAATAGGAAAATCAGAACAGTATCTCAAGTCGCAAAAGCCCGTTCAAAATCTAGTTTTGGTTGGAAGCAAATCAATAACTGTACAAGTAACTTTCATGTGGTTTGCTCTTACGTTTATTTCTGTGTGCAATATGTCACACAGTCTGTTTCCAACTATTTTCTCATCAGAAATATGCACATTTTAAGGCAAGTGTTGAAAAATTGTACTAAACAAGGTCATAAAATGAAATATGATTCATTTGTTTATTGTTGAAATGGGCGTATAATGAGATTAAGCGTGAGTTATTGCGGCTATGAAAATCAAAAAAAAAAGTATAACGCTTTCTCATATTTTCGAGTTTTCTTATACATTCGTGACGTCATAAGATATAAGGAATGCACGCTCGTGCAATCTGTGAGATTGTCCCGAAATACTTCTCAACTTTGACAAGAACTCTAATACTACTTATTCGAGCAAAAACATACTGTCTAAGCAGGTAAATATTGTCCCATGTTCAATTTTATTATAAATTATCTTGATTATCATTACAAAAAACTTATTATGTTGAAAATGTTCTTTTGTTCCTGACAATAGTGCTAAATCCATAATCTGATTCACACCTAACATTGTAAATAGTCGTAGCTAATTGATTGCAGTATGGAAAAATAAGTCACGTGATTTCCAATGCCAACACCTGCCATCCAATCAAAAGTCCCGATTTTATGAGAAAGCGTCTGCTCGATTTCGAAGACCGATGTCTACTCAGAAAAATAAGATAAGCAATGCATTAAACGTTTGTTGTTTTTTTTTATGGGTTTTTTTCTATTGTACATTTTTAGCGTGGTTTCTTGTGATGATAACTATTGGTGGGAAACGATAAAAAGAATAAAAAAATAGGTCGGCACGGTTAAATTTACATGATAGACCCCCTCCCACCCCCACCCCGAAAATATAAACGAATAGCATAATGTTTTGGGGGTTTTACCCTGTAGGTTTCGATAAGTGTATATTTTAAAGAATATATCAGTTGCAATTGTTCTTAAACTTTAATGATACCAAGTTTCGTTAGTTATGACAATCATTGCGAAAATGTGTGCTTACAGATAAACAACTATTTTCAGTTGCGTTTTCGATATTTGTAATACAATTTACATGCACAATACTATTTTAAATGGATTTGGAGTCCCAGAGCACTAGTTTGTGTACGCTCTCAAATACATTTAGTACGCGATTCCATTTATTAAGATGCGACCTAGAACGAAATTTAAATGCCTTCAGAAGTGAAATAAAATTATAATGCAAATTTAAATAAAAAAATGACAATAGGAATCAGTTTGCTCATGTGATAATAATGATAAAGTAAAATATTAAAGAAAGATAATTACACACATAGCGAACACACACAATTAAGTCTATGGTAATTTGCTTTTTGGTCCATCTATGCGGCTAGATATATATCAATATATGTTCAATGTACTATATTCGATGTATCAGTATAGGATAGCCAAAATGTGTGTTTTGTGGTTTGTATAATACAAGACCATTCACCTCTATATAGCCAGGCTAATACTCAAAATGCAGCTGTACGAAACCGATGATGTTGTTCAGTTCATGATCTTAAGCAATGCAGGCTGCACTTATTATTCCGTCACGCATTGTCATAAATATGTACAAAACGCAAATAACAAAATTTAAATATTTATATCCCAACATGCGGGGAGGGTATGTTTTACTTATGTATTTTTGTTTTGTAGTGGGTATTTCAGATTTTGTTTGTTTTGCGTTCCACGTACTCACTATCTTCTGTGTACAAATGCATTTATTTATGTTTTAATTATTAATGAAATATGCATATTTTGAATGTACATAAGCGTCCATTTCTCAGATTTAACTGTCATAAAATACGCCAGTCTTAAGACCAATTATGTTACGAAACATTTTAAGATACAGACGCAGGAAGTACAGCTGTCTGGAACTATACATTATTAATATTCCTAAACATTAGCAGCCGATTTGGGGAAGAATTATGGGGTATAATCTTCGGAGGGACCATTTTATTGAGCATATGCTCTTTGTTGATTACTTTTCATATATTTATTCAGCGTAGATACAGTTGAAATAATTGGTGCACATATAGTTACATACTCTATTTATATCAGTAAGAAACCTAGCTTCCGGTATTGTCGGAATGACAAGTACAAATGGCGATTTTAATCTAATATTATTATGTTAAGTGATGCAACAAATATCATTTAACTCATTTCTATTCATTGACAAGTTAGTTAATATTCTAGCATGTTTGTTTTATAAGTGTCGATTCTTCAAAAGTGCCAAAGTTGTACTACCCGAAAAAACAACAACATTGATCTCTATTTTGGTATAAGACCAGTCAATGCTGGTCATTTAAAAGACATGCACTCACAAACCAACGTCGTAAAGAAACGGTGTATCAAGAGGAAACCAATTGCCACATGCCACGCAATGGCATAAAGGAGCACCTAGCTTAAATGTATTAAATGTATTGAGTTCGCGCTAAGCATGTAAAGATGCCATTAAATTTCGTTCGATTGATTGAAGGTGAAATGATTAGCAAATTACAAGACCCGTGACTCTTTATTTGATGAGGTCTCAAGCTATAAATATGAATTGAAAAAGAAAAAGAGTTCTTATTAGTGTCATTTTCGTTGTTTCATTATTGTAAAAACTGATTAATCTAAAAAATAGTTTTACTATAAGGTCTGTCATGAATTAATTTATGAAATTATTTCTTAATTAGGTCATATAGCTTGGGCAACTTAATTCTGTTGATAAGTTCATTATTACGCAAGCGCTGAGAATTATTTGATGTGGCATGTAATCAAACGAGTTAATTGAAAATGAAATTAGCGCGAATTGTTTGCACGATAGCTTATGCCTGATAAGGAACGTCTTATTACATTTGAATTTAGTAGGAACTTCCCATAATTAGTGATTTCGTTTTTGCATGAGCAAAGTAGTGAATTTATGACAAATGCAAACACATGAACGTATGAGCAATCAAATGCCATTGCTTTTGCCATATTGAAATCCACTCGAATTTAAGACAATGTGCATACACGTAGCGCAAATAAAAATATGATATTTTCATCAATGGACTGTATATGGATATTCCTTTATTCAATTTGTATCAACAGCTCTAAAAAGCATATAGCTAAGTGAGAATATTGAGTCTATTTAACATATATTATATATAAGCGAGTCTTTTTAATATAGTTTTAATATCTGTCGCACAGACTTGAATGTTCTGGTTATTAGTTTTAAACACTGTATAAGAACAAGTTATACAGTAGTATACATACTTCCTAATCATTATTCCATTTTAAAATCATTTTGCTAAAAATACTGATTTCGTTTTAAAGGGGATAATCTGTTGTTATATATCTCCTTAACAAACACTTGTTTTGCTATTTCCTAGCCAGAAGCCACTGTACTCTAATGGGCGAAAATGCGTGCGGCAAGTTAATAAACGACTTTAAAGTTGAACGGTAAAAACAGATTTAATTATCTAAGCGTATTTTTTTTATTATTTGCATTAGGAAAGAAAAAAATAACACTGAAATTAACCCCAAAACTAACGCAAACCTTGTTAAATAGGGCCGACTGTCGTCTGTTTAGGTGCCTTGTACTTCCTAGGCATATTTGTGACTTCAATGTTTTTTTTAAAATGTTGTCTAATATGTTTCTTTTATACGACGTTGGGAGCCGAGAATGATACCTTAAGCAAAAAGTTTTGAGGAATCTTTAATTAAGAACAATACAGTCAATAGATTTAAATGTGTACCATGTCTTCATTTGATGTGAATATGAATAGTATATATTATTATATAATATTATATTATATTTTTTATTTTATAACATTTTGTACCTGCGTAAGTTGTTATTTCATAAGGAAATGATAATTGAATTTAAATTGAGCATATTGGATTTGGTTATCGCGGCAATTATGCGTTGTATACATATATAAAGTCACAATAACATTCAGATTTTCTTCCACCAAACACTGTTACTATGCATCGAATGGAGAGTCCATTTGGCTTTGCACTGAATTAGCGCCTTACTATTATGTGCAGAAAAAAGTAAAATTATGCAATTTACTGAACGTTAAGCGGTTATAAATTATATCAATGAATACTTGTCTCACAATATACAGTTTTGTGCAACTTAATATCTTAGTCACAGTCTTCCTTGTTCATCTTTCCTGCTAACTCGAAAGCAGAGATGGTTTTCACTGTGATCGGTATTTACTTGGATATACATTGTATATTCCTGTAACAATATAGACCTCCTCCTGCTTTCTGTTTTCTGCATTCTGCAACCTCATATCTCGTGTACATGTCCTTACTTATTACTGCTACCGTTTTGCAAAACACGTGTTTAATTATTATTTGTTTACTGATATGGAGATACAAACTTAGAAAAGTTATGCTGAGTAACCTTAAATCCCACTAGATCGTAAGTCTAAAAAACAGAACTAGAGAAAATAACTCTGTTTTTACGCAAAATGTAAATGCAACGAATGTTGCTTATATCTGTCTGAACAAAAACGATCACTGTAGCTGGTAATTTGCTGCTTGCATTCAACGTATTTTGTCATCCCCTGTCAAGGCAAGGATAAGTTTGCTCAGCATTGGATTCCGTAACCAAATCAAAGTAAGATATTTTTGGTAAAATGAACACATTCCAGTTTTTGGCACTTTCGTTGACGCGACTACCGGGTAATTAAAGGTCGACCGGAAAATGTAAACTAATTACAGTTATCGCTGCCGTTGACATTCAAATGTGTAGCAGCTATATCTATCAATGCTTAAACATTCCTACCTCTAACGCAGTTAGGTCCAATATGAGCGGGAATACTGATTTGGGGAAGGTTGTCTATTGACATTCTTGCATAGAATTTGAGTGTGTTTTTATAAATCTTACGACTATTGATGTACCAGGGGTGTTCTTCGTTGTTATTTTGCTGTTTGTGTTGATTTGGTATAAACATATTTGTTTAAGTAAGCGTACATACCAATGACAAATCACAATTAGCTTTAGTTATCGTTCAATCACATCATTACAATGAATATATCCTGTAATTGCTACATAATAACTGTATTTTTAATGTTCTTTCTGTTTAGAAACAGGTCTCAGTGAAGAAGATAAAGTTATTATAGCAACGTGAACATATTATAATGGAGACCGACTCCAGACAAACTATAAGAATAGAACTACCAGCTCATCCGGAATTCGTTACAACATCAGCTGCATCGAACTAGATTCGAACCTATGTACGGATCTTTAACCGTAATGTTACTTCTAATGATGGCCTTTGATTCGAGTTTTGACCAGTTTGCAAAAACGTCATTTTGTTTATTTTGAACTTCTTATATCTCTATTTACTTGTCCTAAACAACACTTTTAAATTTTAATATCATGACATTCCTCACAATCCTTGAAATACATAAGAAAAGCTATGTTATGTACATTAAATCGTGTTAAAATTAAATTGAGTTTATTATCGTATTATTTGATTATATAGTCAGGAGGCGAATGAAAATGTAACTATTTAAGAACTTGCGTAAGTTTTACCATTTCAAATCAATAATCAGATTGTTCGAAGTTTCTTGCTTCAAACAAGTCATACGTTAACGCCAATCGAAACAATGTGTTGGATACAATTACGTACTTTGAATGTTTAACAGAGTTTGGTTCTTCTTCATGTTGTTATATAAACCAATATGGGTCTTGCCTGGAATAGTTTCCATATTCTACGCTTAATTGTCATACAACTGGTTATTATAGCAGAGAATTTAAAGCTACATTTTCCTGACACTTTTTATGGTCACTTCAGGCGTGGAAACGAGATCAAGCAGAACAGGCATCAGTTCTTCCTATACCTGTCATTTTCACGTATAACCTATAGACTTATAATTTCAGCTTAATAAAGGGATACGGGCGCTGTATATTTACCTTAAGACTGAAACTTTAATTATTTACATGTGGTAATATATTACCGGTTTCACAAACATGTTGCATAAACATAGAAAACATACGAAAATCGGTTTGTATGACCATCGGTCTCATTATTTGTTTACAATGTATAAGTTCTTATAGAGTTAAGGTCAATGTCTTCTCAAGTTTTTTTTTAAAAGTTCACCCCACATGCATTGCACTTATTGATCCAAGTTACGTCGACATTTAAAATTCGACATACAAAAACTAAAGTGTTCTCTCTCTGCCTTCAACTCTAGTAATATGTAACTCCGTAATGCTATGTTACACTTTTTATCGGCATGCCAAGGGATATTCGGCAAACAATTACGATTATTCTTCGACATCCCCGCGGTGTGTCATTTTCCATTTCCTTTTGGCATTGTTTGAATATATGCTTGATTTATATATTACCAACACGCAATTGCTGTACAATTTTATGTGCAATAGAAATTTCATAACAAAGATACCCAAAAAACGTTGGTTCTACGTAAGTCATTTTCTCATCACCTTCGAAATTGTTTGACACTACTGATTGGTATGTAAGCAATGTTCGACAAAGCAAATAAAGTGCGCACATATATGTAAAGAATGAAATGTACGCATATTCTATACGTTTATAAGAAGCAGTTATAATTTTGTACGAAACATACAGTTGACGGCATGGACACCAACATGCAAATAAAAGTGTGAAGAAAGCAAAGTGATAATATCAACAATACAAATAAGTTCAGATATGAACATCCATTTTCCTACTATGTGAAATAAGAAGGAAATAACATATGAAAAGTATCAGGTGGTTCACAAAGGACATATCCGATCGATTGATGCAACGTTTGCATTAAGAATTATGCTAGATATTCTCCAGAACAGCATCAATCATAATAAATGGAAACACAGGAATTCCGTTTTATCTTTGAGTTATGTTGTCATGCTTCAAATAATGTATTGTAGCGAGCAAGCCTACGTTCATTTCAAACGTTTCTGCATTATGTTTTCATAAATTTCTGCCATGCACTTATATTCCTCAGAAATTTCTCGACATGTGTCTGTGTTTATTGAATATCGCATAACGCCTTGCACAAGGCAAACAAGTTTGTAAAGGTTGTTGCATCAGATCATGTTTAAACAAAGAGAGACAGCCTTTTAAGACTTGCAGGACGTTTTATGCATACAATGACTAAAATGACTTATGCTGCATGGATTCTGTTATTTATTATTTTAGCTTAATTTATATACTTTTGTTCTGTTTCATTATTTTCCTCCCTGTTGATCTACAGATGTGAATCCCATATATATATGAATAAGAACATTCTCAATCATGAGTCCAATGCTTCAAAAAAGAAAAAAAAGCTTCTACTGGTATGAACTTATTATATATCAAATAGTCCTGAACGTACACGCATAAAGTTCATTCTGCCAGTTTGACATGTTGTAGCAGAATACTTCAAACAGCAATGTCTTTAAGTATATTGCGATTTACAACTACTGCTGACCCTCCAGCTTGATCTTGAAGGTTTGATATAACCAGACCACCAAGATTGTGCAATTACTTTCGGTCGATGCGTAATGTTACACTTTCCATCTCATCGGAACCGAACAGATTTCTACACGTTCGAGAGACACGTGGTTTCTGTCATCGATTCCTAACAGCAAGGCATGTTTTAACAAGTAGTTATAGCAACGTCTTTCATGAGAGACAAATAACGGAGGATAGTTTCTGTATCAGACTGTTATAAGATTTTTTTTCTCATTCATTAAGATACAAGATGTTTCGTCTATCTGAAAATTAATGACAAATTGTTCATGCCTGCATTGTTTTTTGTTACGTTAAAACATTATAACACATAATGTGTCCTCTCCACTACTGAAAATCAATTCATGAGTTGTTGGTGAATCACCGATTTGAATCAAACAAAGACCGTTCTTATTTGAGTTTAAGTTCCAATACTTTAAAATGTAATAGGTAAAAAGTTCGATTACACTATGAAATGTTAAATTTAAATAAGCATGACAACTATATGAAACCATATTACAATGACACAACCAGTAAATTGATGTGTAGAACATTAACAATCTCTAATAAATGTAGTGCAGAACATTTACTGGTTGTACTTTCATTGTGCAGACCATAGCATACTATAGAAAATGGTAATAAAGTTAACAGTTGTTTTGACTCCACTAACAGACATGGAACTTACTAAGAACATAGTGTGTTATAACTAAAAACATATTTCTATGAGCGGTAAATTGAATTAGCACTATTCAAAATTCCAAAGTGACTTACTTAAGTTAATGATTCAGGTATTTTATCTAAAATGGGCTTTATCAATGTACTTTATTTTGTAAAGAAAAACATGCTTCTAGAGAATTGTTTAGAGAAGCGAAAGTGTAAAAACAGCTCATGAACTTATCTTTAGCGCATTGTATAATACAGATAAAGCCTGTAACATAACATCACTGTATATGCATAAACAACCAACGATTGATTTCTGCTCTGCTTACTACGGCTAAGAAACCTAAATGTCATCTGCGAGATGAACCAAACTTGCGGCACATCAAGTTATTCTGTAGCAACATAGGCTACGTCACTGGAAGTGAGGCAATCTGTGGTTGTTTGTTCTAGCTTTAGTATTAATCCTGTTATACATTTATCTGATGTTTGGTTTCTTCATTTGTTACTTCTGAAAGCTTGTATACGTTATTGATTCAGTCGATTGCAGACGCGGTATGTTCTGATTTGTGACAAGAATGTGCCCTTCTGGCAGTTCTTAAGTAAACATAGACTGGCTATTCTTTCAGATGAGCACTTCTGTTGTTGTCTTTTTCGTTCAGTGCGTTCATGCAATTGAAATGCAAAAAGAATCTATAAAACTAACGTTCGTGTCAGTTGTAAATAACTTTCATTTACTTGATGAATGATATAAGTACGTTTATGTTTCTGAAAAAGAACAACATTTATGCAAAACTGAACATAAGCAAATACGCACCGATGTTTTAATAAATACTTTATAAGAGCGTACAACGGAAACAAGAACAATTTCCGCCTCTGTATTTGGTTTTAAATTATATCAGCATAGAGTGTATGCTATTATTTACAAAATGGTATGCCATTTTACAGCGTTTATGCTACACAATCCAAACAATTTTAAACTAGGACACAATGTGTTGCACTTGATAACGTTTAGTCTTTATTCTTTGTAGAAAAAACACAATTAAAAAAGAAAGTGTTAGTAGGATATTACATTTTAGAAAAAATATTTAAAAATGAGTAGTAGTTGTGGGAGGAGGAGGAGGAGGAGGAGGAGGAGGAGGAGGAGAAGGAGGAGGAGTTCTAACACGTACAATATACAAATATTATCTAAAGTATTAGACGAGTTTTTAAACAATATTATGTAAGGGTTTCGTTATGTTCTATTTTAACACAACGAATACGATGTTTTCATTCTATCAAATTCAAAATTACTTTTCGAAAAATACTTTTTGTCAGTACTGCACGCTTATTCGCAAAGGGCTTTAGAAAACAGCGATAAGAAAAGCTGTTTCTAAAGTCATAATGATACTTTAATTCTATTAACCTTTGTGTGAGAACCGAACTTGCAGTGTACACTTTACAGATGAGTTGTGACAAGCAAATTAAATTATTACCTGTTATATGGTAGGCAGGTAAGAAGTGTGTGTGACATTTTGTTTTGTTTTCTTGTTGCTGTTGCTTAGTCGTTGTTGTTTGTTTTTGTTGAAGAAACACCAAGTTTCGTGTATGACTGCTTTTGGTTGCCGGGCACAATTGATGTTATGTATTATATTAATATCTATATCTACATGTATATATCTAAATCTGTATATACATACAAACATACATACATACATACATACATACATACATACATACATACATACATACATACATACATACATACATACACACATATATATATATACATATATATATATATATAGAGAGAGAGAGAGAGAGAGAGAGAGAGAGAGAGAGAGAGAGAGAGAGAGAGAAAGAGAGAGAGAGTGGGAGAGAGAGATAAACATATATATACATAGATATACATAGATATATAGATAGATATATATATATATATATATATATATATATATATATATATATATATATATATATATATATATATATATATATATATTTAATTTGCGTTATTGATGTATATATAATAAAATATGTGTGCATTAGTGTCATAAACTTTAAGAACTATAAGCCTATCAGGTTTCAGTGTTTTAGGAAGAAAAAACAATATGTGAAAGCAGCGCCTTACATATAACTCCATTCTCAAAAAGAAACAGAAATGTTACAAAAATATCTTTCTATTATCAAAAAATAACAAGAGTTGAAAATGTAGTCTTTGTCCTTTTTAAACGCTTTAATGTAAAGGATAATATTTCATCGTTGTAGTAAGCCTTATATATTGTGTTTAAACGAAGATGCCGTAATGTTTGAAATTTTAAATATATAGTGTGTTTAATGCTGTCAGATACATGTACCTCCAATTGAATGACCTTTCATATATCTACAATATAACTAAACATTAATTTAACATTAATTAAACATGCTAATCAAAGGAAAAGAAAAGTAACAAAAAGATGTGTTGAACTTCAACATTTTCATCGGAGACATTTTCTGACCCGCGTGCATGTGTACCAAAAATTATCGATGACAAGAGAGTGATTATAGTAAAAGTGCATGCTGAACCATCGACTCAATTACACAGGAAGCGCGTGTGGCTACAGTATCAATTTTAATGCGTTACGCCTTCTTTTAATTAAGTAAACCTTTACTTCTTCCAAAACGCAATATGTTGTATTATTTTAATGGTTATTGCATACTTTAAACTCCCGGCACGATGCGACACTGTCATATTATGATGATATGGGTTGAATTTTTCGTGAAAATACCCCAACATATTCGTCGGAGAGTAACAAATCAATACCATAACCATTCTGGATCGGGTGTGTATGGAGCAGACTTACATGCCAATTTGAGTGTCTATTAAACTCATCATGGCCTAATTGCCCTGTTGATGTTAACGTTTGTATATTTACAATTACATTAAAGCATTTTTTCATCGTATGTACACAAACATAACATGTCTAACTTATGAGGGATGAGCCGAAATACATGTTTCCATAACTCAGTTGTCATTTTGTCGAAGGTCGTGAGGCAATCCCATTTTCGGTAGTTTATACATTCTGACTGATGAGATCGTTGTTTTTAGACCCGGTTCTTTTCTTCTTGGGAAGTATACTTCTAAAAACAAACCCTGTATCACGTCAATCGATTGAATTGTTTGCAGATTCTGAAAACTTGCTTAAATGTTGGCAGCATTACTTTCTGTCTTTGCAGACGCTTAAACAAAAAACAACAACAACAAATTAAGACTTTCAGTGCTATTGGCAAATATTTGATTTATAGCCATCTATCGCAGACTTAAAAGTATACATTTGATAGAAACGCTGTAAGTGTCCAAAATCGATTAGCTGTCATATTTCATCAATATTGTGACGAATAGGATATAGCTGCCGATGATGATGTGAAGTTACAATTCATATAGAGTAGTTTTCTGAGACAAGAATTGACTAACACCATTGCATAATTAAACAACATTATATTTTAAAATTACTTACACCTTATTTTGGTTATTTGAGCAAATGAAATGTATGATTAAAACATTATACATAGGACACTTTAGACTCTAAAAACGATGTAATATAAACATTTAGAATGTGTGTTTAAGTAGGCTGCCGATTGTCCATGATATTGCCTGTCTAAGTACATAATTTGGACAATGAAGCCCGACTTTGTAGAACTGGCTTATGTGGTCTATCGATCCTGGGAAACTCAGAATGAATGTAGGCTGCAACGCCAGACTGGTAGAGATGTTATTGTAACACAAAGGAGAATATAGTTGAGGGAATTATACAATATACAATGATTTTCTTCACAATAACATAAAATGGGTTAGGTTATGTGATGGGAATTTTAGACTAAAGAAACTTGGCCAAGTACAAGGTATATGGATTATTATCCAGCTATAATCCGCTGTACTTGCCTAATAAAACCTTGCAAGATAAGCTTAACTTTATTTATCAATACAATAGGTGGCCGTATAACGTGTATGTACATCCAAACAGTGATGACTTATTTCACACGATTTTAATTTAAGGCTGTATATGTATAAGGCATTAACAGTCAATAAATGTGTATGTTCATGAACGAAAGTCGAATAAATAATCAAGACAAAAATATTTGTTAGAGTAATGTTTTTGTAGTCGCTTCTAATAAATTTCAAGCGCATTTTCTTTCGAAAAACGGTTTATAAATGAAAACAGCCTTATTTGTAAAAAATCTACAACTACTACTGCTACTACTACTACTACAACTGCTGCTGCTGCTACTTCTGCTACTACTACTGCTGCTGCTACTACTACTACGACTTCTACTACTGCTAAGCTAAAATTGGATTATGGGGCATCCCGAGCAGTTACGGCGGTAAATGCTGTAGGCGGACAGAATGTACAAGTAAGCATTGAGAACTGTATTGTATAGATAAAAATATATCTGCACAATTACAAAATTCGGCTTGTGTGTACATCGCTTTTTACCACAGCATTTTGTCTTTGTGCACGACAATCTGGCCTACTTTTTTGTTTTGTTAAAAGCATAAATGTACAGTTATGGTCTCCAGTTTAAGCCTAAACTCGAAACTACTGTTGTTTTTTTTTTGTCCGTGCATTTCACTTCTTGTTGTTAACTAGGCAGAAAGTGATCACCATGTGGGAGATCGTGTCGTTAAAAGTTTTCAAAAGTCGTTACTTTTTTCTATAGACAAACTAGATAAGACTTTTACTTCAACAGGACTGTTTCGATTGCCCTGAAGATTTCCCCTGATGATTTCTGTAACCTGGTTATCTTAAAGTATCTGGCATAGACGCATGTCAGAAAGCTAAGCGTTCAGCCTTATAACCGATCGTTGCAGCGACCTAGAATCCCGCTAGAGAGTTAATATGTTTTGTGAGTATAACAGTTAAATACAGAAAAGCGACGTGTTGTATGTGCGTGTGTGTGTGGGGGGGGGGGGGTGCGTGTGTGCGTGTGTGTGTGTGTGTGTGTGCGTGCGTGCGCGCGCGCGCGTGCGTGCGTGCGTGTGTGTGTGTGTGTATGTGTGTGTTAAATGCAGACAAACGTGGCCCCTACACGTAAACCACGAACGAAATAAAGATTGCCGCATGTCATCTCAGTGTAAACATTTAAATGACAATTCCATTCACAGTCATATCGATATTTAAAAAAAATGTGTTATTAACATTTGCCTGGGTAAGGTTCTAAGCTTAAGCCACGTTTATTCCTTACTTGTATTTTTAAATATAGTGCAGCCCAGCGACTACTTATGATATATTTATGATTATAAAGCGATGACCGGCTATTTGTTGGAGGAAGACCCCAGACAAATACATGTATCTTAGTTGAACCACCGGCGCACCGCAGGTCAGGTGGAATAACTCTCCACACTAAGTCCTTCACCATGAACGGGGCTTGAACCAACTTGGCGAGAGGGTAAGCAGTCTCCTTCTTTGAATACACTTTGCCTTATAAGATAAAACATGTACTGTTAAAGAAAAAAAGAAAATAAAAGCTGTCAATATGCAAGAACATATCCCTAAACATATTTTCTAGTATTTTCCTTCCGTTCTGAAGGTCGCAACTGAACATGTTTCGTCGATGTACAAAAGGTTTCGCTAACCTTATATGTCATTATCAAAATGTCTGTCAGCGACGAATGTAATATGTAATATTTCGACAATGCATGCAACCGCACTGCCAATTTCTTGTTTGACTTCACTAACATGAACAGAGGTCTCTAAAGTTACTTCCTAAAGATGAACGATTGAACAAATCGTAAACAGCATTAAACCTGCATCCTGTGAGCTGTGAGCAGTGAAGAACTTGTCTAATATTATTCATGTGTACAATGTTAAAACTTATTTGCTGTGTTTCTTTGACAATATAAAGACCAGTGTTTATCATTAAATAGTGTACATGTACAGCAAGGTGTTATAAGGGAACCATTTCGTCTTTGACTTGATTTGTCTTTAGATTTCGAAGGCATGAGTCCAGAATGTATGTAAGGAAGTAAGCCGCCACTACGCCTCTATAAATAAGATCATCGAGTAGCGGCAATAATCTTCCATCTAAGTGCCATGTTACAATTTCCAGGGTAATTATCTCGACAATCATTCCTACACGTTCGTTTGACACATGATTTCCTTAAAAATAGCAGAAACTGGCAGATAACCAATATGCAATGGAGAAGCATTTTTTTTTTAATTTATTATGAACGCTATGGGGTCATTTTATAACTAGATAACTGACATATTATCGTTATTTAAAATGCACCAATTATCTTATAAATACCCTGACAGGGATTTAGTTACATATTCTTATCTTTCTGGCTTTTAGAAGCACTACAACAAGCATGTGCTCAGATACGTTAAAGTGGTCTCGGGCTTAGTAAAATTAAATAGATATATATCGATTACCAGCGCAGAAATTAATATTTTATATTTCTTCATAAATTGTCTGCCTCAAACTAAAAGATTATGATTTTGATGTTCCTTTCGTCGATATGGCAATACGATTTTCTGTTAAAACTGTTTCTTTCGTTCTAGAGTTTGTTAAATAATTTAAATAGAAGAACGTCGTTTCGACAATGCAGGAGAAACATAGTTTGACCCATGAATAATACATATATTGACTATCAACTGAGGATCACAACGTGGGATGTAATTAGATTAGAGATCAACCCAGTGTGTGTAATATACTATGTTGATTATGATAGCTAGACGTATGGCACTAACATAGACACATCCATTGTTCTTGAGACTTCATATCAGAAATAACAAAACCTACAAAACACAGTATACACCAAATTCCTACATGTACTATTGCTTCATATTGGAAGGAATACATTAATGTTTCTTATCATTAATATGGCAATTACTCAAATGGCAGTTTAATAAAAAACGAAAAAGTAGTAAGTAAACGTCATAAGCAGAATTGGATGGGCGTTAGTTTTAATTTATATTTTTCATTCCGCTTGTAGTCTGTCATATTTCTTATTGAGCGGATTTCTTGTGCCAAATAATCAGTTATCGTCCAGTTAATAGTAATAATGCATGTTTAAATAACTGGTATATGCCAGTCGCAAATATTTACTGTAATACAGTTTATGTTTTGTCTACTTAACCATTAAGAGAAGATAAACGTTTATATAACATTTCAATATTTACAAATCGTAAATTATCTTTTACTTGAACGTTTCCCAAAACAACCATCTGGTAACAATAAGACGGAACCATTTCTTTCCTATCTTCAAATGTTAACCTGGACCTTATGCGAAACCATTGAATGGAAAAGAAGTATATGTGTTGCTTCGAATAACGCTGTGGGTATGCAGCATTGCCCCTGATCTCCATACTTTTTTCCCCTATGTTTTGTAGCGAATTTCCAGTTCCGTTTTAGCATTTTCTCAAATAAATATGATTCTAATTATGTATTCTTTACTATAATTAATGAATAGGTTCCGCAATTAATGATGAATTTATAATGTCTAAAGCGTCACATAAATGATAAGTTTATTTGCAATCTTCAATTTATATCCCGAATTTTAACTTTTTTATGCTATTATTTTATTTACAAAAAAAACAAACACAAACACACCACCTTTTAAGTTTAGGATTCGTGCTATTAAATTATGAAATCAGTCCAGCTCTTCCGAGATGACATGTTTATTAACGACAGCCCCATTAAGGTATTTCAAATGTGTAAAGAAGATAGATCGTATTATCCATCTGATTTGTATAGACTATTTTATTTAAACCAGTGTAACTAGATAAATTGCTGTAATACTATATAATACTATTTAGTCGATGGATTCTTATTATTTGATCCGTATTATTAACGCGATTGCCAAATTTATAAAGTGAAATTGTAAAAAGATGTAAATATCACACTTAAAGCTTGAATGAATGTAAGTATCAACGTAGACTTCGACAGTTGTGATTGTATATTATTGATTTAACACGGTGTTGAGATGAATTCGATTATAGATTTACTGAAACGGATACAACTCGAAGGATGGCTGAGGAAATGATCTGTAATAAGAAAGATGTCTGTGTAAGATATAAAGATCGAACGCGATCGATGTGATGGGGGTGATTTTAAATGGAAACCATCCAGTAATAAATCTATGTTGAAATCTCGGTCATTACTTTTAGTTAAACTGTAGTTTAGTAACCTGTTAATTTTCCTGTACTAGACAAATTGGTTCTGATGTAAGTCAATAGTAACCTAGTACAACCACCCAGCTCTACCATAAGCCATACGGAAGATCACTAATTTTCGATATCCAATGCATCGCAGAGAGCAAAGCTAAAACTAAAAAAAGGGACATGCTGGAAAGCAGTCTATTTGCTTCTTTACTGTTTTACTTGTTGCCTGCTACCTATATTTATTGCATGCTGTATCGTAAAACTTGGCATTCCTGAGCATTATAATTGTTTTGATGAAACAGAGTCTCGGCAAGTAGCTTCGTTTTGTATTGCTTGCTTTGTCATTGCCATCTTTTAATTAAACAGTGCACGATTAACATCGACATCTTAGGTTGAATATATCGTCAAAGAGCTGCAATTTCCTTCTATTGCATGTCGCATTACTGTTCCCAATCAGAAGAATTACTCTAAAAGAAAATAAAGTTGACACGGAGCATCAACGTCTCCGGAAATAATATACCATAAAATATATGTATCCTAGTAGCATTGTGTTCTTATTTTCTAATTATTTGTTTTCTGCAATTAAAATGTTTATAAAAAGATACTGCTGTAAATTAGTTTGTAACTGTAAATGTCACTTTTGTTTATAAAAAGTGACAATTACAGTGTCAACAACAAATAGGTGTAAACAACACTCAATGAACTAATGATGTATACATTATATAAATTCGTTACGTAATAATCATGATATGACTCTGAAAAAGTCGAAGTAACCAGCATCTGCATTAGCGGAGGAAATGTTTACATACCTGTTTTCTCCCCGTAATACGTCGCCGAGATTAGTATTAATTGATACAAAATAGAACAATAAAGTTCAAATCCTAACAAAGCTAGAACATCGAAAACATATTACACACTTATCTATCGAAGTGAGCGTGCCGGAAGTGAGCGATAATTAGTCCGTTCAAAGTCTGCACACAACTATTGTAGATATATTCGCCATTTTTAAATGAACGATACATGAACAAAATCCTTCTTGCGGCATTATGAACAAAGTAGAAAACTACAAATTAATCATTATTAAAAGAGAAAACTCTTTAACATGAATACGACTTCCAAAATATTGCGGACGAATTAGTGCCGTCCTGCAAAATGAAAAAAGGACCTGATTTGTGTAAGCTATCTACTTGTCACATTTTTTATTATTTACATAATATTTCTTTAGAAGAAACAAACAAAACAGAACAGATCCATATGCATATAACAATCCATTCTGCTGAAATAGATCGACAATTTCCGTTTAAAAATGCGATCGCTTCTTTAAGCTGTGTCGTCACCCCATAGGCATTTCCAAATTATGATGGTAAAAGCAGGGTCGCCGACTAAAAGAAATCGCGAAATCAAAAAAAGGACCATATGCGTGGTTGGGGGTATTTAAAATATTGATTTGTCAGTATTTTGGTAAAGTGTTTTAATAGGATTCAATTTCTTGACGTTTGCTTGTTTAATGCAGCATTTTGTATTTAGTTTTCATTATATTTTGTTCCTCTTACAAACATCAAAACGTTGTCTTCTCATTGTTTGGATATTTAAAACTGTTTTAACATGATTTATTAATATTTGCTGAACACACACTGATTGCTTATCTGATGTCTTTTATTATCTTACTATTAACTTATAACATTTGTTTACAAATGTATTCTACTTAATAATTATTTTATCGAATAATCTGCATTATTAAATTTGCTTACAAAAAATCAGTGTAAATGTACATGTAAATAATGAACATTGAAATCGAAATATCTGCAAGCGTTAGGCAGACGCATTGTATTGGTGTCGATCTTTAATCATATCACCTAACTGTTATTTGTTTACATTTACATTATTGATGAAGTCATTGACGTCATTTAGTGTTTGGGGAGACATTACTATTGTTTTATTGTTTCCTTCAGACAATTAAACGCTGGTGTAAAAAAACAAATAAACGAAAAAAAAAAAGAATAAAACCTACAGGGGATTGTTTTGCAAAAACAATTTTGCCATTAGCATTATTTATTAAAAAAACGTTCATAAATATATGCTTAACCAGTTGCATTTAAGGTAAAAGAAAGTAAAGGAAAAGGTCTGCATGTTTAACATTTGGTATAATAAAATATCTTCTTCTTAAATGTATTAAAAATGAGAGTGTGACTATTGATACTTATGGCATAATCAGAAATAGTCATAGATTGTTGATAATATGAAAAGCGAATACATCAGACTGATCTTGTTACCTTTACAACTTACATAAAATAATATACAAACTGAGCTGTACCACAGAGCAAGGCCTCAGCTTAATATGCTTTTCACTTATGCAGAAATTTCAATGCTTACACATATTTGACATAATTCCAAGCGCTTAATAAATGAGTTGTCAATAGATGAATTGTTAGACATCAAAGTTATTAAATAAATAATACTCATACAATTATATGTTAAAAGAGAGACAAAGAATTTCGACAAGTAAGTAGTTCTACATTAAGTTTCACAATGTTGTTGTTGTTGTTGTTTCTTTGTTTTGACTGCTATCTGTATAAGTTTGCTTGTGTTTGTATATTCTTTTTACTCAATTATAGTAATTTTGAGTATACAATTAAGTATATATTTCCCAGTGTTTTCTACAACTAGTCTAAATGTTCCCATGTATTGTGACACAACTTGCAGGGAAAGTTCACCAGCGCACTGTTAGCAGTTTCTGGAAATATCAAGGAATAGTCCAAGTTAATACAGCTACAGGATAAAGAAATACACATGAGTGATGCAAAGTATGTATTGAAATGATGAAAATGTGTCATTTAATATGCTTTTCGTACAAAACACCTCAATCTTGTCGAAGTTTCTTTCGCTGATAATAAAACATGTATCCCCTCAGTCAGTCTTATATTTTATTAACGGTCTTTTCTATAAATCCATACAAAACGCTACATTGAAATAAATTTAATTCAAGCTTTAACGGAGTACATATATAGAGACCAGATTTGAACAATATGCGGACCGTTAAAGGCATACATGTAAACTATTAACATTCTTTCGAAATCATTGACTATCGGTAGTCTTGGAGTTTTAATGTTCGGTACATTGTTGTTCCTCTGGGAGTAATTTTACATCAGTTTTAACATTTTCAGTTAGGTTCTCTGACATAAACTACCTTATTTCTTCTTATCATCACATGTATTACATATATACCATTTGAATCAGCAGCTCATACATATCAACAGCAATATATGTATATTGTTTTGTTGGTTTCTTCTATGTCTTATTTAATAAAGAATGTTTTAAAATATGATTGTAGAAATGTCTTCATTATTAAACGCAAACGCTGTCTTATTTCAATGTGATAAATTGACAAGGTTCTATAGGTGTTACAATATATAGCAAAATCTTAAAAAGCACTAGACAAACATGTGCACATAACAAACATCAACGTGATAAAATCATTTAGATAATATATTACTCAAGTATGTACATTAATTTAAAACTTAACAGGTTCTCAATTGTACACAATTTGTTTTTTCTGCAATTCAACATCTATTTAAAAATGCTATGATTCACCGATTTAGGAAGATCATTGATTTAAATTCTTGTTTCACCTAGGTTATGTTCAAGATGTTTTAAGGAGCGTTTTACGTTTCAATTCAAAAGGGATTTGTACACAAAATGTAATTTCTGATACTTCTCTTAAATCCTAACTGTAGTTTGTTTACGTTCAACTAACATCTTGTTAAATATGGCCTGAACAAATCCTCACATGCGACGAAGTAATAAACAGATAACATTTCAGATGCTTCTGCTGAAAGTCCTTAATTATAACTTTGATTAAATTCGTCACTTCGATTGCACCGCTTTGTTAAAGTCGTTAATTATTTCAGGCAAAATTGTCTAATACAAGCTTTGAAATATTTGAAATGGATTTCAATCGACATTTTGTTGACGGTAATATTGCAGAATGCAATAAAAAGCACAAACACCAACAACTATAATTACGAGTTATATTTTTTTTACCTTGAGGTACAACTATACAAAAGACTAACACTATGGGTTATCATACTAGTCTAAACACAAAATTACAATATTAACCAGATATGCTCAATTTGTCCTTTGATGGATTCAATGACTTTACATGCATATAATCATTTTTTCAGCGTTTCTTTCTGATAACAAGATGTCTTATGCATTCACAAAATGCTATAAGTAAGTAATGCTATTGTTTGCTGAGTGATTCGTAATTCGTGATGTTCCTTGAAGTTATGCCTAATTAATAGTGGAATAAATTCTAACAGAGCTCATTAATTCAATAAAATTAGAGTTCGTGTATTAATATTTAAACGGTTGATCAGACAGATAAGTAACTTAGAATTACACTGTTTGTAAAAGGCACTGCAATGTGTTGAATCTGCATTGTTTTTCATATACAACTTGTGAAATGAAATGCAACTTCAAAAGTACTATTTTCGGATGTTGTTCTATTGAAATTTGATCACACATTGTTGACCGCAAAATTATGAATTGATATTGAGGCTGCCATTAGAGACCCAGGCCGTAATCTAAATATTTTGACAAGCAATTGTACGCATATATAAATGTTTAGTCACATTCATTCTCATCAGTATTTTTCTAGGTATGCCTACTTAGAATGTTTTATCCTTCATATGAAGATGCTGTTTTTTAACTAATTTAGTTTGCGTTTTTAATTAAGAAACATATATATTTTTGAAACATTTGACGCTGATTGTTTAAAGTTTTGTAGATACCTGTACTGATAAGTGTCAAATATATAATACGATCCGTTATATTTACACTAATAAATATTAATATAAGAATTATTATATAAATATAATGCCGAACTATAATGTCGAATATTGCTATTGAAACAAAGTCTCATCTTTGACGGTGGAGGATGCAAGCCAAGTCGTGAAAAGGTAGCATTACAAAATCTGCTGAAATCTCTTTGATTTTCATTTGAATGGGGTGAATTCGTATTTTCGCGATATCGCTTGGAAAATGTTGTGCATAACGACACTGTAAACTAAGTTAAAATATCATCCGATTTAATGGGTGGAAACATCATGTTTTTCAAACTGTATAATTCCTAAGTAAATGAGATATGCAATTGATTTTTTGTATCGTGAGGTTTTTGTGCCACTTTAGATAACGACTATGGTGCCAAGTAAATTTTAATTGCCAGACGATTTCAAGTATGATGTTCTAACATTTTCTTTAGCTTTATTTAAACTGGTATCTAATCAAAAGTTTAACAAAGAAACAAAGAAACCTGAAAAGATATATGTCAGGTTAATGCTCTTCCATCGGCGAGTAAAATATGTTAGAGACTTTACTAGCTAATTACCCAGTCGACCTTTAACCGATTTACCGTTCCAAGTCCATAACGGTGCGTCTTGCTCTACTTTGTTCAATGTCTTGATGACTGGCAAGTGTATATCTGTGTTTTTTAACATATATATTTGTTGAAAATCTCAAATAACCTTGTTACGTTGTGCTAATAAAAACTGAACTCATTTGCAGTGGACTGAAGCAAAGTTACTTATTGCAGGGTCAGTTTCAAGGTCGCGGAGATGTTGCAACAACTATCAATATTCTTGGTCCCCCTTATTAGTTTGGGTGTCATGGCATTTTGTTATCTATTTATTCGTTCCAGCGATATGTATTATAATAGTAAACAAGCAATTCGTAAAATAATAAAGAAGACATGTTTTCATTTCATCGCATGCCGTCTGCCATTTTAATCGGTAATAGTTTTGTTGTGTTTGTGTTGCAGTGTGTTTTGGCTCCTTTTTGCTTTTGTTTTGTTATCTCTGTTGTTCTTTTCCTTTTTCTTTTTTTTTGGGGGGGGGGCGGGATGGGGGGGGGGTAGTTGTGGCGGGGAATGGTTGTGGTGGGGGTTGTTCCAGTACTAACATTGTCGCTGGTCAGGCTGCAGGTTTAAACTGAAGTTGTTAACAGTCGGTTATTACAATGTAGCATTACTTTTTGAATCCTCTGAAATAAGTAAAGGATTATATATGCTACATGTTTTCGTTTATTCTGCATTTACTTAACAAATGTTGATTGAAGCTCAAGTTGTTATAATCTCATTCAAAGAACAATACAGACCGTTTTATTTATCAAGGCTTTATACGTTTTGTTTCGGCATTTGATCGTTCACAGAAGGTTTTCCTTATTATAAAACCGCTGCAAAACGTGCATGCGGATTGTATTGTTACAGAAAGTGATGAAATAATATTGTTTTACATCCATTTAGGAACAGTTCACTGTTCTTTCAAATATTTGGAGGTTACTGCATATGTGCGTAAAGCAATTTAATGTATTTTGGCAATTGGAACAATGACTAGTGTAACCAACTTGGATGGCAAGATCCAACGTTATGTCGAGACATTAAGCTGTTTGCAGAAGGACAGTTAAGGGAATAGGAAACTCTTTCAAATATCCGTGCTTCGGGTTTATATCTAATATTTTATCAATAAATCAAATGCGTATATAAAACGGAATGCTTCCAACATTCGTAATGTCATCCCAGTTGTGTCTGGATAATTGTACTGCATAAAAATATTCACATTTTAAGTGTCAAATGTGAAAGCCGTATCAACTTGATTAGCATTTGTTGCTTTTATTATAAAATTGCATCGGAACAGGTTTGATTTTTATCGAAAGATCAGCTATTAATTTAGTTGTTGTTTTTTATCCACACTCGTTTAAAAAAAATGATAAGGTAATGTAGAACTGGTGTATGTGTCACGAAACATATCAGAAATGTTGATCAATATAGGAAAAAATACAAGTTAAAGGATATGCATTATTAATTGTAAGTGTAAAACAGACAGATCTGGTTGTTTCATATTAGAAACAAGATGTGCACATGAATAGTAGTTGTTTGCAATCATTTATAAAATTTAGAAAGGCATTGACGTTATTACATGTATGACATGTGCCTATTGAAAACAAACTTTCGGAAATACATATTTAAATAGTTATTGTATGAGGAGCTTAGAATTAAAAAAAACATGCTTGGCTAATTCCACTTTTTCATAAGCAACAAACACTTAAAGCTGAAGATGGAAAACTAGTTTGGACGAGATTAAATGACTTTCTATGGGTTTGTTTTACTAACATTGAACAATGAACAACAATGAAATGTGTAAAGGCGTCTGGTGATTTATTGTCTTTACATTTGAAACAATCTTTGTTACAATGATGTCAGAGTTTCCTGAAAAACCGGAAGGATAAAATAATGAGCGTCGAATGGTATGCCTAGAATATATTTCATACAATCATGTTTGGTATTGCAAAGAAATAGTCATAGCTGATAAATAATGCTGAAATTGTGCTATAAATGAAACAAAAGGCACCAATTGAATAATTGCGTTATGAACTATTCACGATTTTAGCCAATTTATGGATTCTTTTTTTCTTTGTTTTTATATTTTTTTCAATTTTCCAAACTTGTTAAGACAATTAGGGTTTTACTGACAAAAATGTAACAAAACATTGGTATAATAGCTTTGTGGATGCTAGGGTTAGGTATATATTTCGGAGGCTGTAACTGGCATTATAATCAGCTAGCTTTAGAATATACCTTTACCTGCATACATTCTATGCAAAGATCATTAGACTTTGCCATTTGTCTAAATAAGGAAATGTCATAGCAAATTGTTTACAGATTTTTCAAATTTTATCTATCTGTAGACAAAGGCAAATAAGATAAATGTAAATGTGCAAGTATTGTTCCTTTCGGATTCTTAGAACCAATAAAATAGAGACTAAATTATAATTGTGGCTGAGAAATCACGCAAGTAATGTGACACAAACTTTTTTATTTTACTTCTAAACATCCTCACTTGTCTGTTTTACAATGTAAGTTAGAACCATAAACCAGAATAAGCTGTTTTAATAATTGATGTTTTCGATTCAATAAAACGTATTTTTGTCATGCGATGTGAACAATTCTTCATATTAGACAAAATGCAAAACATATGGGGTTTAGCTGTTTCATTTAACACAAGCCCCTTAGGAGTGTCTGGCTACTCGTGCAGGCTTCACTGTATTTCCAACCATCTAATACAGGTTTTCTCAGTCATTGAAACAAAGTAAAATACATGTACAACGTTAAGACACGAAAAGACCTTCTAAATATTTATTTTATAGCAGTAATTATTTGCCTTATGTCAAGCAAGTACAGCATTAATATTGTTTCGACCCATTTCTGATGTTTATATCTTTGACGAATCGTAGTGGAAAATGTTAAAATTAGTTTTCAAGTGTTGGTAACGTAGCAATCTATTGACTTTAAAATATCTAAACTCTTTAAAACATCACAAACAAATAACATATGTTAAAGACAACTAACATAGTGTCATGTATTTGTCATCAACAGTAAACGTTTGCAAAAATGCCATATTAAAAATTTATTTGCAAGGCACGAATGCATAGAAAAATGAAACTGAAATTCTAATTTATTTTAAGCGAGATAGATTTCTTTTTAATTTTTGGAAAACAATCTTAAAAAACGGTTAATAAATCTATTTCAAAAGATGCTTTCTTTCTATGCTGCTGTTGACAAAATTGACAAAAACAACAAACAATGCACAATAAGGTCAGTAATTACGTCATTGTGGCAATTTGTTTACATTGGTCGTTCTAAATGTGTAAATGTGTGCATTTCTATATATTCACAAACGTGTAGCATAAATGAAATAAATGCAAATACACTTGAAATGATGCCATCACCAATCTTGTAACGTTTAGTTTATACTTCTACACAGTGTGACAAACGCGAGAAAATAATTTCGAAAAAAACACTACTCAAGGTTAATGCTTTAAATAACTGTACCAGATGCTGCAAAAATCGTAGACATAAATGCTATGAATGTGTTGGAATCACTGCATTTATATTATCAGATACTACAAGTGTAGACTTTTTCAATAAAAGTATAAATTAGTTTCTGACAAAGAAACACAAGACTTGTTGTGTTAAATGTGACAGTTTGTTTCTCCCTTCTGTTTCTCGAAGTGTAAGGAAGTTTAATAACTTTGGTGAAACAAATGAGATATCGTTTAACTGTAATCATTTGCTGTAGTTGTCGTTTTACGATTTAGATCCACACAAAGATTACATCTTATTTTATATAACAATGCTAGAAGACTTAAGTTTAAAACCTTGTTATGTGACTTTAACTATGGGGAGCTAAAATAATTGCATATATAGGTTATACATAAACAATGTTCGCACAATTATTTGATGTTTATGTAATTGAAATTGTTGTGAATCAGACACACGAATGAGTCATTTAACTAACAGCTATGTCTTCGAAAATGAATTCCAAGTAACTGTATTATAATTGTATATAAAATAGACGATCAAAAGAAACACTACCGGGTTTGGGTTGTTGTTGTTGTTGTTGTTGTTGTCTACTGTTTTGTTTTTAAGTAAAGTGTTACCAATGAAAACAATGCTATGTAACATATCTTAAACATTCCGTACGCAATCCTTGTAATATTAAGTGACAGAATAAGCACTGTGGCATAATAATCGCAACGAGTATTACAAGCTTAACACTCAAATATGTCCAAAATATTAACTAAATCGGAACTAATGTATAGGCCTAACGTGTAGGTCCTTTAATTGTTTTTGCTAATAATATATTCCCAAAGTTGTACGATGTCAATGTTTGGAGTATGTTAATCATTCATAAGTCAGAATCGCTGATCATCATACATGGAAGCATGGAATCGTCAGAGATTTATTATTTGATTTTATTTATATTATTTGATTTTACAAATGGGTTAGCTCGCCACTGGTTTAATCAGACCTACCATAGTCGAATACAGCCATGCATATTTGACCAGCTCGATAGTATTCTCTGCTAGTCGCAATAACATTGGCAATCCACAATAATGTCAGTTAGAGCAAAAAAAAAAAAAAAACACAAAAGAGACAATAAACATGAATTATTCATAATTACACCATTATTTTAGAACTGAGTTTTCTTTAGGCGCAGTAATATGTTTCAAGATAGTTGCATCATATTATTTTTTATATTTGGCAAGTTCGCTTAATTTTCGATAAAACTAACACATGCTCTTACAATGTAGCTACGATTTTACGTGTACACTCACCCAAATACAACATTGTAATATTCATTGAAAATAGCTTTTAACGTCATTAAACGTATTTCGGCTATATAGTCTTCTGTCTGAAATGTATGATACATGATTTAATTATTTAAATAATTTTAAATATATACAATGTTCTTTAAAGTGAAGTTTATTATTTGGAGGGCGGTGAAAGTAAAAGAAAACAAAATACATTAAAATATGTGTTATTTGAAATACTATTATACCTAATGCAAAGAAAAATGTTAATTTATTTATAAGTTATTGCCTTTGGAGTCCAAAATTATACTCTTCGTAGTATTCTCCTTAAAATTGTGGCATGGTGTCGTAGTAGAAATGGTGCATTTTTCTTATTCTGTGTATACGGAACCTCGAAATTCCTGGCAAACGTTTACGTTTTATGCATTGATATCCGTTGTGTAAAAATGCTGATTTAGCATTCTACAAAAGCGACATAGAATACGCCACTTGGATGTATTCTACAAACTATAGTAAGACGACAATAAATAATGTCTATATTATTTACAGTGTTCCGGCAAGAAAAGGTTCGGAAGTATTATATTGCATATTGCTTCAATAGCTCCAATGTGATTATTTGGACACCATCAACACACGAAAGCAAAAATGTGCAAAGTGAATTGGTTAAAGTTTTTATCATTATATATTTTACAAGAAAGATGACGTATATGAGAAATTCAAGGGGCCCTAAAAGGCATGCACTTTAAAACGAAGATGGTTGCCCTGTCGACTAAGCACTTGCTGTCGATTCATTACGTAATATTTGAGAGTAACTAACCGCAATTTGATGGGAACTAGACTATCTGCTACTTTGCTTTCGTTTATGTCTGATACATCTGTAATTACAAGCTTTGTTAACTTCGTTAAATAGATTGCAAAGAAAGGGGACATTGATTTTAACATGTTCTAAACGTGTATCTGAAATGCTTTATATCGCACTCAAGATAATAACAGTGGCACATACTATGTCAGGCAAATTTACCGCTCTAAACATAATAAGTGTGTATAGCCACTTCAAAAATACTAATTAACAAAAATTAGTAAAGTAAGAATCGAAAATATATATTTCTAATAACAGACGTTAAAATTGATAGTTTGCCAAATTGCCTTTACAAAATGTTTGAAAGTAAGACACCTGCCAAGGTTATCGGCTCCTGCAGCTTGAGAACAGTATATTAAGTACTATGTAGGCTCTTCCTAACATGTTTACTGACGTATTTTATATAGATTTCTCAATAAATATTTATTGGAATTGCTATTCTAAGAATAGAATAAGGCATTTTTCCTGATGGCAAACAAGCCGACTGGACTTCTACCGTTCTTAAAAAACGTTTTGCTCTTGTAATGCAATATCTCATTGCAGTGCCCTTAAAAGCGAAATCAATCTATTTTAGTTACATCTTTCCTAACGTTTAAATTGCAGCACTCTGTTATGTCATATGAATGTCATATTTGAGCCGGTCGACAGGATTTGTAATGGCAAGTGTCATATTTTTCTTCTAAAATGTTCCAATAAGATTTGGACATTGTGTAAAGCCATGACATTAATTAGTTATTCCATTCAGCCATGCGTCAGACTGTTTGTCACGTGCTGACATACTCAATAACTCTTGCATACAATTCGTACCTCAATTCACCGTCAAGATATATGTCATTTTATTGAAAAGGTACTTTATTTTCTCCACATTTTAACACATTAATTTATTTTTTCTGACAGTGCTGAAGTTCTTTTACTTCCATGCCTATATAAAACTGCGTCATGACCTTGAAATCAACGTATATCTGTGAATTATTTTTAAATATAACAACGTACTGTCTTCTGGACATTGAACAATATTACGAGGATATTGACATATCTAATATTTGAACAATGTCAAAGCTAATTTTCTTTGAGGTTTGCCAATGCAACCCAATGGAAGCAAAATACTTACTTCGAAAATGCTTTTAGCCAGTACTCTGAGTTACGTTTGTCCCTACGGAGAAAATGCTTAATGGAAATTAGCGTACAACGTGTGTTGTTTCCATTACCATTAAACATGATTCCAAATGTAAGCTTCCCAATAGAAGTGGTGTAACTTATTTATTTAGTTTTGTCCATTGGTAGTTAAACCTGTAATACTTCTCTTACATGATCATCATATGAAGCAACAGGTTCATGTTAATCAATCTTATTCATTTTATCAGTTTCCAGGCGCTAACTTATTCATATTAACAATAGAAGATACATGTTTAACACGCATTTGTTTAGTTGTGCAACAACCTTTTACATATAAAAAAGTGACAGACACTTTGAAGAGATTTTGGAAATGAGCACAAGCTATTAACGTAATTGTATGGTTCAGTTTAATATATTAGATACACGCAATTAGTTTAATTTAATAACACACTCATATGAAAAAGTATGTAATTAACAAGCAACCTTATGTCGTTGAAGACGCTGATTTAGGCAGATGTGTTGGAATGAGTCTATGACTCTGGCAAAAGATACATTTAATGACAATGATAGACATATGTTTCAGATTTTCAACACCAAGCCCGAATAAAAACAGGATAACAATCCTTCAGCTTTACAAATGATCATACAATCACACCTTATGGCAAATGCCAACTCCATTACAACCACAGCAATCACACCTTTAAATAATATGAAAAACTGTATGTGTTTGACATTTCAGAACTTAACATTTTTGGAAAAATTCCTTATGTGTCGTTTTTCGCTAATGCTTTCTAATTTCACAATAAATATGAAAAATATACCACCGCAGCCGGGATAATTACCGCGGATCGTTTGATTACCGGACTAGAGTGGTACGACAGCATCGCTACAGCCATGCACTTTATTAGTCTATAGGTTTACCCTCCGTACGTCAGTCCGTCCGTCAGTATGTCTGTCTGTCTGTCTGTCTAAAAATCTAGATCCTTTGATAACTTAAAAACTATTAAAGCTAGGCGCATGAAACTTGGTATGTTAATAGGTAGCAATGTGTACAATATGGACGTGCAATATTTGGGTCGATACCTTGAAGGTCAAGGTCACAGCATGACATTGAAGCAAAATCGTGTCCGGCCCATAACTTCGTTATTTGAAGTCGGATTTTAAAACTTTTCACAGAAATGATCACCATATTGAGATGACGTGTCGCGAACAAGATTTGGGTCACTACCTTAAAGGTCAAGGTCACAGCATGACCTTGCAGCAAAATCGTGTCCGCCCCATAACCTTGTAAATTGAAGTCAAATTTTACAACTATTTCACAGAAATGATCACCATATTGAGATGACGTGTCGCGAACTACATTTGGGTCGATACCTTGAAGGTCAAGGTCACAGCATGACCTTGCAACAAAATCGTGTCCGGCCCATAACTTTGTTATTTGAAGTCGGATTTTACAACTATTTCACAGAAATGATCACCATATTGAGATAACGTGTCGCGCATAACATTTGGGTCGCTACCTTGAAGGTCAATGTCACAGCATAGCCTTGCAGCAAAATCGTGAAGTTTTGGATAGCGCATGCAGGTGCACTTACCTTACGTTTGGTATATGTTGCAATACTCATAGGAATTTGTCATATATTCTTAAATGATATTGCATTAAAGTGCTCATACCTTAAATAAAGGCCAAAAATAAATGTCATGATAAGTTAACAATTATTTAGGCCAAGGACTACTGTATTGCCCACAATACTATCAAATGCTTGTTTTATATAAAATTGCTATAGGAATTTGACGTGGTCGCCTTGAAGTTGTATCAATAATTATTACCCTGCTCCAAATTATAATTGAAGCCGAATAGTGACTACCATAGTGTCATTATGAGACGTAATTCCCTTTGGTATGGGAGCAGTCTGAGGAAGCATCATGTTAGGATGTGGACTTGTATGGATCGGTCTGTGTTAGATACATGCTTTTTTATCTGCTTGATAACATTCCCATAAGATTTGGATCGACCGTGTACCTTTGACATAAGAATTATAAGACTGTGAAGCCAATATATGTAACTTTACGCTATACTGGGGATATTTTACAACAAGTGCATTATCATTTATTCGCTTAAAATATACTTTTAATAAGTGTTTTCCACAAAACAAACCAGACACACGATATTTAAATGCAGCACTTTTAGAAAATGATAGTGTTAAATGCTATAATATAATGTATAATAATATACGAATAATATCAATTTTATAATTGTAAATTGTTCATTAATACCGCGATGCTGTTGTTTCACCATGTGTCTGCGCTATATCTTGGTACGTATATATTCAAAAATGATAAGTCTGTGCAACTTTTAACTAAACTTAAATACGTTATTGTCATCATTCAGTTTATCACTTCAAAATTCACCGAGTCTTTCAATTTCCCCAAATGGTGATGATGTGTTCGAAATTGTTTCAACGTTATTATTGTATTGCCTCAAAATAAGAAATATGTACTAACACACTTACCGAAGAGGACATCCAAGATTGTTTTTGAAATAGAAGATAGAAGAGAAAAAAAGTAATTAACCATTTTATTTACTTTCCTTTGTAATGATGGTGGTTACAACCCAGGAATATGTCGATGTACACCAATCCTTTTATCTTACAATTTTACACTTATCTAGTTGTACATGTATTGCTTTTAAATTACACGATGACTTGAGATGTCTTTGTGACTACTTATCAACGGTAACTTGAGACATAACTAAAACAGTCACTTTTGAAAATGTGTGCTTTCATCTCTTCGCATCATATAAAGGGGAAACAATGAGCTCTCTTCATTGCACATTATTGCACAGTAAGTATGACTATGGTGTATTGCTTGCTTGTTTTAATTCACAAGGCATTAGCTTTTGGACATTTTTATGTTTCCAATCACTATTGGATCTCCTCAAATATAATACGATCACACGAACACTTTTTGTCCCAGTGAAGGCCCAGCCTTTATCTGATGTTGTCATTAACATTTTTAATGTTATTGCTTTCTTTCAGAGGAATTTGTCTCGTGTATGTTTGGATAGGTAATTGCGGCAGCTGCACTTGTGTTTGAAATTGTATTGTTTGCTCAGTTATTTACCTCCCATGCATGAGCGTACTTTAATTAGTCTTACCTTTATGATATAAGTTCTTGCAAGTCTGTCCTTCATAAACACCTCAAACATTGAGGGAATGGAGCGCTCTGTAAACAATGTTTAAGCATTAAGCACCATTGTCGGTCCTTTTGCCAACATGTCTTCCAGTCCAGTGTCTGTTGTTTTTTTTCTCTTTATTTGCGATGTCTTGCCTCATCGTTTGTTCAGTTTTATTTCAACCTATGTGTTCATCTGCCTCCGTCTATCGGTATTGATATGCGTGTTATTTTTGCTCCTGGTCATACATTCCCTTAAGAAGAGCCTTAAAGTGTCCTTTGCCAATGCGATGGGGCTCTATATTTAATATGTTTGTGTTACTATGTATGTATTGCGTAGATACATATTCAGTTTTGGTCAAAAAAGAGCACATATATTGTCCTTTAGTACATGGGTTTCATATTACTATTTTATCCCAAATGCCACTTCCATTAACATGTTACAACAAGACCGACGTGTTTGCTGCTTGTTTTGTTATTAGCCTTATCATGCGTTTATTTATTCTAATCGGCAGCATAAAATATATTTATCCCCTTTTCCTTTTAAACATAACGAATTGTTCAGTATCTGACTTTACAGCAAATGCTACTTTAAAGTTTTCAATACATGAGTTTTTGCTTCGGTTGGTCGTTGACGGAAGTGAATGAATATATTTCTTTATTGTATATGACATTAAGGGGAAATTTCCTTGCAAGGGAAATGCAATCCTTTTATAATTAGCTTCTAAATAACCTAGCGCGTTTTTTTTTACAAATTTAACTAAGCCCATTAATTATATGTTGTTGACATTTTGAAATCGCCAAAGGAAGGTCGATATATTTCAGAAATTTAGTGTATAATTATTTTTCGCTGGAAAATGCTTAAGTCCAAACAGTGTTTTTTTTTAAATTATTTTTAGGTATGGTATGACAAAACGGCCTTATAAGGTAAAAGTGGGAGGCTAATCGCTCATTTTAGCTGCTGTTTGCTGTTGCGAGCGTTTATAAAAGTATATGCAAGTAACATCAACATCATTTTTAATATCCTTAAACTTTTTATCTTTTGTTAGAACGATGAATTAGTTTCAGATCGTTTCCAGGGCTTTATCTTTATATTTTATCATTACAGAAGAATCAGTAAAACGAAGGAACAAATGACGACAAATTCGGGAAACTAAATCTTACCAACTAAATCTTACCTTTTTTCTGTACCACTGTATCATGGCCACGGCTAGAAAATTGGCAGGAGATTATGCATTTAACTGGCAATATTTACAAGGAAACTATTTTTATCAATTATAACAAGCGTAAAGTTCACAACTTGATTGAAGGCAGTATTTCCCATGACAATTTTACCAGGCTTTATGTTGCATTCGCTGACTGAGGTTTTGATCATTTGGTTTTCGGTTATTTTTTCCCCAATATATTGTACATAAATACACACACTTTGTTGCACTATTCAACTCCATCATTGTACATTTCCAACCTATACCTTTGTCATTTTCTTGGGCGGCATACGACAAACGGTGCAATGTTAATACAATATTTTGGCCAGAGTATACAATGTTCATCTTTGACGCAACAGTTTTCCCAATAGAGTTTCAGTTTATATGAAGCGAACTTTAAATATGAACGTATATGCAGTTATGTCGGAATCTTAACACGTTACAGCCAATACCTTGCTTTCCAAGTTGGTGTTAATGCAGTAAATACAAAAATCATTCAATGGTCTTTCGATTCACCTCATGAAAACATTGTGTGACCTCAATGTTTTCCACGACAAAATGTCTAATTACGTAGTCACTTGAGAGTTAAATTTCAGATTTTTTATGTCTTTTTGAACATAGCTTTTCGTTAATTTAAATCGCTTTTATAAAAATATTTAAGGACACACATGTTTTACATGTTTCAAATTATACCATTGCAGCGTTAACGTTGCTTAAGTTAAAGCATTTAAGAATGCCATCTAGATGTAAACTTATTATTTATTTAATCGATCAGGGACGCATTATAAGACAAACATGGGAAACACAATCTGTCGCATCATACCAACTAGCATAAAGAGGTATACGTGAAACTAGTACACGTCTCATTAAACGAAGTTTGTTAAAAGTCGTATTAAAGGGTTTTATACTGGATTCATGGCCTTACCGAAATATCCGGAAACGTCTACGGGTAATGATTATTACTAATCAATAGAAACAGACTCATAAGTGTGATATTTGGAGAAAACCAACTTTTGCAAATCTTGAGTATCAAACCCTATCGATTTTAGGCAACGCTGCCAAGCTACAAGTTTATAATTCAAGTTTAACACAGAGTAACACCGCAAACATAGTAAATGTATTGCTGCTTTTCACACCAAAATCGTCAGGGCCTCATAGTGAATGTAGCGCAATGTAAATAGAAATACCCTTTATTGATGGAAAGAAATGTTTAAGCCATCATGTTGCTGTTTAAAAAAGTAAAAACATACATACAATTTATCGGTTTACATGCTAATTTTAAAAATGAATACTACTGTAACGTTTTTAGCCAAAAATACGTGTTGTATCTAAGGGGGTGGTAAAACCTAACGAAAAGAAACAGAATAATGCAGATACATATTGCATAACTAATTTCTCCATTGAGTAAAATGAATCAGTTTGGCGCTAGATGTTGGTATATATCGCTGACTTTCATATTATGTATCTCTAGTCTCACATTAACCTTTGCAAAGGAAATTTGTAACAAAATACATGAACAATGTTCAGTCAAATTGTCGAAGACAGATGATTGTGCTAAATCATTGATATTTATGAAGGATGTAGGATAACAAATCGACTATCTAGTCTGTTTTGCAGTACTGGGAATCCTTGGCACCGCTTAGTGGTTCAACTTAACAATTAAACACAGTGATAAATCGTAGAATCGTAGAAAGTTTCTAGTCGGTGACAATTCGTCCATATTTTGATACAGTTATTTAAGAACGGGGGATTGTATTCCAACATTATTCCGGTTTTCGTTAACGAACGTTTCCATTAATCGTTTTTTTCCCAGTGTTTTGATGTATGCCTTAATCATTAATGAAGAAAACACGGATTCTTGTTCTTTTAACAAGAAATTAATTCTTCATAATTCTAGCTATAAAACACGAATACCGTAATCAAGAGGAACAATCTTTAAGAAAAACTTATTAATCTACAGCAACCTTAAAAGGAAACCATTGCATTTAGTTCAATTACATTTTTTTGTAAAAATGGCTTGGTTTTCTGATAAGGGTTTTAGAATAATATTGTTTTACTGAAACTGATGTAACGTTACGATGTCTTGATTGTTGTGTTGTAAAACTTAATAAATCTTACTACGATCCGGTTTCCTTTATATAATAGGGATGTATGTGGTACCATGGCAACGCTTCGAAAGTTGGCGTGAAGTCTGGTAAATGGGCGTTTATAGTTACAATGTAACTGTTAGAATCAATTGTAACGAGCGTCAAGATACCGACATGATAACCTTTTGCCGATACAGCTTTACTAGTATTTATGTAGTTTTCCTTTACTGAACGAGACGTTTGGATGGTTTGTGTGTTCGGATCCTAATTCCCCATACACCCATTTAAATGATACAATTGTGAGTTGTATGCATTTGTTTCTTGTGCCACAGATTGTTGTATAAGATAAGCAGCAAACATTTTAAAATAGTTTGCTTGCTCAGACAGGAATTATATGTAAACGGCTCTTTCGCAATACTGGAGCATACTTGTTATTGCGTGTGCATACCTTTCGAAAACATAAAAAATGAAATATATTGAAAATATTTTTACAAAAAATCATAGATTTACATGATTAAAACCATTCTCAATGTAAGCATACCTACGAAAACACTGCTGGCAAGAAGAAATTTAATTGGAGACATTAAAACGGCATAGTTTTTTGTTCTTACATAGTTGAATTAATCTCAATACCATTTTTATATTTTACCACTAAACACCTTCGGGCGAATAATAGTCACAACTTGTTTTGCGAAGTATGGTAAATCTTGCAATCAAGATTTTTAGGAAAGCACTTTAAATGATTTGAAGTCGACGATTGCAATCATTGCAGGATATATATATATATATATATATATATATATATATATATATATATATATATATATATATATATATATATATATATATATATATATATATATATATATATTATTCTTCCATTAATCGCTGTCTCTGTTCCTTGCTATTGTAACATTGTGTTATCTCTCGTTTAACCTCGACATATCTAATTACTAAGCCGCTTGAGAGTTGAATTACTGAATTTATAACGTCGGCCCAGACCATTTAAACAATTTCACACTAAACAAAACTCAGCTGACAAAAAGCAAAAAGCATTAAACACCTTGCCCTCTTTGGTAATATCTGCAGCGGCAGCTATTACGCTCAAAGTAGGTCAAAGAAACACAGCTTGACCGTATATTGAGAACAATAGAAAGTGGATACATAGCTGATACTCTTTATCCTCGTGTTTCTTATTTGCAAGATGTACATATCAGTCAAACCTAACATAAAAGAAAAAGGTAACCGAAGTTTTTTTCATTTGGCATGATCACGATATCTCATTAAACGGACACTGTTATTTTCCACCTTGTTTTGCAGTTCTATGATCTTAGGATCCACACGTTACAAGTTAAAAATGACATATATACATATATTTAGAACTATATTATGCTTGTTGGTGATAATTTGTCAATAAAAAGCATTGCCAATATGCTGACACTTCCCAATAGGGACTAAGTCCGTTCCCTATTTTTCGTATATTTTTAGGAATAAAGTTAATAGTCCGTTTTTCAAGGCTCACATTACTCATAAAACGTCCAGACGTCTGTTCACAGAGATTCCACGTTTTTGGCAAGTTTAGATTATCTGATATAATTAAAAGGATGTCGAATAGTTTCCTTCCAGATGCATACAAAATACTTAATATTATAATTTGGGGTAAACTATATGGGACTACAGTATCTACAAAATTTACCATTTTCCGGTCTTACTGTTCCGAAATTAACAGTTCGTCAAATTTGACAAAACCAAAAACACATGTTGGTTAACATGTTTCATAAGGCATCAACGCTGATGGGTTCTTTGACTACTCATGCGTAGAACTTGCCTTCACAGGCTTAAATTTCTTACCAGCAGGTTTTGGCAAACGTCGAACTTAATTATTTTTCGGCATGTGAACAGTGTGCGTGGAAAAAGCAAATAGCAATGTTTTGACGTTTCAAGATATTTCAGTTATTGTGTTATGAAAACTATGAAAAATCAACTCTATTGAGATTTATCTCTAAAACTTTACATTTTTTACCAGGTTTGTGTTCGGTCTTATTTCAAAGACTAATATTGATAATACTTATTCCTGTATCTTTTTTGAGATAAATTGCGTATAAATAACGAATTAGAAAGGTCCGGCATATTCAGTCAACGGCCGTTATGACGTCATTGACAAGAGCATTGCGTATATTAGAAAGCGTTTGACTTGTCATCACATCTTTTTGATTTTTTGTTTTTAATGATAAAAATAATATTAACACATCCACAAACATTGTTTTCTGAAAATCATTTTTTTTAAAGTTGGTTGTTCCATTTATGAGGTCATAATAATCATTCTAATGCATCGGCGATTTACGTAGACATTTCAGGTCAATCGGAACACCTCCGATAATTCACGCATCATCCCTCGGATGTATGTAGGTAGTCTGATCATCTCGCCTATTTCCTTAAATGGGACTACTTTTGTGACAGACGTCAAAACGAAGATGGCTGCTAGGATGGCAGCTCATTGCAGTACAATGCGTGTAAAACTTCAATTTGTCGCAGCTTCAAAATTAAATTTTACAATGTGAATTTACCCAGTGCAGCAGACACATAGCTGTCAAACGGTGCCATTTTGTATGCTTTTTGCAAACTACATTTTAGGCAGAGTCTTCTTCTGACTTCCGGCGAACAAAACGATCCTGATTTCTGTAAGTATTATTGCACCAGATACATTCGTGGGGATAATTTTCCCGATGACGGAATTACCCGAGGAGTTCCGATTTGTTTCAGGTAATTGTCGAAAATAGTAGAGGTTCTGTTTTCGTCAGTTACATTGCGTTATTAATAGGAAATATCCACAGTATTTTTTAAGTTATTTATATCAGTATGTAGACCTGACTATAATTCACAACAATAACAAAACATGTGTACCCATCAAGTGCAATCAAATAAGCTATGCATAACAATGATAATCCGAGAAAAGTAGGGCACTGTCAAACAAACGTAGATAGGGTTTACTTAATTTAGTGCATTTCAATTGCATATTTCTATTGTGTGTGAATGTGTAAGTTATATGAAGAACTATATTCATATTCTATTGAAGTATTTAAGTATTTAAAACATCAAAATAGTTTTACGCAATTACCCTACTTGTACAAATTAGTTAAATAAATAAATAAATAAATAAACAACTTTATAAATAAATCAATCAATAAATAATACAGTACGTAATTTAACAATTGTGTTTCGATGAGACTGCTGACTGAGTCGAAATCCGTCGCCATGACTAAAGCCGTATGTCAGTTGTTAAAAGAAGAAATAACTTTCAATGCGACCTGACTAATTTATAATAATTTAAAGAAAGGAAGATATAAAGTCTATAAACTTACATAGATGTACAAAAAAGTGCCTACCTTGACGTCATGTACACAAACCCACGATGTACCACGTAAGTAGTTGCCTATGTTAATGATACATACATATTTCATTGGTAGATATCGCTTTCCATAACATGCGTGCAGAATTTTGTCGATTTTCTGAAGTCTCTGGTCAATAATATGTGTTTTTGCATTCGATAATGCACATCAATTATGCTAAATACTAGAACAATAATGCAATATCACCATGAAAACGTAGCGCTGTTGACATCATACTAAAAGGTTGGGGTTTGTTCGCAAATTCCTCAAAAGTAAATACAAAACCTGATACTAAGCAATTTGAAGTTCACTATTTGCAATATATGTACTTTAGACGATCAACATTATAGGAATCCATATTTTGACAAATGAGATATTACACTATTTTTAATATTTTGATATTTCTACAAATTTATCTCAAAGCAAGCTCAACAAGCTCAACAAAGGCTGTATGGTTCGTATATTTCGTTTCTTACTCTAAAAATAGCAACATATACGACATGTAAGTGAAGAAGCAGTTCGAGGTCTGAGGTACGGATCTTGTACATATATTTCTATGCTGCAGGACACATGTTGAACTATAACTTGTTGATATCTTTTAAGGACGTCACGCAGTCAAGGAAGGTAAGCAGATGATTGTTGTCGTTAGTAAACACAAACACAAGTTTTGCACAGCTATGGAAAACGGTGACGCTTATGTTACAATGTTAAATGGAGACAATAGTGAAAGAGCAACAGCTAAAATTCCTAGCAATTCGGTGACATATTTTTCGGAGGAAAAGTGTGTGTCGCAATTAAAAGTGTAGCTTGAATCATAAGAGTAGCAGTAGTTCACAAAATATCTATCTTCTTGTTTACTGTGCCTCCTCTCTACGGCGCCTTGGATATCGGCCATCCTCGATATTTCTTATAGATTTAAACTTGCATGTAATGAGTGTTTTCCTAAGAAATGTGTCTTTCACGATGTATGTTTGGTGGTTCACATTTGTTTTACTGTTTTAAGAATATAATTGTGTTATATTGTTCAATTATATCTAGAATAAATGTTTTGCTCTTGAAAATCGGATAACGTTAACATTATTTATCATAGGATTCGTCTTAACATTGAGTCAGAAATCGGGATCTTATGAATTTAATGAACCTTTGACATTTTTCCAGACAGCTATTGCTATGGCAAGATGAATGCATTTAATTAGACTATGATTCGTCATACAATATGCACGGCCATTGTTTCTGAAGCTATGCTCATCTATTTCAGTCACTCGTTGAAGTCAATATTTATCATGTAAAACATTTGATGTTGCAAAAAATCACATAAATATGAAAGATATATGCGCCACATGATACCCAATTTATAAAGGAGGCAGGTAGGGCTTATTGAAGAAAACATAAATCCTCTCAGTTTTGGGGCCGTTTAAACCCTTCTAAGGAAGGATTAAATTGTTGGTTATAAGAACGTTTAAGACAAAATTGGCATACAAGTGCATTAAACTTTAAAGTGTTTGATAGACGTGAAAGAGGAAATTATTTATTCCAACATACGCGTTTGTCAAATCCAAACTTTAAAAAAGCCATACCACAAAAATGCAAAAAAGCCCCAATGAGTCTACATGTACATGTACACATGACTTATTGACATCAAAACAAAACGTTCCACAATTATATCTAAGCCAGCTGATAACACGCCTCTTTCGAAGTAAAATCCTATTAAAACATGGATACAAGTGATATGCCACTTTCATTATCAATACAGCAACTAGCATGTTCATGCATTAAACGATAAATATTACATTTATAGCCTTATATCCAGGATGTAAGCGAAGGATAATGTTTATTCGCCGCGAAGCATCTTAGGGCAGTAGTTGTGTATTCCTATAAGAATAGACACATTTTTACTGATTCTATACTAGACAAGAGCAAACAGGGTAATTGTAAAGTGACAAAAATCATAGAGACAAGACATAAAACACATAAAGCATACCAGCACTTACCCCCTTGGAACGCTCAGTCGGCAAAAGAACCGACTGGGGCGTTTAAACCTGGTTTGTGGAACCCACCAACCACGCACTTGTTGAAGGACGTTTTTTCCAAAAGATCAAATGAAAAATATCACATCAAAGTTAAACAACTTACATCAAGCACCTACATCGGAAATTAAAACATATACAATGAGCTTATTTTTTTGGGGGGTTTTAAGGAACACCGACACTGGATAGGTCATACGGCGCCGAACAATGAGCTTAAATACAGACACAAACAATTACACTTATCAAATATCAACATATGTACAATAGGTTCAGTATATAAAAGTCTCGACGTTAGTGACTTCCGACAGTTTCAAAACACGGAAAAAACATTCTTATGTTTACCAATATTCATTAACAAGGCATTTTTTTTCTATCTCCGGTTGTATATAGGGTGAAGTGCAACGTTATGTTAATGCATTTACATCCAAGCTGGAAACGGAAAAGCCGTGAATCAACGCAAGCAATCAATTACGCGCGCATTGCGGAATGCATTGTTGCAGTTGTGCACGAATATTTTTTTCAGCAAAACATTATTATAGCTTATTCACCTGACATTTCACAAATATTATTGTAATTTTATAAATAACCTCGAATAACATATGCTATATCAAAGGGGGAGTATAAATTGTGTCGCCATAAAGTGTAGATTGATTACAATAAATTGAATTACCATGATTTCCGATATGATCATATCTTACTTACCGAAATTTATTTCCGATATTTCACTGTACTTTCTATTGACGTTACCTGGTGTAGTATAATAAACGTCGCTTTATAGATAAGGACACAAGGTACTTTTTTTCTAAAAAATGTACTTAAAAAGACACCTTCGACTTTTTCTCCTGTTTGTTTATTTATAAATATCTCTCTCTATATATATATTGTATTGAAACCAAACAAAGGTTTAAAATGACATGTACTTACGTAAATTGTCAGCAACAACGACATACTCAGGAAGGGACGCAAAACGCCCGTACATGTATAAACTTGGATTTATTTTTGCTGCAGTATCCGTACAAATATACCAAAGCTATTGAAAGACGTCTAAACTGGACTTATATACCACAGTAAAATAAAATTACACATTTACAAAATGTTGTTTCGTTTGTTTGTTCGAAAGTTGTATACATACTATTGTTATTATTATGGGGGGGGGGGGGGGGGGGAGAGAGAGAGAAGAGAAGACCTCCAAAAATGACAGAGGCGCAACGCATCTAAGCTGAAAACAAAAACATTTTCGCCTCGACTTCAATTCAAACCAACAGACCGAATAGTGTAAGGAAATTAAACATGACTCACAAATAGTATACTTATGTAAATTAAAATGTCTGTCATTATACAAACATATCATCATAACAGCTAAATGTTTTCGACTATTGAAGCAGTCATTATTTCGGAGGACAGCTTTGCATCACTAATTCAATATCCAGTTTTTATCTTAGACAAAATACTTGTATGATTACTCTGCGTTTATAAGACCCATTTAAACCATTAAACGACAATATGTTCCGTCTAATCTAAATAAGCATTCCTAGATCGGGGTCTGTAAAGTAAATTCACGTTAAAAGTTACGGTACTGTGTTGTCAACTACATCGATATTATCATTTAGAGTTCAGATTTATGGGAAACATTCCAAAACACGGCATTGTTCATACTGTGTACGTATTCTTTTTGCGACATGTTTACAGAAGAAGATAGGTATTCCAATTTTGCTTTACACTAGATTATTTCTGTTAGCACATGCCCAGTAATTGGCAATATAATAAACCTCTATCGCTTTTTGTCGTTTGTGGATAATAAGAGGCCATGGATTGCTTTGAACGCAATGTGTTAAGTCATTACCAAACATCTGAAGGATGATGAAACGCACCCTAGAACATGGTGGTCATAGAAGGCATCTAAAGCTGAATTCCAGAGTCCAATGCCACTGAAAATCTATTGCAATCATTCGAATTATACATACATGGTGTCAATCATTGCACTATGTGTACCAGTAAATTTTAAAAAAGAATAAAAGGTGTAATGTTTAAGTTTCTTTATGATTTTTGAGACAAAGGATGTTTCACAATCACCGGATCAAATAATAAATCAGCTTATTGCATACATAATTATCAAGGCTTGTTTGAATTTATATGATTATTTATTTATATTACAATTATAATATTTAATGATGTTTAGTTTAGCAGCTTCGTGTGTAGCTTGGTATTTAACAAATACGTAAATATTGACGTATTGTTTCTGTTACTTACCAAAACATTGCTTCAAAAACGGTCTGAATGTGGTTTAAATTCAAGTTTTCTTCAGAATGCTAATAAGTTGTCTAGCCAGCGAATAACTGTAACGAATACCAATAGCATAACAGATGAATACAGTTTGTTTATACTCTACCTATTGTGTGCAGTTATTTTCTTTACTTTTATAGCATTTTTTATGCTGTTTTCTGTACACCAGATCATGTAGTAACAGTAAATTTCTATGTGATATTTCTTTTCCATTGTTTATCTCAGAAAAGAACGTTAGCGAGTTTAATACTAGTATTAGAATATATAAATTCTGTTTCGCCTCTAAAGTCGGTTCTAATTTTAAAGTTGTAAGCTGTTGCGTTTATATTGAGTACATATCTTCCCTGTCACGATAACACCACACCTGCATGTTTTACTTATGTTTAGTCCCTGTCTTAATTGAAAAAGGGGTTATTCATTCAAACAATCATTATTGTAAACAATGGACAAAGGAAGATATTTATGTAGAGGAATGAAAGCTTTATTCACATGGAGCATCCTTACTGCATATTTTACGGGATATTTATTTTTTGTTATGTGATTAATTACCAGAAGGTAAGAGATACATGCATAATTCATCACGTAAATATGTGCTCTCACTTCTCATAACGAAAAGCAAGTTATTATCGCACAGCGAAGGTAAAATGGTGCCAGACGTTTTTCAGCAAATGAATTCCACACAGTCAGCAATTTTCTTTCCTTTCACATTGCGTTGACACCTTTGTATTTACAAGATCGCTTTACGTCATATTTATAAACACGGCGTTTCTTGTCGAAGTCTAAAATTCTCGTTGGATTTTCTCTACGTTTATGAGACCATTTAAAGCATAAACGCCTCGATACCAACTTTCCTGAGAAGATCAATATTTTGCATCGAACAGTCCGCTTACCAAATAGAAGTTTCCCTGATCAGATAAAATAGGGCACCAATGTATTTCAGGAGGAATGATTATTGTGAAATATGCCAAAAGATGATTGTACGTGTTATGTGGTTATAATACGGCCATAACTTTACGTGAAGGTAATGCATCTTTCTAAGGTGAATTCTGTTGGTAGCTGAACTAATAACAATAACTTATTGCTTGACTTTTTGTAAAAGGCAAACGTCTGGTTTGAGCACAAGTTCCTCAATCATAATAGACTAAATGGGGGTTGGTAATACTCACAGCAACAAACAATTCGTCAAAAACTAAATTCATTTAGATGTCTTATTTTGATGTTTTTCGTGAGTTCGTATTATTATCATTTTATTCATCATATCATTAGTCATATCATATCAGTACTTTCCTTTGACCGAAATTAGACTTTGGTGCCTTAATTCTATTAACACATGAACCGATTGTTATATTTTTACACTTCTCTATTGAAAAGATAATATGAAGAGTATTTTATTTGCCACAACGTAAGCATTTTGTGACGCTATTATTTAGATCTAAGAATACGTCATACCCAGGACTGTTTTATTTCAAATAATGTTTTCTTTCCACTGCTTATATTTCAGAAATCCATCTGGAGGTGCGAAGTTAGAATGTGTTAACCGGTTTAAACATCACAGTCGGCCTTTTACTAACTTACCGTTGCAATAAGGTAAATAAAGGGTTTGCTTGATTGTTTGTTTGTTTGTTTATTGGGTTTATCGTCCCACCAACAGTATTTCAGTTATCTGGAGACGGTGCCCACTTGAAGCAGATATAGTGCTGCCTTCACTGTGTATAGCATGCCGTGAACACCTGGCATGATACCACACCCAGTCACATTATCCTGACACCGGGCCAACCAGTCGTGGAACTACCCTTATATTTGCTTGAGCGTTAACAAGGGAGCTATACCACTACCACTATGTTTAACGACTTTGGTATGTCGCGGCCCGGGATCGAACCCGGGGCCTCCCGTACCTGGAGCCGACCCTCTACCGATTGCGCTACCATTGCTTGATTGTATGCCATGTGTTGTCTCAGTGTTTTGTAACCTTAACACTTGACCGAAGCCTAAGATTTAAACAAATATGCTATGCAGACGATGCTTTGTTGTCGATGGAGGTGTAGACACTGAAAAATAATGTGTAAACGTATTGTATACCTTTAAAGTTAAAATTTTGATTAATGTGTGGATTCAAAGTTAGGGGTTCATAAATATGACTAAGACAATAATATAACCCTAATATAATACATATATGTAGGCGTATCTGATACAGTGTCGGCATATAGCTAAATAAAAAAAGAAAACCTTGCATGGTGTTATTGACATTAACTTCAGCCACAAGTTGTTAATCTGTCGTTAACTTCTAAACTAGTAATTATTTAAATTGTACATCAAATAATCCACTAAAGGCAACTTTTAATCTTTTAAACTTTTGGTAAGAATATTCTCTTGGTTAAAATTTGGGTTTGAAAGGAAAACAAAACTTTCTATCAGTCTAATGTCAATTATCTAGCATCCTTCTTGTGGTACATGTTCCTAGGGCAAAACTGATTTTAAAAAATACTTTTACAACACAAACAGGCATCCATTTTATAGCATTAGCGGGAAAAATGACGCACTGCATTTTCATAAAAACATTAATGTTATCTTTCAACCCAAGTTGTTAAATATTTCTATCAGAATTGTTTGCACGATTGTACTGCAATTTAAAAATGACAGAATTCTCTTTGCCGCCAACTGATAGGAGAAAGGTCATTAATATAACTTTATTTTATTAAATAAAACACTGCGACCAGATAGAGATACGATGCCACGTAGGACATATTTCAAGCTCGTGAATGGTGCATCTTAAAATAAATGTGTTGAACACAACTAATACAACTAATTTGCCTTTAGTGTTTTTGTATATAATAGTATATAATAGTTTTTATCATGCCTTCATGCATAATGTATGTCATGTTAATTGCCGGATTTCGACAGGCGTTGTTAGTTCAATTGATTTAAAATTTGGCTTAAGTTTATGGGTAATTACAAATGATAGTCTTCATTCAAGCTGATGCTCGTTTACCCGACGTGACAGTCTACTCTCAGATCATTGGATGTATTCAAATACGTTGCTATGGCATTCATATAGCGCTGGGAAGACCTATTAGTGACCTAAATTGGAAAAACTCAATTATACACCTGGGTGGAGTGGGGTAATTCGACGTAGGTTTCTTCTTCCATGAGCTAAGTGGCGACCCGATCGGGGGTTTTACCTACATACACGAACCCCATAATCGAGAGTTGACGTTACCTTGCATAGTAACTGTTCGATTTCATTTCATTTCACAACGAAGGATAAAGTTAAACTAAAACTTAGAAAAGATATGATACATATTATGGTTTGTTATAGCCTGTCTGGCAGAAACAACACATTAACTGCATTCCTAAATTCTTCTCCAGCGACTTAAAATTTAAATTAATCGGAAAGCCAACGGACAGCGACGATTGACTTAGAAAGTGTTGTATTCCTCTCTCTTAGGGCTTGTATTTATTTTCTGAATTGATTTATGTTTGATACCCTTCATAGCTGCTAACTACAGATTGTTACAAACGCTTAACGTGGCTTTCCCAGGAGCTATACTTGTCACGACCCGGTTCTTAGACTTGTTACCTTGTTGATACATCATTTCTCTTGGTACTGGGCGTTTTCTTCTTACTTAAGTTTTTCTCGATGATTGTAATTTAGGCATGTTGACAAATGGAAGAACCTTGTTGCATGTTTAATTGTAATTTAAGGATTATATAAAATATACATTTACAGCAGATGTTTGGCACATCACGTCAACGATTGAATAGTCTCAGAGAATAGAGAAACAGATAAACATAACACCATTTTCCACCATCCCGAAGGAAAACAAGACAAAAGCACACACTAAACGTGATTGCTATAATTTTTACTTGACATAAGAGAGAAGAAGACGCGAACAAGATTTTATCAGGACATGCACTTTAGTGAAATGTTCCCAAAATGAGGTGTCACCAACTTGTTGTAAGTATCAGATTTTGTTAAATGCCATAGTATCGTTGGCATCCATGGCCGTTGTTTAACCATTTATTCGCAATATTTTAAATGGCCTATCTTTTAACAGTAAAACTGTAATTCTAAACACGTATTTAAGGACAAGGAAATATATCCGTAGTAGCCCGTACATTCGTTCGATTGTGATTCGAAGTAACATGATTAGAGTGTAGCTGTTATTATTAAAAAGAACAATACAAACATGTTATAAAATATAAAAGGGAAACATGGTTGTTTTAGGATTTGAGCCAATGATTTAGCTGATTGATATGTCAGTGCTCTACTGACTGTGCCACTGATATACATACATGTTTTGTTTAGTTTTATTATGCATTGCGACACATTTTTAACATTTAAATATCTACATAGCATTTGTAATAATTTTATACGTTTCAAGTAGCATTTAACAGTTCATATGGATTAAAAGTCGGGTCCAGTGAGTGGTCAATCGCTATTGTTTTGGCCAGTATCATACTATTTTACTTTAAATTGTTTTGTACGAATCGCACTGTCTTTCCGGAGATATTAAGTCTTAAATATTATGTTAAATCATACCCTCATTTTTAAAAAATGTTAATGGATTTATTATTCTAATCCCTGGACTTCTACTAGGCAAATCTGTTTAAGAGCTAAAGTAGATGTATGTCCACATGACAAACAAGTGAGGATGTTGTCATTTATTACCCGCTGTCGCATTTTACATAGTAGACTAACGCATGCATATTTTCTATAAAGTAAAGTTTAAACCGATTGTGTATCTGGCCATGAACCAGTTAAAAGTAACCATTTTTTATCACATTGAACTACAAAAATATATTCGGTTAAGGTACTTTAATGTTAATAACATGTACCTTTTCATAGCATTTTTAAAGAGTTTTCGATTTGTCTCTTCATGTGGAAAATTATATATTTTAACCTTAAACTCGTAAGACATCAACACTGGTGTAAAATACTGTGTTATAAACTCAATTTTTAATAGTTGAAAACGCATTATTCTTTAAGATGGGTGAATAACAAAGAAGTATGGCGCCTTTTTAAAGTTCACACTTCATAGTCTGGATTATAGCTATGTTATGTGGATGAGTATGTTTTGTTATCGCTATTGTCATACGTTCGTCTGTGTATACTGTTTTGCAGCATCATATTCAAATCTAATGACCATAAAATGCGCAGGTGTTATGCTTCTATATATTTTGCATTGTTTGATGTAGCTACATAATCGTAATGGAAGTAGACAAATAACCCATAAAGGAACTCCTTTTCAAAAACTAACAGGATGAATACAAAATAATATACTTCTAATAAAAGATTTTACATGTTAATATTATTTGCCATTTGAAATTAATGCGTCATTATGAGACTAGCTGGTTCGCAAAAATGATTGATTCTATTTAGGAATCAAAGATACCATACAAATATTTTCAGACAATTACTATTTTATAATTTATAATAAGTTTTGCCTAAAGTCACCTTTTTAATTTGAATTCAAAAACGTTTCAAACAGTTTCCTCGCAATCTGCAAGCTTCAGGATTTTTTTTAAAATTCAAAACAAGTTCTTAAAATGGTTTATAAATGTATTGAAACGAATTTTATGGAATAGAGCAAATATTAAAATTTTCAGAAACATATGTGCTTCCATAGCATTACAGTAGAAACAGAACTTTGCGGAGTCGAAAAACATGAGCCTCTCTGGAACATGTTGATTGTTTATATATTTCTCATAAAGAACAGACACATTTAGAATGGGAGTAAACATAAACATTTAGAAAAAGGAGCATCACTGTTATGCATAAGATCTTCACGACAAAATGGTCAATTGTTTGTTTATACTTCCTAAAAGCAATACATGTACAGGTGTGTAGGCAACATAGTAATCTTATACACATTTTGCAGAAATACTGCAATGTCATGTAAGCAAGTATTACTTACAGCATATATAGTGACCCGAAAACGTATTTCAGCCCACAGTGTATCCCCAAGTGGCTATCCTTGGTTTAAACTAATTATTCATTGGTCTCCCACGCTAATTCGCCTCCATACTAAACATTATGTCACCATATTGGTCTAGGTTGTAATATCGTATTACCAAGTAGCTTTAGAGTAATGTCTTATAGTTTATTGCGTTTTATACACAACAGCGAAGAAATCACACACATAATTTTGGGTTTCCAAATTTTGAAACAGCAGAAATTGAAAGCAGTGCGCATGTACGCAGTTACCTTAAATGGCTCAGTAATATACTAACAGGAAGAAGTTCTAATTGCTGACATCAAAACACATTACAAGTAAATTAATTTTGTTGCGCACATGTATCACTGCCTTTCAATTTATTTTGCGTATAAAAAGGAAAATGATAACAATTAGAGATGTTTGGTGTATTTAACTAAGGTTTTTCATACCCGGTTAAAGATCTGTCCTGTACTGATATAGATTGAAAGACGTCAAAACTTAACATGTCTGCAATATCGGACTATGTGACAGAATTTCCTCTTAACGTTAATGTATACACGAAGCGCTTTCATAAGAGGCGTGGTAATGCTGATTTAAATCAGGAAGCATTGTGTAAGACAGCTACGAACCCTAACATAAAAAGTACATGCAGGTAAATTGATGCATAGCATTCATCATCAGAACTTGTTCCGTTAACATTCACATTTTGCAATACCTTAGATCTGTGATTTATTACCGTGAACGACACAGCTCCTTGCTTTACTCTACGTTTTTATTCGCATTTCTCCTTTGCATTAACAGCTCTACATACAGCTTTTATCTCTACGTAATAAATATGCGTTATGTGTTTTGTGACACGGTAAAAATCCCTAAACACTGATGTTAAACAAGGCGCCGTCGTATATAAACATGTTCCATCAAAGGGTTCTCAAACGAAGCGTAGCCAACTTTAAAAGGTGGCTTCTGTTGCTTGGAAACGATTAGTTATTCTATTATTACTTGCGTCCTTACGTCAAAATGGTATTGGGAACTGGGATTTGCCGACATTTTTGCCGATATTGTGCAGCGACATTTCTTTCATTAATGCTCAGGGGCATTTATGTCGTGCCCAGGGATTGAACCAGGCCGGTCCAGTATACAGACACCGACGAGTCGGGCGTAATGCTGTCCCCTTAGCCCCGAGCGTTAAGAGGGAAGCCTCTACTACCAAGTTTGAAGTCTTTGGTTTGACCCGGCCGGGGTTTGAACCTCGCGACCTTCCGATCCGCAAGCCGACGCTCTTATATAACACTAGCATATTAAGGCCGCTAGTGTTCATCAGACTTACTTGAGTGTGTATCTTTAGCATGTAAATGTGACAAATGTTGCTAAGACCTAACAATGAATATCACACAAGATATTGGCTGAACATTTAGCAGCCATTTTATCTCGTTGTTAATTGCTAAACGATCTCTAACAACGGATGCTGTGCATCTGAAATAGCAGATTTATTACTCATTGTTTGGTGTTTGACTTAACAAAAGCAAGCGAGTATTCGTTTAACTGAATCCCGCTAGCATTTGTCTGAAATGAAATCTTAGCAGTACGCAACAAATTGTGTCTTGGCAACGCCTGACTGGAAAATAGTTTTGCATTCTTAAAATCTCAAACACTCAGTTAGCCATAACTGGCAGGGATATCGAATTGAAGAGTGTACTCCTCTTTCAAATCTCTCGTATTGTATAAAGCCGTTTCGAAGAGCCTCCATAGCTTCTGATTAATGATTGTTACAGGCACTTAGGTTGGATGTTATGTTTACTTATCGTAGACAAGCGCTAAGCCACAGTCGATTAGAATCGTTACCCCTTTGATGAATATGCTTGGGTCTAAAACATTACTTTATAGCATCAAATCCTCTATTTGCCTTACTTTGCCTCACTGACGCGACATTGTCGTTTTTTCTTGGAGAAACCTTAAACTATTTCCATGCATTCATGCCCCACCCCCACCCCCCTCACACACAACAAATGCATGTTCTTAAACACATATTCCAAGACACCAGACAGCAAACACGACAATGAAAGTCGTACATGTGTACATGTGCAGTAGTTTGTGTGTGTGAACTAAAGGCATTTTGTTAAAAACAGGCATATACACATACACAAGATGTCAGCAGAAGAAAATACGTGATTTGTTGATCTTTTGTATCATGTTCTCCCAACTGCTTTTGTCATGTTCTGGTCTAGAAGAACGAATGGACATACGTGGTGTTTACCTTTCCATCTACCAGAAGCATGGGCAATTAAAATCATTAACACTTAAGGGAATATTCGAAAAAAACAGATTCTTTCTATTTGCCCCTCATCTGTTTTCTATGACATAACGAGTAATTAAGCATATATCTTCTTTGAGATCCCACTCTATTGTTTTTAAATGGAACTGGCAGCTTTGGTGTTCCCGAGAGATCTCATACAAATACTCATATCCACACGTCTGTTTCTCATGGTGTGCTGAAAATGATTTGAATATAATTTTGAAAGGGTTAATTGAAATGCGCCAAAAAGAAAATTTAGGGTACGTGTTTTTCATAGCTTATAAGAGAACTGATCTGTTAAATTAGTAATAATAGATATCCTATACCCGAAGACATATATGTAAGAAAGTAATGCATCTGCATGAAATAATTTGTGCGTGTTAAGGTATGAATGTTAATATGATAATGTTTATATACAGCTAAACTTTACACATTCCACAAACAAGAAAAACACAATTTTAACTTTCCCTTGTTAGCTTGTATTGGAAGGCTAGTTTATATAGTGTCATTGTGTTTTTTCATGAAAAAACTTAATCAAAAGCTATACATACTAAATTGTTACATTACATAATACGTCCTTCATCAACATATCATTTTTAAATAAATCGTGTATGTCAACATCTCCCTAAAGTATACTTTTATATCAAAATCTAGACAATTTTATATATTTTTTAAAAAGAATATAATTATAGTGCTCAATGGTTCAAAAGCATTATATTAATGGTATGTGAAAATAATTGCACCCTATGAATATCAATATAAGTAATATATAGGATTGTAATGGCAATCATTATTATATACATATAAACACAAAACAGCAGTAAATTGTGGCGAATGTTTTTATAAAGATACACGTTTTTAGTCATGACGTATTAATACGTCTTTTATATACCTACTGCATGTAGAAAAAATGTTTTAATAGCCGAAAGCACAAACAGGACACATCGACAATATATATCACAGTGATACATGTAAACATGATCGTTATCATTATTTCAAATTGTATATTTCTGATGCTGGATCGTCCAAGGATGAGCGGTTGCAGTCGCATATTTTGTAACTTTAGACCTATACCGAGTAGGGTTCGAGTTCTTGACAGGACCAGAACATTCTTTTGAAGTGGTCTTTCAGCTGACCCATAGAAGCAACCAGTGCATTTATCAGGAAGTGTTAGAACATATTTATTTATTTATTTGCTATAGAAATACACATTTAAAGTAATGTAACTGGCTAGAAACACAAACCTTGTTTCAAAATCTACACTCAGTATTTACACCCCCATTGACGCTTGTTAAAATGCTAAACCACTGAAGATCCTGTATCATGCCAGTGTCGAATAAATCGGAGCCAGAATATGACGATTTCTGTGCTAAAATGTAATAGGGTTAATATTATTAGACGAAATGGATCTTATCCAATACTTGCAGTGATGCTCCAAACACAATCCGCTCTACAAATCTGTATAGTGAAGTAGAACAAATATTTACCCTTGATTAATTTCTTCCTCTCCACTATCACTTTAGATAACTGGGTCATGGATTATCATAGACACCAAACCTTGTCCCGATATTTACTTCATGAAAATCGTCTCTGACTATATCGACACAACATTTCTAACTATCGCCAGAGGCAAAACAACAAACTGTAAATGATAGACGGGTTTTGATCTTCATTTATTCATGTCTATTACATTATCGTGTCCATGTATCGACTGTACGGTAGCAAAGAATAGGCCTATGCCACTTATCGAAGTGCAACGGTTTATAAAATTGGCAATATACCATAAGCATGTTATTCAAGTGTATTCCAATAACCTATATTAAGATTCCATTCTCGAATTGTTCCGTTCACTGGGCAAGCTGTCTGATCATTTTCCATGTCGATGCCGTAATAAAATAATGTACCCATATGTCGAGTGACTTTCGAAATAAAAGTCAGTTTTACAAAGCGCATAGGATGTGTCGGTCGATGTTCCACAAAGATGGTTTATGATAAGTGTTGTCTTTTTTTCCATTACAGTAAATCTGGAAAAATTTAAGCATGGAAATATAGTTTAGGTTTTTTCAATGCAACAAGGTTTCAAATAGCGATCACCTATATGATATGTCTCAAATTACTATTCGATTCTCTGAATTAATAGAACATTTTTAAATTATAAGATACGTACAAACACAGGACTTTAGCACTTTACGTTAACATATTCAAACGAACAGAAGCTAAATATATTATTCGCGATATTGAATTAGATATTGTATATACAAGTTATACAAAGTAACTTAAATGGCCTTAAAATGCGGTATCAGTGCCTGCATTACCTCTTGCAAACAACATAGCTGCAGTAAGTCCTTGAAATGACCATAGTCTGTATAACTACATGCAAGAGACCATGTTGTGCAACGAACGTCTTCTTCATTTTCCGGGCAATGTTGATTTAGCCTATGACTATGACAACTCTAAGATCAACCATTCTCTAAATGTCTACAGAATGTGGTGTATATTTCATGTATAGCAGATACCTTCCAAAAGTCAGGACTCTCTCTCTATATATATTATATGTGTGTGTGTGGTGTGTGTGTGTGTGTGTGTGTGTGTTGTGTGTGTGGTGTGTGTGGTGTGGTGTGTGTGTATGTGTGTGTGTGTGTGTATGTGTGTGTGTTGGTGGTGTGTGTGTGTGTTGTGTTTGGGTGTGTGTGTGTGTGTGTGTGTGCTGTGTGTGGTGTGTGGTGTGTGTGTGTGTTTTTGCGGTATAAGCCAATTACTATGCATAAAGTGTATACTGAATAGTTGCTTTTCATTCTAAGATGACATTTTTATCAATGTTTTCACAGCAAAAAAGCACATCCGTCATAATCGATAGTCAACCACACCAATCACACAGCCATGTAAATGTACTCGATGAGCACTTGGTTTGAGAAAAAAGACTATTTTCGATACAAATTGATGGCTTTTACTATTGATTGGAAGTACCTTGTAGTTTACCAAAATATTGGTATACTTGTTTCGGTAACATTAAATGCAATTATGTCAATATATATTGTTAAACCAGAATGTTAACATGTTTTTACGCGCTTAACTGGCAAAATAAGTTATATACCACATGTGTGTTTTATGCAGCATAAGGTAACTTGTTGTCAATAAGATGCCGCATTTAGCGAAAACAGAAAATGGACTAATTACTAGACAAAAATATAATTTCTTATTTGCTGCATGTATAGCACAATCGCCGTATCTTCAACCTGCATCGCTAGATAATGTATGTGATGATTTACTAGTGAATTGCTTATTGTCAGTGTGTAGATAGCCTTCAATAAAAAAGGTGAAAACAAGTTTTGATTTAAAAAGTGAGTATTAAAATGACTGTGCATGTAACAATTACGGTCATTCACATCATACCTCGATAAACATTTTCTTCTTTATATACTACATGTTATTCCCGCTCAATATTTCAAGTTTTATGCATAATTAAACATATAGCTTCTGTTCAATTTGCAGTATAATATTTTTTTCCTGAAAGGACAACATATCATATTTTGCCATAGGTTCCATTCAAGAACCTTAATATTCAGATTTCATTTCCTTTACGAATAGTTAATATCACTTCTTTGGGACACGTGTTAATTGCCATTTAAACTTGTAAAGACAACGGTTAACCTTGCTTGTCCCGTATTAAGGCATACATAATTTTGCTAGTTAATGAAATGCAAATGCAATACAATTCCAATATTATATACAATGTTTCAGTAATTGATGAATATTTACTGGATAATTTAAGTTATTCATGCCTTAATGACACCTTGTGCAAATAATTGAGTACATAAGCCATATTCATATGTGCATAATTGAGGCTATGTCATTGACTTGTTCCAAGTGGCTTTTACGTCATTTCTATAGGCTCGTTGCAAATATTCAAGTAAATGCACATTTATTCTGATATAGGTATATCAGTGGTGCTCATTACATTACAATTCCAATTAGAACTCATACAAATAACATAAAAGGTTAAAACACATAAATATAGATTTAATACTATTTATTATAATTTATATTTCTTGAATAATTGAACATTGTTGAGTTACATGCCAGTCAGACAGCGGTTATTACCCAGAGATGTCAGTAACACCTACTTACATTCGAAGAAGGAAACTCTTGTAATTACAGTCAACATTACTTAGCATGCTAATTTATTCGGAAACTCTTAACTCTTAACAGAGTGCTGATTTTATCCCTGTATTCTGAAAGAAATCATCAGTTCAATAAGACAATTTCTTAAAGATTATCCTGGTTCAAAACAGTACACACTTCCCTCAAAATAATGATTAATCAATTAATTATTAATTGCTATGCAATTATAAGTGACAGGTTCGCCTTCTAACTTAAGGCAAGAAGACTCTATCAGACGGTTCAAGCAACATAAATATGTCACCATGTAAATAGGAGAACTGGATCCGGAATTGATATCCAAAATAATGTTCGTGTAACCATGGTAACGATTTATAAAAACATGCTAGAAATATATACTCAGGCTTATCTTACGCTGGCACTAGCTGATAAATTTTAACTGAGGTGATAATGTGATAACAGCTAACCAAATAAGTCGCACCTGCCTCGCTGACAATTCTGCCTGAATAAGGTTATTAGATTATTTCTTCCGTTTCTCAACTCAAACTTCAAATTAACGTAGCTGAGATCATACATGTACGAATGGAAAATTGGATTTTCTTTAGTCGCTTCTTCTTAATCGGTTTCCAAATTTCAGACATGAAAAGCATTTTTCGTCCGCGCGAACGATCAAAATAAGATTTGATAATGTTATTTTAACTGTATTCAAACGCAGTTCATATAATTCTGTGATCTGGCAAGGAGCAGCTAAACGCTTAAAGTATGCATTGTTTGCATTATATATGATTTTTTCTAAACAATTTGTTATCATTCTTACTTTGTTTTGTGGTGTCAAATATCATCAGCCGCTTTAATAACGTACATTTTACGTACATAATTTTGAAGAAGAACTCGCTGTCCTTAATTATGTCAGATTATGATATTTCAAAATTATTTTTTCTGCATTTGTGTTAATATAAATTGGTTTCTAAAAGAAAAACAACATTATTTTCCATTCACTTCGGCCCACGGCCTGCTATTTGATGGGTTAGCAAACTAGTTCAACTTCAATTAAAGTCACCTTAAGCAGAATATATCGGATACGTTGCTATACACAATATGAGTGTAATCCACGTTTTTTTTTTTCCAAAATACATTATAAAGATCTAGAGTGTAAACCCATATTGTCAGTCCCCTAACTGAGTACAAGCCAGAGAGGTTCACATGTGGTCGTCAGTAAATGGACTCCATTAATTATTCATGAGTCACCATCGGTTTTCATCCTGCATCGTACACACTGTGTCACTGCTATGTTTTTTTCTACACTCGTGTATCTAATTACTAAATCGCCTGAGAGCCAGAACCTAGTGTGCCTCCAATAAAATGCAGTTGATATAAAAATGCATATGTGACGCATATGACAGGACTATAAACCTTTTAGTCTTGGTTCCTCAATAACCTAAAATAAAAAGAATGAGGTAACTGACTTACTAAACATTAATGAGCAAGACCAAGAAGCAAACAATGTTCACCATTTAAAAACAGAAAATCATAAGACTTTGACTCAATGACTTTGAAGAAGATTTTAACAGAACCTGCTCTTGACAACAGTCCAGAACAAAAATGCGTTAACGTAATGAGATCTTATGTTGACCTTGAATCCCTAACATCAGTTGTGTATTTGTTTGGAAAGAACACCACAGAAAGTAATAAAGATATGCAACCTGTACCACTTACACAAACATTGCTATATTGCTGCAAAGCATTTATCATTATAAGGCATATTCTATTTAGGAACTGACATTATTTCGATAAACAATTCATTTCGACACAAAAAAGCAGCAGTAACTGTGGCATTAGTACAAGTCAATGGTTTTGAGATGATGACAGAGAACATGGTCTTATAACTGTCAATGTAATTGCATTATTGTGTTACAAATCCTTTTTTTCAAAATAAGTAACCTTTTTTTTGCAAATGTCAAATATCATTTCTTTTGTTATTTTAAAATGCATCTTTTTGAGCTTCGTCTTTATTCTTTTTTACTGCACGACTTATAGGTATTGTAACTCTGATGCCCTGTCAACGCAGCGAAAATATTTATTGTACTTAGTCGATTCAATATAATCACGAACATTGGAACATACAGCAGTAAATCGTGAACATATATTTAGAGTTACGTTATAAACATAAAATGGTCATTATTTTTATACCAATACATCGGTAAGGTTGCAATTAGTTATTAAACATTTTTATATCTTTTTCAATATAAATTTTAGGTTGCTTTTACTATCTCCCAACTAAAGTTTAAATTCTTTAAATTCGCGATTTTTAACATTATTTTAATAATGAAAGTACATTTATGTTATCCTTTAGCAAATATGTTTTTCAGGTTACCAAAGTATTGTAAAATAGTCATATATAATTTTTAAAGAATTTCCTTATTAGAATTGAACAATGCGAATGCCACTAAATGGAACTCCTGGCATTGTGTGCTCTTATGTCAGTGTTTAGTATGTGTAACTTTTACAATAAATATAATGACATTAATTATAACCATCACTTAGTCACATATAAATTGCATTATAAGCAAACCACAAATAATGTAAAAGCACAACTGGGCATATTTCCATTTATCTTTATTATTTGCTATTGCATTAAGAGCTGTCAACCTTTGCACGCATAATTTAAATAAGAAACCGTCGAAGACGGGTGATGATCATCCCCGAAAAGGTATTTTGTCACAAGAACGATGTATTGTATAACGATGAAGGTGAATTTTGTAAATGGAGTAGTGCTATCAAATCAAATCAAACCTGTACCTATAAAGGTTGCAAGGAATGGCTATTTCAACCACTGAGAAAACATGGGGAACAATGGAAATGGTCATATTACAAGTGCAAAGAATTCAAGAAATACAGATTCACTTGTTTTCTATTTTCCTACAAATTCAAACAAAGCAACTTTAACCATATCAGAGCTTGTCTTTAAATGTGTTATTATCATTGATAAAATGCTGCATTTCACAAACTCATCTATTCTCCGTTTTACGCGCTGATATCTTCAAGAACGCAAGACTGCGTCCATATAGTTCATAGGCAAATCTGGATGCAGCTTTTACTTCATGGTAATAAATGTTTGTTACGATGTTTCCACAGCGTTTATGACCTCTTAGAAGACTAACGATATGATAGCCGGGATTTGTCATAGATCAATATATTCTGCTCTACTTATCAAATTTTAGCCTTTCAGTTGAAGGGCTTTAAACGTCTTTTTATTTCCACGAAAAATAACAACCTTGTTAGCAGCCGTATTGACTGCTGTCAAGATCTGAAGAACAATTAAGAAGGAAGTATTCCAAAACATCTCTGGACATGTCGTATATTCAGCTGATTTAAATACTGATCATTGTAATAGTAGATTTTAGAAATATTTTTTTTCGGTTTTCAGTTTAAACATTCATTTTGAATACCTTTCTTCGTATTAGCTAAAATTAAACCAGATCCGAAAAATTGCTTTTCAGCAATATTATGCCCGGATTTCCACTATCAACCAGCAAGTAAAAATTATGTCATCGTTAGAGTGGATTAGTTTTTGCAACATAATTGTTATAATAAGTCGTATATATATATATATATATTGACAAAGTATTTGAAATGATACATAGACGTTGTAAGTGTAGAGTTCAAGTAAGTTAGTTTCATCTCAACAACAAAAACATTATTACACGAAGTTAGTGTATTTATTGTAAGTTTCAATTTCTAAGCGATAATACTCAATAAACTTATCAGAAAATATTTCATGAAATTGCCCTACAAAGTCGAATGAGCATGTATATTATAAATATCAACTAAAGCACGAACTTAACAAATTCAAATATTTATTTCATCACCTTTATTCGTACATCATCAGTCTTCATTGGTCATTAACTTACAGTCCATATAAAATACAGCAGCAGTATCAGGTTTACTTTCCTTAATTCTCCCGATATTATAATTGCAACTGTTTTTATTTTACCAAGTACAATACCAACTCTAAAAGCAGGGCTGCTGCGTAATTTTGTTGCTGATTTACTACATCTTGTTCTGTGTTCGACGCGACGGAGGTCGACGATATTTTGTTAAATTTCAAAACGTCAAAATTTGTCTTAGATCTTAACCAGATTAGTATGCAACGAATTATGATTTGACAAAGCCTATCTGGAAAATTAAGTTTCACCATTTTTGGATTTCTTTTTTTTTCTTGAACGTCTTCAAATTCAGTTCACCTTAATAAGTGGTTAAGAAATACCAATATCGACTTGAAGGATTTAATCCGCACTCATAGATCTTGTATTTTAAGTAATTTCAGCTTATAAAGGAAGATTTTCTGAAGCTAATGATTAATGCTAAACATAAACACTTAAGCTCGTTGCTCCAACAAATCGCATTAAGTACGCATATATGTTTTACAAGCGGTGGTTGGTAGACTTGGATAAACCTATTTTCAGATCAATGTTTTTGTATGTATGTGTGTATGGCAGCATGTTCTATATTGCCATACCCTGCTTTAGGAACATCAGATTGTTTTAAAGTAATACAAGAGCTATGTTTGAAACTGCATTATTTGTATTAAAAAGATGTGACTATCACATTAAACAAAGTCTGACAAAAGACAGTACATGATCAGGACATTTATCATTGACAATTACTGGTTGCAAAGAACCGTTATACATTTATCCAGCAACGTGACAGTGAGCAAGACATTACAAATTCACCAAGCAGAGTTATGCTCCTGGTAGCAAAATTGTGTACGGGAGGTATCTGTTAGAATGCCGGAAAAGTTCCCAAAAACCTTTCAGAACGATATGCCATATGGAAAACCACTATGTTTGAATGTGTAGACTAGTACAAAATTGTTCCAAGTGTAATTAGTGTCTGCAGATTGCAGACAGTTCTAAGGTTTAATACATGACGTGCCGATCAGGTGTATACGTATATTCTTATGTCATTTTTATACTTTTCTATTCAGTTTTTCTTGTGGTGTACAAGTATCGTATGCGATAGGGGTATATATGCGAATTCTCTCCCCAAGAAATGATGAAAAGATCATTTCCACGTTAGAGACATTACGCAAACGTTCATAATGATTTGAATCCCATCCATTTTGTATGACACATATTATTTCGAAGAGTCCTATCCAGAAACCCTTGTATACGAATTAATTGGTTCTGGCACATTTCAAGTTATTGAGGAAGCTGCCTAGGAATGCGTTTTTTTTTTACTGCAGTAAAACATGGTATGCCGAGAACACGTTGAAATGTTATGTATTAAAATTGCCGGCAACGAATACATCTCCAAAGCTAGTTACATGTGCCTGCATATTAATTGAAGCGTTTGATATTTCACAGGTTTCAAGCAAATTGCTTGTGCACATGCATTGGTTTTGAAGGGCGTATTTCTCTTCTGTTATGTTGACCTTTTCCTTAATGTTTATGTTTTAAATGTAATTGTCAGTCTGCGATTGGATACATGTGTATTGATTGGAACAAGTGTTAATTGTTAATAGATGTAGCAAAACTTCTACACAAAATATCGTTTATATTGGCTCCACAAATGCGATCTTTCGGCCTGTACTGCAGAAATTAATCCGAGGGCGAAAACAAGATGTTAGACTTCGATTAAATTAGTCTGATCATTTAGCTGAGTTAGTAGTTGCTCTAACTCGACGCAAGGAATATGGACAAAGAAAAGCGTAACGATGTATTGATAATCATACACTGTTGGTGTATTAATATAACAATACACGTTCTTACTTAAGGGTAATGTATGTTGCATGCTACACAAAAAGTGTAGAACAGATAATTTCGTCCTTATATGAACGCCAACGAAAAACAAAACTGCTCTTGTATTTGGTTTATTTTTTTATTCAACTTCCATTCCGATGAAGCATTGCTGTTGTGAATTTTGGGCTGGCGGTCGTACGAATATTTGGTATGTTTCCCAAGCATTTATAACACATTTTTGTTGTTGTCTTTTGTTTCCTTTAAAAAATAAACCATACTATCAAGCGCGATCAATAGAATTCATGTTCAAACATGGAATCAAACATGCCCAAAATAATAGGTTTAGTGCTTTCTTGGGTAATTTGTGCGATTGGGCAGTTTTGGCTTAAATTATTATGTTTTGATTTTTTATGGGGGTGGGGCGGGGGTGGAATTAGATCCATTGTTCTATTATGTCAAAACTTAGGAAACGCCATGTCTCTCGAGATATGCTTTTATATAATACACATATTTTATTTAGTACTGTATACTTCATATTGCAATAGAGGTACCATCTTTTTAAGTTTTATGCATACAAATTATGAAAGGTCCAAGCACCTACGCATGGTTGTTATATTAAGAGAAAGCAAACATATTCACGTATTGTTTAGTTTGATTTCGTTATACGTTACGTCCACAGTAAACTCTGTGGATCCAGTTAAAATCACGCGTTCCTACAAATGGTAAGTACCTGTCTAGACAATATTAATGGTTTGATGTATACCTATGTTATCGTTATCTGATACAACTCGCTAGTTATGTACAATAACAAGGACCTAGTAACTGTAAAGCATTAGTCTTCTGACAATTCGCCATATACAAAAACCTCATATACTTAAGCCGACGTGTACATGATTCTTTTATAATCTCTTTATGCAAAATTAAGTCACGGATAAGATATTAGTCAGCAATAAATAATTCTGACCAGAGCACTTGAGTTTTTTCGAATCTTTCAAGATATTTATTCATACTGCGAAAAGTCAATGATTGGTTAAAATAACAGTGTTTCTGTTATTGGGGTATCATCCTAACACTGACGTTATCCTAACGGACTTTTGTTTTATAGTCTCTTAAACATGTCAATCTGTGACAAACATTTGAACTTTAATTGGCGTTTACTTCTAACTTCAAAGCGCATCTGGGAAATAAGAGGAAATATGAGGTTGAGATAGATTTAATGTTTGAATTTCTATCAACCTATGACCCTTACAAAAAGCTGTCCTCCGGAACAACGACGGCAAAATATTATGTACGAGTACAATACTGTCAGGTAAGTAAAAGCTTGCAGTTTTATGCAACGTGTATTTTCTTATATTAAACTATATTAGCTAACTCTTTAGATCTGACTTCATGAGTCATTCTCTCCAAAAACGTAAAAACTGTCAGTCTATCATTTGAATTTAAGCCATATAATACGGTATATGTGTATATAAAATATAAATTAACGTATATATTTATATACACACTATCCCTGCATTCATAATTCAGCTGTGATCAATTATTTCCTAACAAGGAATCATTTTAATTCATGACAGCGGGTTCCGTACATTCTTAGCACACGCTGCCTATCAAAATAATGAGGTAGAGTAAAAATGGAACTATTAAACGTTTTTCTAGTACTGATAGGTACACGATCAAACATAAGCCGGTACGCGTTATATTTATGCACATATGTTTGATGTTATTGATTCATTTACACGTACATATATATATATACATGTATGAAATATTAAAGGTAATAAACGCATAATCTGCCTGGATGAAATTTATTTTAACATTGACAAATAAATTTTGAATTTAAAAGTTCAAGTCAACAAAATCAATTCTTTTAATTACGACTTGGTTTGTGTATTTATCTCGCCAAGTACTATTTGTAGCGGTTTCTCCATGGGAAGCAAATATACTCGTTAGCATCTTAGTTAAAGATTTTTACTTTCATTTTTATTATCATCATCTTTAACATTTTGTTAATTGGATTGATATTAATAGAAATATGTTCATGATCGCGAAAATACAATATTCTCAGAATGTGTTAGAATGATATGCAGTGGTGGAAATGACAATTTATGTATTTGTAGACGAGGAAGTGCAATTGAGAATTCATGCTTTGTTGATATTTTTGTATATTATTTTCCGACAGTTCTTGCTATGTTCAAGCTTTTTTTCTGAAATAAAAATGTAAATGCGAAATTGCCAATTTGTATCCTAGAAATAAGAGCAATAACGGATTCTTTAACTCTGAGAATGAAACTAGAAAATATGCTTAACTGTTTTAGACGTAATTTATTGTTGTATGACATACCAAGTAATGAATCATAAGACGCCAAAGACCCTTCCACGAAGTTTATATGGTTCTGGCAGCTTAGTAGTTCTCAATGTTTCTGCTTAGAAACACTCTTATCTATACCGCTGTTCAGCATAGCGGGCAGAAAACCAATGGAATCTTTAGTTATAGAGCGGATAATTAGAACAAGCAGTTTTCAAGGTATGGACCTAGAACGTCTGATATTTTCACTACTGACAGAATTTAAATGTTTGTACTGACTAGAGCCAATTCACATAATAAGCACTTTCACAGTTCATGAACCTTATTTTACAAAGAGGAAGAGGCAATGAGAGAAAGAAAAAGTAAAAGAAAGCAAGAAAGAAAGAAAGAAAGAAAGAAAGAAAAAGAAAGAAAGAAAAAAAGAAAGAATAAAAGAAAGAAAGAAAGAAGGAAAGAAAGAAAGAAAGAAAGAAAGAAAGAAAGAAAGAAAGAAAGAAAGAAAGAAAGAAAGAAAGAAAGAATATTTTGGGGACATTAAGAAACGCTTACGTCGATAAGAACGCAAGCCTTTACGCCATAATGGACTGAATGAATAAATAAATATACTCACTCTAGACGAAGGTGGTAAACTAGACCAGGATTCCTATTCTAATTTCTAGCTGGAAGCCTAAAGAAAAATCCCAATTACCCATGAAACTTTGACGATCTTGATATATTTGTTATGCCGTCAAGTGAATTTCAAAACTGCCTTCCAAACAGGGGCGTGCCTAGACTACTTTTGTGTATACGCACTCCTGCTAGGGGGGGGGGCGTTTTTAAACATAAAAAAATGCCAATAACTATCATTTGAAATAGAAAATACGTCATACTTTTTCAGGTGTCTTTATAACGCTTCATAATGTATACAAAACATTTTTTTCCTGAAAACAAGTAATAGTAGTAAAATTAAGACTATATATGTATATAGTCAAACAAGAAAAAGATGGGTGTACATTTAAGTTAGACATTTGTGATTATGAATGATGCAAACCACTAGATCTTACAGGTAGTGCCTAACCCGGGTTAGGCGACGATTTTAATTCGCTTTTTGGCGTTTTTATTTTTTCAATTTCTGGAAGCCACTGTACGCACGTGCGTAAGTGCGTAACGGCAGGCACGCCCCTGCCAAAGAACTCTCTTTGTCAGAAATATCAATGGCGGATAAAGCTTTAACTTCTAAATATCGAAACCAAACCAGTTTAGAACGATGTGTTTTTTTTTACCTTCTTTTCGAACGTAAATATGAACTTTTATGCAATATTTTTCATAACAAGAATTCCTTCAAACAGGTTTGTGTATACAGTTGTGTTTCTTGAAATGTTCTGATATTGTCTGGACAGTGTCTATATTTTGAAGACAATGCAATATACTGTAAATATGGCGATTTGTACTATGCGTTTACATTTTGAAAACGCTTTCACGGTTATGAAATTAAGGTCCAGATGGTGATTCCGACAGCAAATGTATCCTTGTTTTATCGTTGTATGTAGTATTGTGCCCTGTTTATAGTTATTTTACAAGACATTAATGTGGTCCGTCATGGAAGTGCCTTCTACATAAATGGTAATCGCGTGACCGCATGCTTATTATGACAATGCATCGAAATGTACAAAGTTAACTGTCCGTTGGAAACCTTTCTTTTAATTAACTTGCCACATGTAAATCATCTTTCCTTCCATCGTTTTTTTTGCATGTATGTTCACATTCCAGTTATGATTGAAATACATGTATTCTTACATAATTGTGCATGTTTTAATCAAAGATATACTGAAAGTAAACTTATTCTTAATCATTTCAATATTGTATATCTTATTTATAGGACATAAAAGGGGTTTTTAAAGAAAGGGAAAATTACTGTTTTTGACTTTAATTGCTTATTTATAGACACCTTGATTTCTTTAAACAAATTTCACAAATGCATAGCGTAAAGTAATACCAGATACAGTCTGAAGCGCCACTTTAACAACTTCTTATATACTTTTATATATGAACAAAAGCCTTGAAGTTGTAACAGTATCAATTTGAAGCAACATGTAGCGAAGCCAAATGCTTCTTGTACAGTGTTATATTCGAGCAAATCGCGTAACGTAAGAACAGATTCATTTATAAGCGACATTGTCATAAAAACAGATGCTTCTTGTACAGTGATATAGTTGAACAAATGTCGTAAAGTGAAAACATATTTGCTTTAAAATGCCGCTTAAAACAGCAGGGAGGCGGGGGGGGGGGAATGGGGGCTCTGAATTCATTTTCATTACTACCTTGCCCATATTTAAATCTAAGAGAGTCTGGAAAATATAGTTTAACTGTTATTATATAGTTTAACAATTTAGGCAGAACTATGCGTTATAAGTTGTGTCTTGGCAGTCTGCCTTGAAAACATGCTTTTGCATTCCTGAATTTCACCGATTTAAATTCTAAACACTTCATTTGGCCATAAGAGCTTATGAATATCGAGTTGGATAGTGTATTCTCTCTCATAGCGCTCACTCTTACCTTGAAGCGTTTTCTGAAAGATGGGCGAAAGCCTCCAGTTGTTCTGATTTAGGATTGTTAGACAATCTGAGTTTGCACTTCTGGACACTTATCACACATAAGATTGCTTGACAGGAGCCGGGACTAAGATTATGTAATGTTTTGATGAGTTTGCTGTTAAAATGTCTCATTTTATTTGTTAACGTCAGTGAATATAATGTCTTAGTCTGCATCATTAACCTGCTATTGTTTTTTCCTGAAATGTATCAACTCATTGCTTACGTAAATGAGAAAATTCCTTGTTGATAACAACGCAAAGGGAATCGAATACTTGGCATATTATTCATGGCCCAAATAGACTGATATTAAAGAACAGTAATACATCCATCAAAAAGCATCACACTTGATATGAATACAAGTATATTGTCACAGTTACTGAAAAACACTTACCAAAAGCTTTTGCTACGGAATGCCGTGCAAAAAAACATCGAATCTTTAGGTTTTTAGAAATTAAAACATGTGCGAAGTGATGAAGTGCAAGATCTACCAATTACATGATAACTAAAGTAGTTTGTGTAATTCTTTATTATTTAATTCCGCCTTTGTTCAAGTTATTCTACGTGAAATATTAAATAGAAATGTATGCTTCTTTCTGTTTACAAGAAACTATTGTATTTAAAAAATCATCACCCCTAAAGAAAGATGACATGCAAAGAATAACATGGACATATGAAAGACTTCTTCAGGACTAAAGTAATTCTAAAAGCTTTGCCTCCAACGGATTAGTCCAAGAAACAATCAGATATATGATATATGTTATAAGTAACTTCTTCGAAATAAAGTTCTAAGCATGCTGTATGTAGACATCTTTTGTCTTAACAATATAGATGAAAATAAGTTTAACATTATTGTGATATTAATACGACAATTAATATTGTTTACACGGTGCTATAGTGGGTATATAATATGTATTTCTACTAAGAATGGATATATGTATAGTATATTGAGTACACGTATGTGTGTCGTTATTTGAATGTTTCTTTTGTGTAATCGTGCTGGAGTTAACATCTTGCCAACAAAATGTCATCCATCTATAATATCTGTAATATATCCAGACCAAGTAGTAATTTATTTACTTAGATTCCTCATTGTAAAAGTTAAATCTACACACCCAGACGATTTTACAATTTCGGAACCGCAGCAAGCATTTATGTAATGACACCACAGGCATATCCTATGTAGATTGTGTAAATAAATCTGAAACAATAATTATGTTTATGTGTAACGTTGAAATATTATGTATCAGGTCAATGAAAGCAAAATTATCATTTAGGGATATCTTATACATCCAAATACATGAATGTACGATTACTTTTAAATAAGGCATAAAGAGGCAGAAATGCAAACCAATACTTTTTTAACATAACTATCTTTGTTGCCTGGAATGTACATACAACAACGGATAATTATATGACTAACTGGAAACATAAAATATCAGCATGTAGAAAACGCTTTTCTGCAGACGATATAGGGAAGACCTCTATTTGTCTCGCACATCGAGAATGTCGTGAATAATATAGACATCGTGAATTCGATATATTTTCACAAAATATCTTTAATCAATTAAATCAACCGTCTATCGATTAAGGGCAACACACAAAACACTTTTAGACTTGAAGACAACCCGCAAATAGTAAAAAAATACTAACTTTGCGCAAAATTCACGAAAACCGAATTTAAACTTGATATAATAAAACATTTTGTCCTGATTTATATATGATGCTGCATTCTACTAACACAACTAATCTATAATGGTAGGCATTCGTGAAGATTTTATTAAATCCCACCATGCTCCGATGTTGCACTTGCATGTAACCTATCACTAATGCCATTTTGGCAGATAGAAGTGTCCAAATGGAACGGTATTGAAACCAATTATATTTGTTCACATCTTGTAAAATTCCGTTAGAAATAGCAGCAGTTTGGTCAATTGCCATTCGCGAAATAAATAACACACAGTTAACACAAATCACTAATCGTTCTCGATATATAATAATTGTTTTTATGTTTATCGGTATTTTCCCACTTTTTGCCATAAAACTTGTTTCCAAGAAATCTGACTTGTTTTCAGAGTGCTGGTATCTTTAATATTTTGTGTATTTAAACGCCATCGGCAGATTTGTAGCATGTCGTGTTCACACAAGCCATGTTCGTCGTTTTTGTTGGTTTTTCACACGGAGATGAGCAAGAACAAAAGATGACAAAGTGTCATTATCTTACCGCAATAGCATTTAGGCTCAGAATTGCTCTTTTGCCTTTTAAAGGAAAAGTAGAAATTTAGACATGCATAATTATTTGTTGGCAATTAACTTGTACAATGTGTATAGGCATGTTTAACAGATCTTAACTATTGATAATTCAGACGATTCTTTTTCATTGTTGCATTAATATTATCAACTTTATAGCAATATGATGAATACATATGCATATATATGTCGTTGTTTAAGAGTTTAAACATCGCATCTATGTCTGGTACACAAAATGTATATGATTTACCTTGTGCTACCCGGAGCTCTATTTTTATAGACAGGTATTCTTGTTCACGGGCACATTACATGTAGTATTTCTATAAATATATATGTCATATAAGTAAGTTATTATCCAAGTTCGTATGTTTTTATCACTTTAGGGAAAGAAACTAATGTTGTGCGCTATTTAGCAGACTGGTTTATGACGGCATTCGGTCTTCGGCGTTTTTTTAGAATACTGAAACTGAAAGTTTTGTCCGTATTGATTGTTTCACATTAAGGTAAGTCGTGTTAATGAAAGATAGAAATAGATCCGGCTTTAATTGTTTGACAGTGAACGTGTTAACATGGTTACACTTTAAAAGGACGGCATAAATAAATCGATGTCACGGATGGAAAGTTTTAGTTTTTATTATAGTGAGTATTGATTCGGGTGATTTTTTTATTATTTAGTTCAATTTAAAGTTTGATTTGTATTGTTTAAACCCGGTTTGTAGTGACATGACATATAAAATATATTACTATATTTTCCGACATAAAGTGTGTGTTTTTTAATTGAAGACAGTTTATTTATAGAGTTTAACGAGACGAGGCATTGAGATATTTTCGAAATATACAAAGAAAAAAACAAATAGTTTATGCATAGACATTGCATTAAAACACGTTCGTATTAAGGTATATTATATAAATTCTTGTTTTGCTTTTCTTAGACAAAACACGTAATATTTTACTGGCCGCATATTTCGAACTATACGAACTACTCCTAGAGCTTAAGGTTTTTGGAAACAACACATATTGACCTGTTCGCTTACATCGGAACGTTCACATGTACAATATTCAACTAGCATCCAAGTAATTTGTTAACTACATGTATTGACAAAGCGAGGTAGTGTAAATACACTGTATTTAAAAAATTGCATGTGGCAATTACAGCCATCAGTACATGTAAGTGTTTGGGATTTATTTTACATATTATGGCACATCGTTGACAGTGGTTCAATGCTTCGGCGCTTACATGAATATCTAAATATTACACCATTCTGTGAAACATATTATGGGATATAAACTATATCCAAATTGAGTTTTAAAGGTAACATATTTTATCGACCTTGAATGTTCATGATGTTAATTAGTACATGTACGTAAATGCATGTCGGCTATCATATAATTATGTATATTGTTTGTGGACGTACAGGAAACACCTGTAAGGATGTACATTGCGTGCTGCATGTAACTAATGACCAGTGGAATAAGAGTATTTGACTGGTATACAATTATTGTATGCCTTTAGTCCACTTCGTATGACATTGATTGGCCAAATAAATAGATATTTATTGAGGATGTTTTAAAACTAATTGTGAATGCAGGAAGCAAAACAAATTAGAAAAATAAAGAGAAATTATTATGCTTCGGTCAAATTTTACCGACATGTGAAATGAATACAGCAAGTGATTGCTTACAAATCGACGTTTAAACTGCAATCAAAGTTTTAATTGATATGTTAATAGTAATTATGATCTGTATTAATGTACATGCAATTACATGTAAAATGAGTTTACCATGTATGTTATGATTATAATTGGTGTGATTTCGATGTGAACATATGTTTAAAATATAATAGTTACTAGTCAATTTGCAATTAAAATAAACAATACCTATAACATCAAGCGATGTATATAAATGTAGACAAAGAAATGCCTTTGTCATAATTGAATGGTTATAGGAACTACTTTGTGTATGTCGTTTGTGGTATATTGTAGTTAGTTTTTGTATGAATCACGTCTTAGGGATATTATTGCCCCAAAATAAAATCACAATACGATAAAAAGAAGTTTTTGTAACTGTGAATGCGTTTTGGTTACACTTTCATTGATCCAAACGGTAGAGAAAATTAACGATTTGGCACGATGTCAAAAGGAACTTGTACTCTTAATGTTGCTCTGTATAATCGAGACATTGCGAACCATTGACGGTGACTCTTTGTTGTTAATGTATCACATGAACAACTAGGGTATCTTGACGATGATGTTAGGAATAATTGAAATGTTGCTGAAATATATATATATATATATTAGAGGTTGTATACATTTATACACTTTACTTCAGTTAATATTTAAATAGGGATGAACCAACTGCTTTAGTAAGATCGCTTTTAAAATTATTACCAATATTCAAGCCCCTTGGATGTGCGACACATAAACACCATCAATGCACATATTTGTTTGAATGTAATGTTTATATTAAACACAGCATAGAGATGAGTATAGCTATACTGCGGAATGTCAATGATACTTTACATATTTATATAAAAGGACACATATTAATGAAGTGTTTCAACCACGCGGAAAATAGAAACCATAAATACAAAGGGTGTTTGTGAACACGTGCCTTCTCATAAAAGTAAACCATAACGTGTTATACCGGGAGAAAGTGTTATTAAATGCCTTGTCTGTCTTTATCTTTTACAAATACACTATATCAATATAACGAAAAAAGCGACTAATAGCATCTTTGGCGCTGAAATGACACCTGAACATTTTTTCCAGTTTTTACATCTTTTTAACCTTCGTTACAAGGATTTGAAGTTGACCGACGGTAATTAACATAATCGCGCATAATTTCCGTTATCTTTTTGCCTTTGTAAAAAAAAATGCTTTAAAGTGAATGCAAAAATTATAACCACGTTAAATGACACAAACATATTTAATCGCGTTTCTCTGGTTAACCCTTGTTAAAAGTCTTTAACGGACGATATCAATCAGCATCAATAATTTGCATCAAGAATCCAGATAACGAAGTTAAACCTTCAAGATCGATGGTACAAAATGTTCTCAAATTCCACGAAACAGATTAAGTGGGCTAACAAACACGAGATCGATCTCATGTCAAAATTGAAGTAAAGATTCATGGGAAACATTCATAAAAACAATTGCTGTTCATGCTTCGAATGCTTGCTTTTTGTGACCTTACGAGACGGTAACTACTTCAATTACCCTTTTCTTCTTGATGCCTTCTAACGGCTAGTGCCTACTCATTGTTAAATGGTTGTGGAACGAAAGAGCCAAACAATTGCTCTGAGCTTAAGTTGTTATGTCTTTATGTACTGAGAGTTACATCTGTTATACTAATGCCAGATGAAGGAGTTCATTTAAAGTCATCTACAACTGAAGCAGTTCTTCTAACGTAATTCTGGGAATCTAAGGAAATCACTTTAATACCCATTATTGTATTATTGTAGAACTGTCAAGACTCCTAACAGTATACGGTCATTCAACATGGCATATTTAATATTCGATGTTACCTCTCCATATAACATTATTCTGTCAATAATGTTTGAAATTCGTGAAAAACACGAGCCATGCCGAAAATAAAATATACAGGGTTCAAGGAACGCGTAATGTCAAGAGAATTGATAGTTTTGTGTTTTTTAGATAAAAGTCTTTCACACTACAATGGCTATGTTTCACACTTCATTTACTCTAGTTATTGTGCTTGCCATATGCCTAAGGGTGAAAGGCGATGGTAGACAGAACTATTCGACGCCGTCTAGTTACAATCACTAAAATGGAAAATATAGCTCTGACAAACCATTCTGTGTTCGTTGAAAGACTTAAACTGTTTCTACACCTACTCACGCTTTGTTGTGCAAAGGTAATGGAAATCAAATTAACCGTTCAAATACATATTTAAAATTGGTAGCCTCATCGTTAAAAATAATCCCTTTAGCAGGGACTAAGATGCCCGTCGTCAAAATCATATTCTGATTTGGCTATGCAAGTTCTATGTACATTTACGTACACGCTATTTGCATAGTCCACATGCAAACCTTGTAAGTAAATAAGTTGATAATTGGTCGAAAATCCGTTTTTGTTTTACTTAACAGATACCATTCTACCTTTCAGCCATATCTTTTTAGTAAATGTCATACATATACGCTTAACTTAAACAAAAACATGTAGTTATTTCATACCGCTAGTGCACAATAATTGAATCAATGATTAATGTTCATTTGTAATGTTTAATGTGAGAAAGTCAGATAAAATAAAATGAATTTAGGTTAAAACAATCATTAGTATTCACCAACGACAAGTGGATGTGCAAGCAGCTGATAAAGACGACACAATTAACAAAACACTATTTATTTGATTTGTGTTAATGGTTTCGATGCAAAAATGTCATTTACAGCATGGCATTATTAATTGAAGTAAATGTCAAATTAAAACAGATTTGAAAATGGAACTAATTTTTTCTTAAAACTTTAAATTTATGTATTATAACCATCTGAAGAAAACGTACAACATAAACGTGAACGAAAACACATAGATTTACTTGGTCATGCCAAAAACGACATTTTATGTCAGAGGCATCTTGATGTTATACATTTTAACACGCGTGAATACATCTCATTGAAAAGCACACGGAGTTATTTGCCGTTTAATTATAAAGATCCGAAAGTTATCTTGATTTTTTATCCATGACCCGCCCCACTTTACCAACAAACAAAATTCAATTGTCCGAAGAAAATATAACGCGACTAGTATTTTAAATAAAACTTTATTAAGCTTCTCTGAGAAAAGAACAACATCATCCTTTTTAGTTTCCATGACAGTGTTTTAAACAACATCCGATACATGTAACCATACTGGACAACAAATATTGCCTTGGCGAGAGTAAGTCTCTCTCATAGCGTTTATCCTTTCTGGCTTCTTTCTGGCGTGCGAAGAGCCTCCGCAGCTTCTGATTGAAGATTGTTGCGAACACTTAGGCTGGCTGTTCCGGTAAGTAATCAGAGAAACAAATGCCTGACACAAGCCGGTGCGTAGACTTGTTACCAGTTTGATAAATCTGTTTGGGTGAGACGCTTAAGTATTTATTTGTATATGGCATGGGATACTCTGTTTGTCTTACACCCTCTTACTGACTAAGGATTTTGATCGCACTGTAAGCTGCAAGTAGAGGAAATGTCATATTGATAAATATTTTGGATAAATATTTTGGCTTAAATTTTAAAATATTTCAAAAGTTATTGCACATTAATCTTCGGCAATTGCCAGCTCTCAGAAATGCATAAAGCATTCATCCAGCTATCTTGCGGCAAACAAAACAATAAAAATCATCAACCAGTCTTATGTTCCTGATAGTTATCCTGTGTACTGGAGTTATTTGTTTGAAATCCGGAAAATGCAAACTGTCCATAACCTGTCGGAATGATATGCCGGTGAGAAAGCGACGGCTCTAGCATTGGTAGATTAGTGAAAATGTAATTAGTGAAGAGAACTCGAGGAAGAATCCAAGGTAGTTATAACGAACTGCAGGTGAGGGAACGTGCTTTGTTGATTTTTTGTAACTTTTTTTCAAGCTGTTCTTGCCATGTTTATGCTGTTCTGGGATAACATTTTAATAGATTAGTATTTATCGTTCAGTCTATTAGAAACAATGGTTATAATAAAATCGTTACCTATAAAGGGAAAATTTAAAACTACTATTTTAAACCGCACCAGTTTCCGCATGAAACAAGGAATATAAAGGAGCTCATATCCGAAAGCTCAAACCTCAAAAGGCGGGCATGTATTCTTCTTGACATGCCGTGTGCCGGTGGAACTAACTAAATGTACAAATACACATGAGGTTTCCGCTACTAAAAGCTTGACGTCGAAAATATGACCAAAAAGTATCGACGGAATGTAAAAAAAAATGATCATTGCAAAAAATGATTCGTGAGAGTCAGTAAATCCCCTCCAGGAAATTTAAATGGTTTTGGCAGCTTTGTTGTCTCCGAGGAATCTGCCTTAAACACTCGTATCCACACTTCTGTTTAGCATGGTGTGTATAGAACTAATTGAATCTCAGAATGAAAGTGTGACAATTTCAGAAAGTATGATTTAGCGAGTGTAATATGCGTGCATATTTTGTTGTTATTTGATGTTGACAGTTGTAATGATGATGTCGTTGTCTTGGTATCGCAACAGCTATGCCTGTCATTAGGGGTCTTATCTCTGATTACCGAATTAGTCGCCTAGTTATAACTGCAATCATTAAATGTTTTGTTTAGGTTTAAATTATACTAGCTTCGAGCAAACGATTTGTGGCGAAAAACACGTCTTTTAAGACAGTTTTATGAATGTTGGACACAATTTAATAGATTTTAGTGACTAGACTTTGAGAGTCAATTTACCAATGAACCATGCAAACATGGTAAAGTGTTTGTGTGGGTAATCGAATAATATTTTTTGTTTTTCAAATGAAGTGAATTTGAATTTGAAATTGCCTCTGTAGAATTTCTCTCCGATTATCAGAATATCATTTGTGTTCACCTACGTGAGGATGAGTACGATGCTAAATAACAGTCGTTTCGCAAACACGAAAAAAATGTTATTTAAGAACTTCTTGAAAAGTATATTAATATAAAGTTTGCTCTTCGATAGTTGCTGGAGGCATGGTATGTATCAGAAGTAATGTTTCCTCAAATAACACCATTAGATAAATATAACAATAGTTTATGTTTTGCTGTTTCATTTCCTGAATGTTTCATAAACCTTGAATATCTATATGTATCTTTAAATTCATTTACATGTAAAACTCACATCTCCCTGAGGTAAAGTCTTATCGAGTTATTTAGGAAGATGCATACAGATGCTACAAATAGGTCACCCGTATAATAATCGAATATACAGTTCCATAGTCCCAATGGAAATGAAATTCGACGTCTTCAGGAATGCTCCATTCTATGAATACTTCACTCCTGCGTGTGCTCATTAGTCACAATCATTTATATATGCATATGAAAGCAGACTTGTACATCTACATTAATACTTAATGAACACTATCATGCAGCGCATGCTAATCATTCAATTTGCATATACAGAAAACGAAATACACACTGGCATATATTGACGTAAACATAATGGTGCACAATGTGGGACATATTATTATGTTTTCCACAGGTGGCAGCGTGAAGACTAAGTGTTAACCTCACACATAGAGAATGCTTTGAGAAATGAATAGATGAGAACATACGGATTTTCTACACTTGAGCTTGTTGTTCTGCCATGTTATGGATACACGCGTAAAAACGTCTCGAAGATTTTCAATAAACAAGTTTACGATAACTGCGGTACTGCTATTCGCGCTTGCGCACAAACGCTTCCGGACGGCGACATCCGTATTATTATTTACATTAGCAACGAGCTATGGGGTTTCACTGTGTCGTCTATAAATGCACAAACCGTCAAACTGACGAGTCAAAGAAAAAGGGTTTCAGTTTTTTTCGTTTCCCAAAAGACCAAAAAAAGAGAAAAGCGTGGGTAAAATCCATAAATAGAGAAAATTGGCACCCAAATGAGTATAGCAGAATATGTTCCGCCCACTTTGTTGACGGCTGGCACAGTGATGACCCATCTGATGTAAACTTCAGGCCTACTATTTTTTCCTATAAGGAGAAAACTCTTTCCGAAAATGAGAAGAGCAGGGCCAGCAGACAATTGAAAAGAAGTTTGTTGCAGGTGATAACTTTTTAAAAACCTCTGAATCCTTGAGTCTTGTTCTTATACATAGTACTGTGCTAAAAGTGAAAGCAAAATTATTTTTCCACTATATATTTCAAATTTATTAACTTTTGAGTAAACAAACTACTCTGTATAATATATGGTCCTAATAAACTTGAAAAAAAAATCTGCTTCATTTAGGTTTATTTCATAAAAATTGATTCAGAAACTGTTGCATTAAATTAAAAAAAAAAATGAGGATAAATGCAAATGAAATAGTACACATACTATCACTCTGCAGACAAATAATTTGGGATTTGGCACAGTGCTGTTTATAATAATAGCTCAATTTAGTTTTACATCATGTCAAAGAACAAAAAAGATAATTACCCAATATTTGATCTTCCATATCATCAAATTCCTTCTTATATATTTGATCATTTTAAGATTGTTTATATTAAGTTTATCAGTGATTAATTATATTTTATTAATTATCTGTCAAAAGATTAATCCATGCATAAATGATTGTGATGAAGTATATTTTTTTTAACTGCCATCTCCCTGCACAAGCATGCCATGATACTCATAATGGTATTTTTTTTATTCTATACAGTCATGTATATAAGTATCAGAACATGTATATATATGCAGGAGTATAAAATGTGTATCAAATACTTTCCAGGAGATAAATGAAGTGGAAGAGTGTAAAAGTAGAAGACTTGAAAGTGACAAGGCCTTTAGCTTGTATGTCCATGATTCCTACTGTTTACCAGTCAACCATGAAGAATCTGGGAAATCTTTTAAAGATATAGGTAGGTCAAAATAAAATAAAACTGTACAATTGTTTCCTGCTTTCTGACTGTTTTTACTTTTATTACCCTACCATAAAGAATGTTACGTCACGTTGCACTGTACTATTTAACTATTTAACAGACCAAGGAAGGGAGATTGCCGATGTTAGGGAAGAAACATTCATGTTCGTTTCAGAATTTTCAGTAAACATTTTCACCGGACATTATGTCTGACGATAACATACGTTTTCGTCGGTCATAGTAGAAATCTATGGGACATGTCCGACTGACCAATGGACATTCGCATTGACTGTTCTTTGGCCTTAATAGTTTCCGTTTTCATCTGTGCTATAGTATAAATTTATTAGTACCAGATTTGTTTTCAAACTTATTTGGTACTGTAACATCAATTTTATATGTTCTGATATATATATAAAAAATCTTTTGTGTTTTTATGTAGGAATCCAGTGTAACTTAACTAATCCCCTATTAGAGGAGAACACTATGTTGAAAAGAGAATTAGAAGAAGAGAGGAAGATGTTTGGCCAGTATAAATGGGGAGTTGGGAAGATCAAGGACAATGATGAGAGAACCAGATTTTATACTGGTCTACCTTCCTTTGCTGTTTTCTTGTGGCTGTTCAAGTAAGTTTATATGAAATGTTTATCATGTTAATTTTATATAAAGTAATTATTAAAGGACCAATCCAATTTCATGAACTTTTGCTTTTGATCACTAGTGAATAACATCTTGCTTTGTAATTTGCTAAAACAGAACTTGTACCGCTGTATGTAATTAGGTTAAAAATATAAGTTACCTGTCCAAGGATGAAGGATAGCCCTCTGGGCTACCATAAAAAAAGACAACTCTATAGCGCATCCGAAAGGGTGTTTAACCCTAACACACACACTTTCTTGCCAAAAATAAAATTATCAATTTTGTATGATTATGAATTTATAATTATAATTCCTGTGTTAAGTAAGCATCCATTGTTTTCATATGCTTGTGTTAACTCTCTTTGACATTAAATTCAATAAAACTCTGAAGAAAAAAGTATCCTTGTTTTATTTGTTTATTTTCAGGTTTTTTGTGTTTTGTTGTGTGTGCATAATACTGATTTTATAATATTATTATTTGTTTCTTTTAGTTTCATTCAGGAGAAAGCGTTAAGAATGAAATACTGGATTGGACAGAAGACAGACAGTACAACAGACAGACAAAGGTGTTCAGCTGGGAGTTCCGTCGAGCTTATTGACCAGCTGTTTGCTGTGCTAATGAGGCTTCGCCTTGGCTTGTTTGTCACCGATATCTCAGAAAGATTCAGCATCTCAGAGGCAACGTTTTCGAAATATTTTTCGACCTGGATCTGTTTATTGGAAAAAGAACTAAAATCTATTAACCCATTTCCCTCAAGAGATATAATTGACCGCACTATGCCAAAAGCCTTTAAAGATAAATATCCCACAACACGTATAATACTGGACTGCACTGAACTTTTTATACAAAGATCCTCCAGTTTGTTAAATCAAAGTTTAACTTTTTCGAGTTATAAGCATCACACTACAGTTAAATTTTTAATAGGTATAACACCATCTGGTGTTATATCTTTCGTATCGGAAGGATGGCCAGGAAAAACCTCAGATCGTCAGTTGACTATTGAATCCGGCTTGCTAGAAATGTTAGACAAAAATGACAGTATTATGGCCGACAAAGGATTTACCATAAGGGATGTTTTACAAGCCAAAGGTTGTTCTTTGAACATTCCCCCATTTCAAGGTGTCAAACCACAATTTACAACTGAAGAAGTTTATGAAACACAAGAGATAGCAACCTTAAGAATTCATGTGGAAAGGAGTATTGGAAGAGTTAAAAACTTTCACATTCTTAATGGTGTCATGCCAATTACATTGCAACCTTTGTCGACTAATATCTTTAAAGTAATTTGCTGGTTAACAAACCTTGATGTTCCATTGGTAAAATAATAGCAATAAAATCAAACTTTTAAATCAATACATTCAAGAATTTAAAAGTCTTATACCTCTAAAATAATTGGCTATTTATTTTGTTTTTGTTTGTTCGATGTTTAATGCCACTTTCAAAATGCCACTTGAAAAGGAAGCGGTGGGTATCCCTTTGTGAGCGTGCTCATAGTCCACACTTGTTATTTTCAATTTTGAATGACAATAATGTTTAACAACTTTGATTAAGAACTTCATCTTAAAAGTTTAAATATTGGCATATAAGAAATGAAAATGTATAAAATGGAATTGGATGATGTAAATTTTGAACCAGTTAAACTTTCTACAGTGCCTGAATTCACTCTACTTTTCTTGCAAGTTTGTGTCGCTAATTGCAGTCTAATTGTTTTATGTGTGTATTTTGTAATCCTTTTTGTTTTTTTGTGTTTTCATTTGTGTCAATTGGTTTAGTCTTTGTACATCATATTTAAACTTCCAACAAATGAACATTGGAATCCCCATAGGTACTTCTTTGCTTTTTAATAATGACAACAACTGGATTGAGTTCAAGGGTACAATTACTCTGTATTTAGAAGAGGATAAATATGATTGATGTAGAATTCAACAAGTTTTGGTAACATACTACTAACAAATTCTACATCAAAGTAAATTCTGTCAACGAAAATGTTGTTGGTCTTAGCTGCAGTCCACACAACAAAGTCACACCATGGTAAAGACATCATTGCCATCTCACCCTGTATTTGAGCATAATATTTGTGGTTTTTGTTAAGTCTCACACCATCTTGATTAATTAAACAGAAATCTTTGTCTTTGATAGATAAAATGTCTAACACCTTCATTTCATTAACCTTCTGACCCTTGATTGAATATGGGCACTTGATCTCGAGAAGCCCTTTATCACCATCTTCAATAACTCTACCATCACTTGATGCTCCTAGAAATGAGTGAATGCTACACAGGGTTAGGCCTGTCTCCTCAACGTTAAGTTCTGTTACGAAATTTCCCTTGAATTTGATGTAATCCTCTCTAGCCTTCCTTTCTGATGTTATGCCCCATTGTACTGCCGGCGGTGGAGAACTGTACCTTTAAATATAAATACAAATTACACATGAAAATGTTGTTAGGTCTGCCTTTATCAATGCAGGAGTATAGCCAAATTGTTTCATTGCCCTTCATGATAGCTTTTCTTTAAGTTTCTTACTTTTTGTTTGTGTTTTTGTTCTATGTATGAATTCTCAAAGACTTATAAGGCGGGCACATTGTACAGTAGCAAACTTAATTACATATAGGCAAGTGAAATTATTAACTGAAATTTTATGTGCTTAAGTTGGTCTAACATATCAGTTGTGCTTAGAAATGAATAAAGCTTACCGATCTAGATTAGATCCTTCCATAATTTGTCTGACAAGGGACCTTGGGTTGTCACCGGCCTTCAAAACATCTCCAAAGATAGAGCTTGTTATTCGACCAATGTGTAGCTTTTTCCACATTTCAGATTGCCTTTGCCTCGTTGTAAATTTTTCAATATAGTTAACAAGGTCTTCACTGATACTGACCGATGGTACTACAAATTTAAAATATCAGAACTTGTTAAATATATTTTGATTTAAATTCTTAAATTTCTAATTTGCAACAAAGTATCAGGGAGTATGACATTTGTGACTATAATCTGTCTGTCTCTTACCGCTTACTTGTGAAATCTTCTAAAACTGCTTGACTGATTTGTTTATATTTGTTAGGATGTAGATGTAATTCAGAGACAGTCTTGATATAAAGTGCTCATGAATTATTATTTATTTATTTTTTATGGGGATGGGGAGCTTCATCTTTGGTAAATGCAACAACCAAAAAAAAAATCTCAAATTTGAATAAAACATTATTAAAATAATACAAAGCATCCATAGATTTTTTTTACCTAATCTAAACACTTACAATTTCCTTTTGTGATGATCATTTTCTCCATTTCCAGATACATCGGATCCTGTGTTGTCTCTATCTCCATTTCAGTGAAGGCCTCTGGGACATCATCAGATGGAATGTTCCATAGATGAGCCATTCCTATAATAAAAATGTTTGAATTTGTAGAATGATGAATTAGATGCATTGAATTTGTGAAATCATATGCATATTTGATATTATACTTGTAAATAGGATTATTCCAAATATTATTTTTATTATGTAAGTTTTAAATTTAGACTTTTGTCAAATGCTGAAATTTTAAAGTTATGGTAAAAGGGGAGTAACTCTAAGGCACATTGATTTTTATATTACTCAGATGTAACTACTGTAGTAATTATTGTTTTCTTAGTTACATGTATATGTATTTGATTTATGAAAAGCAAGACATATCTATTACATATATGTACGGGTTTATTATGAATATGGTATGTGATAATAAAGAAAAAAAAATATTTGTCTCTTATCAAGAATTAAATAAAGGAGATAATGAACATAATCTGTATATGACAATTTTTTTTTTCTCAATATTTAAAACATGCAGCACAATAGTATACTGTACCAGTATTTGGAAATATCTGTCTAAGGCTTCTCAAATGGTGTAATGTGCTGTCCACATTAGGCTCTCTGTCATCTGTGTGGCGAGGGTCAAAGTTGGACAATTCTTCTTTATCTGCCTTTTCAAGATTGATGGAGGGCTTTCTGATGCTTAAAGTCCTCATTGGTGTAGGTTTGACATTCTGGCGGGGAACATTCCACTCACACAATTTGGATGTACAGCTTATGTTGTCTTTTTTGTCAATCTTTCCATTTTTCAAAGCAAAAAGTAGACTCCCAATATGGCTACATGTCTGTGCTAACCTTAAAAAAAGATAATTGAGGTTATTAGAAATATAGTCAATACATCATCTTGCAAAATTGTAGACACTGAATTTATGTCACAAATAAGTATGTATTGGTAGTTGTTTACCATTGTTATATCTCTTAATTCATTTAATTTCAACAAAAATTTGAAAATTTAAAAGCGATTTGGAAATGATTATGTGCCAAGGAGGAAATGCCTATTCTTAAAAAAAATACTTTGAAGGCTATTAATGTGACTTTTTAATGGATTGTACTTAGAAACTCAAACAAATAACTTAATGAAAAAGTACATTGTACATTCCAAAAAACCTAACTCAATACACTTTAGCTGAGCATTTGCCTGACTTATTAGTTTAAAATAAAATGTATTACCCAACAGGACACTGACAGTAGCCATAGTCCACCTGTGACTCTCCATCCTCTGACTTTGAAAAACACAAGTAAACATTGTAGTTTATTTTCTTCATGGATGCCTGGCAGCTTGCTTTCACATAAGTCACAGCATCATTTATCTGGAAAAGAAAATCTCTTTGTTTAATTTGTTTTTGATATCCTAGTATTCTTCAAAAGAAAAAATTATATTCATTTTTTTTTAAATTTATATTTTTTTTATTTATTTTATTATTTTTTTTTACTTTTGTCATCAGTACTTTAGAAAAAATATAATGTTTCAATACAAGAGGAGTTTACCAAATATATATATATATATATATATTCAAATATACATTTTTGTAGAGATGTACCAATATATTAAATTCTTGCATTTTTCAATAATTTTGAAAAAAATTTAAATGCTTTGTCAGGTCCAATTTTAATGAGCACAATTAAATTAAAAAAAATATTTTGGCAGCAGAGGTTAAGAAAAAAAATTAAGAAGGATTTCCGCCATATAAAATAATGCTAATAATGAAAAAAAAAATTGTCGAGACGCCTTTAAAAAAAATAAATATTTTTTCCGTGTTCTGCTTGTAAAAAAAAATTCTGGCCAAAAAAACCAAGGCTACGCCCTTCAAGTTAAAAAATCGGTCCCTTATATAAAAAGATAAAAATATTGTACCTGTGCAAATCCATGAATCTTCACATCACCGGCACTGTAATGTTTGACTGCTCGGTCTAGCCCTTTGAAATTGTTCACAGCTTCTCCAGCCCCAGTAGACCTTTCACGGCGGATCATGTAATTGTATATGCTGGAAAATGTTATTTCAGGCCATTCAATTCTGTCAACATAACTAACTCTGTTAAAAGGTGGTAGGTTTTCATTAAAAGATGGAGCAATAGCCTCCAATTCTGTTTTAACAGGGACAACAGGTGTTAGTGCCAAAACTGGTGTCTGTTCCAGCAACAAATCTTTCACTAAATCTTCTTTTTTCCTCTTCTTTATCTCAAGTCCCTTCTCTAACGCTAAAGATTTCAGTATGTTGACGTTTAACTTATTTAAATCATCGCGCGTCGACATATTTCTGGATATTTTAAAAATATAGCGCGTCGTTAATGTAAACAACAGTAGTTGGATACGGAAGTGTTGCCGTCCGGAAGCGTTAGTGCGCATGTGCGAGATTTATCGTAAACTTGTTTATTTGCTAACGCTTCAGAAGGTAATGAGACTCATTCAGAAGTAAAAAAAAGTTAGTCTTGTTAAATTTTGTTTGCTTAATAATGTAGGATCAGGTGACGGAAAATCCGAGACAATAAGCGTAAAACAACATCTTACTTAAATATATAGATAATGTATGACACCTTAATGGTATGTCATTAAAGCCAAAGAGACAGGACCTGTTAACAAACGTCGGTTCCAAATACGGGATTCCCCGGTTTCGGTCCCGGGTCGCAACATACCAAAGTCGTTTAAATAGCAGTTCTTTAGCTCCCTTACTTAAGCATGTTTGAACATAGTCCCACGATTAGTTTCAACGGTGTCTGGATGTGACTAGGTGTGGTATCATGCCAGGTGTTCACGACATGCTATGCACTACAATATAGTACAATATATGATTCATGTCGGCTCCGTCTCCAGATAATTGAAATAATGTTGATGGAGCGATTAACAGAATAGACGAACAAAGGCATAATAAATACCATGATTCATTGATACCGGTAAATCAATTTGAAAAATAAGTAAATTTTGAGGAAGACTTCTACTTGAAATAACCATTAGTTCCAAGAACTGGTGAACGCCGGATAAAATCAGGCAAACGTACAACATAGATTATTTTGAAATTCGTACACCAAACATTGCGCCAGTCGCAATGGATGATTAAACTCCATATATTAAGAATGTGCAAATACAGAGGCTCGCAATTGGACAATTGTATGTTTACAGTTGTTAGACTAGCACTGCGGCCCGTTTCAGAAGCGGCTTTGTAAAAAAAAAAAACTTATGTCTCTGCTGATTTTTTCCATAACATAGAAGCAAAATTAAACATTTTATTTTAATTTCTATGACATGATTTGCGACCTAAAGCTCAGTAACAGTATATCCGGGTTAATAAAGACCATATCTGATACTAATCTATGATTACCTATTTGTTTCTAACACCATATGTTTAGTTTGTAAACCAACCTTCCTGTTCGTTATATTTGTTTACGCAAGAAATTCACATTGTATTTTATTGATCATACGCTTTTGCAACCGAGAATATAGGCATCAAGACTTACAGAAGCATTTTTCGATAAAGGACATTCAACCAAATACACAAGTGTACATAATGGCATTTTGTTGATCCCCAAAACAATTTATTTCATGTTTTATCTATTTTTAAAATGTTCCCAAGAAGGAACAGTGTATATGTTACAGCCAATATGTGAAATCAGCCGTTTCATGAAATGGCTAAATTTTTTAGCCTTTTCGTAAATGACTAATTCACTCAGCCGTTTCATGAAACGGCGAAATATTTCAGCCATTTCATGAAATGGCTGAAAATTTGCTTAAGTCATGTCATGAAATGGCTAAACTAAGAAACCAGCCTTTAAAACAAAACAAGACAAAGACGGAAGTTTACACCATTTTTTTTATTAAAATTCTGAATATAAGAATAAAACAATTAGCATAATTAAGCACATTATGTAAGCACATCAAATGATCAGTTGTATGTGCCATGAGTGATCCAGATAATATAATGAGATTTTCAATTCATACACGTATGTTTATTTTTGTTTTACTAACAATGACATGAAGAGAACCTCTTTTTTTAATCAGAAATTGTGTCTGAGTTCTTGCTCAACCAAACGCCTGATGTAGCCAATACGATGATTTTTATCTTGGTGCGATGTGGATACGATGAAAATAAAGCTTAGCATGATTCACAATTATTTCCCAAACAGAAATACCTGTACATTTTCCATTTTATATATATCCACAGTTTACAATGTTATTTCAATGAACATATACACCATTACATTAGTGAGTCTACTTACTTACGTATTAAGAACTGGTTTATTAAAGGGGTCAGGACATCCATCTGGTTTTATTATAATCCCTTCATGTTGCCCATAAACGATTTAAAATGACTTACAGCAATGTTGCTAAAGTGGGCTTTTATATCAAATACCTAATGGCAGGTACCTATTTAATAAGAGAAAAAAAGAGTTATCTAATAGTTGTGCCCTTAGAATATGTGAATCATATTGCTTGTGAATGCCACGTCCTAATATTATTTGAGATTATATTTTAACTCCCTCACATTAAAATAATAATGTTACTGCATATCTCCCGTTATCATGTTCCCGGGTTCCGACCGCCATCTAACCTATTCCTCCTGTCATACATAAGGAACATATGGAGAGTCAAATCTCTGGCTGGTAGAGTAAACAGTTCATAATATAAGTGAGGTTGCTATGTTAAGGGGACGTGTGGAGGTGACATGGGACTTCTACTCTACAGCGTCTGTTTCCACACAACTTAACTTACACTCATTAGCTTTTTTACTTATTAGCTCGTCTACAACCATCTCAGGGTTATAAATGTATGTAAGGCAGGTTTATGATACCAGTAAAGAAGATCAAACGTCTACGATATCATGGCTCCTTCAATCATCAATTTTTCTCATCAATGGGTCGGCATGACAAAGTGTAGCCTTCCTATCAGTGCTTTAAATTCAATTCGTGTCTAAAGAAACGATTAACTAAGAATGCAACCACTTGTGATCGAGCTCAAAACAAAATTATATTATAGTAATCATGCTGTGCAAACTTGCCGATTGCGACCTACAAACACGAGAAGTTAAAAATTCCCAGTGCACTGTTCGACCAAATTATTCCTGTTTACTCTTGCCTGAAATTTGGAAATTGTATACTTGTGTGGCTAATAAAAGGCAAACGGTTGCTTTAAACGCAAGTTGTTAAGCCATTACAAACCGAATTATTGATAGTAACACTCGCTCCAGACGAAGGTGGTCATGCAAGAAATGTCTAAAGCAGTACTACTGTGGCAAATATCTATCGGACAGCTAACGTATGAGTCCCTAGTATTCAAACATGTCTTACAATGTAGGGAAATAGCCTGAATTATCGAACGCAATAAAAATGAATATAAAGACCTGCTTTTAACATTTGTTTACGTTGTATAACTCAATTAATGACCATCATGAAACAAGCATGCATCTCAAAAGTAGTCAGATTTGATATAAAACCTTAATTTACTACAAGATGTGTACATGTAATTATCAAAAGAAAGGTGTTTAATGTTGCTGTTGTTGTTTTGTTAGATCACACCGACATAATTATCGTCATATATCGCGACCTCTAGCTAATTATTGGTGGAGGGAGACCCCGGATACACGTTTGACTAGAACAACCGGTGCACCGCATGTTAGCTGGGAAAGCTCCTCACATGAAATTTCTCGCTCGGGACTCGAACCCACACGGTGAGGGGCCGAGGAGTTATATGTCAACGAGTCGAACCGCAAGGCCAAGGGCCACAGACGCGTTAAAATTAGATCATTCATTTCAACAATACACATGAGATATCAAGTCATCCGTCTTTAATAGGAAACTAGGAAAGTTTTAAATGCATATTTATGTTGTCTAAATAAAATCATTCAACAAGTGTTGTCAAAATGACATAATGATAAAATACGCTAAACTTTGGTTGCAGAAATTTATAGGCATTGAAACCTAAAGAATATCTCAGAATGTGCAATCATGTGATAAGAACAATGTCATCGTATAAATCAAATCTGTTTTCACATTCTGACAATGTACGTGCAAACAATAAAAGTATAAATCAAAGGATTTCTATGGTGATTTATCTATGGCTCGAGCTCGTTAAATGACGTAAACTAATCCGCTTCTGCGCACTGGAGCTTTATATCTGTATACATATACATATCTGAAAAACATTAGATATAATTTATGATGAAACCAATGCGTATTAGTTTTATTTCTATGAAAATAATTATTCATCAGTCAGTCGATCAAATTCATATATACATCTTAAACACTTCAGTCCAAAGCGACATTGTATCAAAACAGTATCCATGTATGAAGTTCGAACATATGTGGTGAAAGGTTAACATTTCTATGTCTCGCTAATGTACATCAGACTTCCTCGGTCGTTTGCTAATTAAACGCAGAGTAACAAAAGTTGTTGTATCCGTTTTCATATTTTACTTTCCTTCTAAGTGTACATTCATCAAGCATTAGTTCCTGTTACTAATTACAGTCGATCTTTAACAACAGGGGCTCTACGCAGTTAAATTGCTGCTTTATTACCTCATGTTCGGTGTTCGACTTAACGATAGCCGACGAGTAATTGTTTAACTGTAGCGCGCCAGGATTTGTCTGGTATTAAATGCTAGCCAGAACAGTAAGTAATAAATTATGTCCTGACAATGCCTGCCTGGAAAAATCATCATTTTGCATTCTTGAATTGCAGTCAAAGAATTAAATTAATTAAAAACACCAATTAACCGTAACGGACGATCGATATCTAAAATCAGGGTTCATCACCAAATGCGTTCTTTTTGTCGCTTTTTTCCGTGGTAAACTAAGAGCCTTTATAGATTCTGATTGAAAAATTGTTACACACCCTGGAATTAAAAGTTCTACTAACTTGTTACACATACGCTTACTTAACATAAGCAGTTGGTTAGATGCATAAACCCTTTAATAAATCAAGTGAAGGTCAAAGTCTTTGCCATTTCCTTGTATTAAATGGAGTGTATGAATTCTTAAATCTTTCCCATTTACTTAAAGTTTTTTTTCTCATTGATCCTGAAACATATGACCCTTATTCCATCTAGCATTCAAACGTACATATTGATAACTCATTCAAGTAACGAAAGTCTCATATGGACCATTATCAGTGCAACTGAATTCACTTAAACAACCCGCCGTTCCTGACATCCAACTAGCCAGAAAGGTATTACATTTTGATAACTATCTTGTGCACTGGAGCTTTTTGTTATAAATCTGGAAAATGCAAACCTCTCATAACCTGACGTGATTTGGCGTAGCTAATCGACTATTTCTGCATTAGTAGACAAGTAAATGTGTTCCAAGTGTGTGTTTTGAGACTGGAAGACTACACAAACTGCAGGTGAAAAAAATGTGTTGCGCTTGATATTTTCGTATCATTCCTTTCCGGCTGTTTTGCCATTTTTCTAGGCTTTTCTGGTAGAACGATCGAACGCGAAAATGTATACCATTCTGTCTTCCAGAAAAACGTCAATTACAGAATCGTTACCTTATAAGAAAGCGTTCATTGAACTAACTTATGACTTTCAACTGAATGAACTGTTGCTTGACATAACTGATTGTTACTGTTAGAAAGGTGTCGTAAAGAATACACGTAATAAAAGTTAAAAGGTTCTGCCAGTTCTCTAATGCCATTGGGATCGGAACACTCGTATCCTATACTGCTGTTCAGCTAGAAGTGCAAAAAAACAAATAGGATCTTAAGTTTTAGTAGTGACAACTGGGACTGGCTGTTTATGAGGGGTCACTTTTGAAACACCCCTACCCACACTGCTATTCATCAGAGAGGGTATTTAAAAGTAAAAATGACCACAATATGAATCTTATAGGCAAATGTATATAATGTGTGTTTGGACCTTAATGGAAGCTTTTACAGTGATTTTATTTCACGTAAGTTCTCTTTCGCATACTATATATATATATAGATTCGGCGACTTTTGACATCTTTAACTGCTCGGCCTTTCATAGCGTGGATTCGAGTCCAAGTCAGGGCGAATGATCTACATGTAAATATGGGAATGTACTCCAGTTGACCTGCGATGAGCCGTTTTATCATTTGTCATTTATTGGAAGACTATGTGTAGTAGAACTTTGCTGTAATGACTAAGACTGAGTCGGTGCTATGTATTTTAAATTACAACAACAAGAACAAAATCAATTAAACTAACAATGCGTTTATCCCTGTGCGTCCATTTCTTTAGGTTCTCTTTTAAGCTTCATGTTCCTAAGTGCAAGTGTGCAATAGTATCTTTGCATGAAATCACGTTTACATATAAAGAGAACGAAATACGTCCCATGTCTTTCAAGTTGTGCTATTGAGTTTCTTTGATTTGCTGTTGACAGTTTTAATGCTATCTCACGTTTCCGTTGTTCTTAGTCCGTCAAAATCCATCTCAGTAAAACGTCATTGGCTGTGCGTTGCAGGGTATGCACAACAGAAATAGTAAACAATTTGTACACAAGGAATATGTCTGACACCACATTCCAGCCTGGTGCCAGATATATAAATGTAGTGGAAAGAAAAAGGATTATTTTAGTGTAATATAATAGGCTTTTTGGAGTGTCGGTCAATGTTTCAATACTATTTCCATTTTGATAAATCCGCTAAATTTTTTTGACTGAATAAATAAATATTCCATTAGAACGACTACTAATATTATATTCGATTTCGTTTCAACAGCTTCTTTCAGTAGCATGTTGCTCTATAATTAGTTCTATATTGCATTATAAATATGTAAAAGCAAAGTTATTTAGCTGCCCATTACATGTATATTCCTGATTAAGCATTAAAACTTCAAATAGATAAATAAAATGCAGTATCGAAACATTCTCCTCTAATGTAACAAAAAAAAAATATTTTTTAAAAGATACGAGGAGTTGGTTATGCTTCAACAGGTTAAGTGTGTATGCAGCTGTTGAAAAATTAACATACTGTTTTGTTTTGTTAATTTTGGAGAAGCTAAGATGTCAAAATATTATACAATCTCTGAAATTAATTAAAACAAAGCTTATGAAATCAGTCGTCATGTAAATTTAATATTTCATGTCCAGTTTTTTTTCTGTAAACATGTTACGTCAGGAAACAAAAGAAAACAAAAACGAAGATTGAAACAAAAATACCAGCTGATGAATACTTACTCGACAAAAAACGATGACTCATTAAAAGGTTGTTTGAAGAGTTAATGTTTTAACCATGCTATGCGGGTTGTGAATAAGTCACATGTCTGTTATCGTGGCTTCCAATAATAATAAATATATAACATTCATGTGCACACATTTGAAGAACTTCGAATTTGGCTTTAAATAAATGAGAAGTGCCCTTCTTGCCGACGCTATAAAACTAGCATTGAGTAATAAGACGGGGAAAATACACACACAAAATATCAAATACTACTTAAACTGATCTAGTCTCGTGTGCATACAGAATCTTAGATGATATTTCCTTATTAAACTAAGAAATTTTCGAAAACTTTGAAAAGATAAAAACAACCAGGAAATGTCTTATTGTTTAATTGTTTTATTAATGAAATTTAAGCAAATTTCTTATATCTAAGAAAAACTATTTCAACATTTAAGAATAATTCTTAGTTAAAGTAAGAAATAACTCTAAGATTCATACTGAATACCTCCCAAGAAAGATGTTATGTTCGTTTGCCTCTTGTGTATCGGCATTGTAGTAAAAATGGCTGTAAAAGTTGGTATCTGGCAATTTGGACCAACATTTCATTTTCTCAAATAACCAAAGAAGTCATTGTTTCCTGACAAGATTCAGCAAATTGCTGTTCATGAATGCCCTAGATCTTTGTGTACATCCAACATAAATCCCCACTCGTCAATGCTAATACATATTTCCTATCTAAGCCAAGCTAACTAAGGAAACCATGTGAGATCTCCATTAATCGCCATCAGGGTAATCCACTTTGACGTCCATAGTTGTTTTAAGCAGGGAATACTATCGTGCTACCGGCCGCAATAGCTCAATTGGTAAAGCGTCGACTTGCGGATCGTGAGGTCGCTGGTTCAAACCCTGGCCGGGTCAAACCAAAGACTTTAAAGTTGGTAGTAGTGGCTTCCCTCCTTACGCTCGGGGCTAAGGGGACAGCATTACGCCTGACTAGTCAGTGTCAGTATAATGGACCGGCCGGGTTCAGTCCCTGGACACGTCATAAGTGCCTATGCGCTATAATGATAGAAATGTCGCTGCCACAGTATCGGCAAAAATGCCGGCAAATCCCATCTCACTTTCGTTCTAACTATCGTATAGACTTGGAAAGAATGAACAATTATACTGATGTTTTCGCGATTAATACTTTCTGACAACAAAGTGTTCAAAATAATCTAAAGTAGTGAATTTATTACTATGCCCAAAATACCCTAAAGCAGTGGTAAGATACTATAACATGTATATGATATTAACGCACTTTCGGACACGACATTGAAGAAGGTAAAGACAATTGCGAAGTTGACTACACCTGCATTGCCTAAAGCCTTGTATTGATAGAGTAATACCGAAATATATTGTTATCGTTATACTGGTTCGTAAGACAGAATTATATTGTTCTTAGCAAGTTATTAAAGGACTATATTTGTAACAGGTAAAGAAAAGTCATGCAACACCAAATATTCCCCTTTACAGGAAATTATATAAAGTAAGAGTTCATATGTGGATATTCCTTTTAAATTAAGAATCATAAAATGTAGTTAACGTGCTATCAGCTATTGATATTGCAATCAGATGACAGAAAACGCTTGTGATATCAGCACGTATCTAACTTAATTACTCTGCATTTTCATGCAAAATCTTGTTAAACTTTTATGAGGCAATATCATTAAGCAGATTTTATAGAGACATTGTCGGAGTTCTTCCTTTACCAATACAGCTAGAAGTAGCAAATATCACGATATTCCTGCTCGTGCATCGTGCTTAAAACTTTAATGATGCATATTTGTTATATAAACTTCCATAATTGTGTTTGTTTGGTTTCGTTCTTGCCTTGCAAATCGGAAATCGCCGTGGGATCATTAGAAATGTAATTGGCGCAAGCACACTTCATCACTAGAGGTGTGTGTCCTCACTGCTAATAAATTAAAATGAAGTGAATGCCCGCAGTGCAGTGGCAGTTAGATTTTTATGAAACTCCTGCATTCTACGAATTTGCCATTTTTGACCTTTTTTACTTGTGGTGAGACATTCATATTCATACCACTTTTTTGTACTAGACCATTACCGACTCTTCATACAATCCTCCCTATCCTGTTGTGAATGTATATGTTTGGTCTGGTATGTGTTTATTAGACATGTGAAAACGCAATGAAGGCCAAGGCTCAGTAAAACATCAATCCTTTGCCGTATAATGATCTGCATACCTATTTGAGCCTTCCTTGATCAGGTCTTTTAAATTCACTTCAATCTCGTTTTCACGCTAAAGTTCAAGCTACAATGCCAGCCGCTATACAATCGAGCCTACATTTATGTACTGATTAACGGTTATAATAACTCGTCGTGATTTGAGACCTTACATCGTGCGACGTTGGCACACAAACGGCAAAGTCTTCTAGTGCACTTTTCAATCCAATCATTCCTGTTTACCCGTGCCAAGTACTTCGAAATTGGAGTTAATATGAGGCTAACGACTGCTTTGAATGCAAAGTGTTAAGGAATTACGACATGGATGTATGTGGTTCTACTCGATAGAGACAAAAAATTCTACATAGATATTTATTCGGGAAAAATATACATTTAATGTTAGCTTAAGTCCCTATGAGAAGCACACATACATGTGTTGCAACAAGTCGAAAGGTGGTTTGTATTATTAGATCAAATAAAAGGCATTTACATATAAATGTTGTTGTTTTCCATTCTTAACCTTTTTTTATCCTTTAAAAACATATCACATTGTCATAATTATACTAACCAAAATGTTTTCTATTTTTGAAAGGTGGCAATATGGATAAAGCATATAAGTCAATTTAACTTTCAATTAATTATTAATATATGAACTGTGTTAAGGCGTACTCGTATATTGTTAATTCTGTCGGAAGTCCTAAAGCACCTACATATAGACTGTTTAAATCGCTCGAAATAAACCACTAAATTACAAGTGGCTAGTAGAAGTTGTTCCCCCTTTTTCTAAAACATATGTTTAAACCTTAAATTGTCTTAGCAAAACCAGTGTCCTTTCTAAAGAATGCCTATCAGATGCTCCACGTGCAACTTCCATAAGTTAGTTATCATACGGATTGTTTACATTTTCTAACGGAATAAGTTCATTCCACTTTTGTCAAAATCTAGCATTACACCTTTCATTAACTAGATAGCTCACATACAAGATAAGTAACGTTAAATGTGGGTTCTCGTGAGTGTAAGTAGCATGGTAATTTGTTATACATGTTAATATATACATTGTATGACATAAATTACTTCTTGACAATGACTGAAGAGAATAGTCATATTTTGCATTCTTGAATTCCCTTTCGCAATTTCAAAGACAAGTCAGTCATATTGGACTACGGACAGTGTATACCTCTCTCATAGCACTCGGTTTTTCGAGAAGGTTTCCCCTTGATGCGTGAAGAGCCTCTATAGATTCTGATTGAAGATTGTTACAAACACTTAAGTTGAATGTTTCGGTAACTAATCACACACACGAATGTTTGACAGAAGCCGGTGCGCGAAGAAGTGTTAAATCTGTAACAAATCAGTTTGGGGTTAAATACGTAGAGTGTGTGTTTGTTTTTGTATCGATAACAATACTCGATTAACTTACTCGTCCTTCCCGTTGAATTCATATATTGCTCCCCGTGGACCGGTAGGTATTCGCACACTGATGCATTGAGTAGTAGAAAGGCAATGATGATAATAAAACAAAGTAAATTGATGTATTTGGTAAATTTACGATATGACCATTTGTATTGTCTTAAAGACAGGTAATGCATTCGTCCAACAACCAGACAGAAAACAAGGCAGTTAACGAAACCAAAATATTCCTGATAGTTATCCTGTGTTCTGGAGTTATTTCTTAGAAATCTGGAAGATGCAAACATCCCATAACCTGTCGGAATGGTATGGCTTATTGTAATCACATCCGATTTCTGCATTTGTAGACAAGTGAACATGTTCTAAATGTAATAAGTGTTTGGAGTCTTGGAACAATGAAAGGTAATGATATAGGCACAGTACAGGTGAGGATATGTGATTTCCTTTTTTTTTTTTCATTTCGGGTTTGCCATTCTTGCCATGTTCAAGGTTTTCCAGGAAGAAATTTTAAATAGGACATTTGTTACCTTTATGTCTGCCAACTTCGTGGGTAATTACAGAATCATTATTTCTTAAGATGAATATTCAGAGAGCTACTTTACTTATTTAAACAGCATTGGTTTTTGCACAGCTTAGAAGAAAATAATTAATCGCATGGCTCCTAAGACTATCCTCTCATGCAGTTTAAACAGTTATGTCACTATTGCATCTCAATAGTATAAGAACACGTGTATCCACACTACTTATAAGCAAGGTGTGTGGAAAACAAATTGAAACGTTAGTTGAACAGGCAGTTTCCTAAATGTCGGCTAAGAAAGATTGGATGACTAAAGCATGTGATACAGATGTTGGTTTGAATTTCAACGTAAGGAGTGCGTGTGCAGTACTCGTGCGTGTGTGCGTGCATGATGTGTACGTGTATGTGCGTGTTATGATGAATAAACATATAGTAGAGTTTATGTATGACTTGAGCGGATCATTTGCCTGTAAATAGATGGTATTATGTTTTATTATATAGGATTGCATCATACCATTAATCCGTTAGGCATCTGGAAAACACGTCCTCGCAGACGCCTATATTCTTTCGCTTCGAGCTTATGTTTAAAGTTTTAATGAAAGCCCACACACTAACATTGTCTCGCCTCCGCATTATCCATCTCTGTTCTTAAACATACATGCAATAGCTACTTAAGCTAGAACAATGATCCAGTTGGCGAATGCATGAAAAGATTTAATGTTGTTTGTGCTTAAGATTCTAAATTCGAATTAAAGCCTGTGGTCAAAGATAAAGGAGTGTTGTAGAATCTAAATATATTGTTGATACAGACGCGGTATTGGTTAAAATGTTTGTGAATGAGATAGCCAGAATCAGGATTATCAAAATTGTATATTTATCAATCAACCTCAATTTAAAAACGTCAATGATTTCGATATTGAGTCGAGTAATTTAAAATTTAAGAATGGATGTATACACATGTACTACAGGAAAGTACTTATTAAAACATCAATATAATTCTATATTATTCAAAGAATTTGAAAGATTCTTTTTTCAATCTTCAAGAAACCCATTTCAAGATTTTTTTGAATAATATATTAAAGAGGATAGTTAATTTCTTAGTCAAAATTATACTTATTTGTTCGGTTATACCAGTCGATGAAAAGAAACATTCCATGAGACCATGAAGTTAATTTTGTCAAGGGACTACGTGTAAGAGCTTATGATCTCTGTACAAATGTATTCTTATGGTCCTGTCATCCATTGAGGTATACGTGTATCGAATTATTGGGGAAATATGTATACAACTGCCAGTCACAGATGATCCTTATAATTGCCACGTATATTATGTATACCTTGGTCCTGGTGGATATGATTATTGGAGACTCCCACCTTAAAGATACTCCGCGAAAATAAATTATCAATACTTAATATCATTGCTCAAATACCATGCATATGAAACCAGGTACGAGACACACCAACGAACCATGTAATCAAGCATAATAAAATAATTTCAAGACCTAATTAATGAAACACATACAAAAGGAAAATAATTTCCTTATTATGTTCCTTTCTTGCATGACTCATATTGCCCCTGTTACATCATTTAACTTGCTTGTAAAAATACAGAAAAAATAATAAAAAAAATCATAAATGAAAAATCATAAATAGGAAAAAATGCAACACGCACACAATAACATATAATGCCGCATCGCATGTAAAAAATAAACCATACATTCCCTTTAAAAAACAAACAAGTTACGTAACTTAATTTACTAAATCACTGTCGAGCCATTTCAGTTACCCCATGATTTCAAACTCCTTTTTAGGACATTCACAACAAAAGAAGACATCATACAACACCTGTCAACCCGGGTATGCCCTGACAGCCATCATAATTGCTCATTTATATAATTACATGCATAAAATTACTATGAATACTGGACGAATTTATATAACAGCAATAATAAAACCACGTTTTTATCAACAACAAAAAAAAAATCGATCAAACTTACTTGTTCAGAAAAGTCAAATCGGTACATTCTTTAAAAACTACCATAATTAACAGATTAACATAATTGATTGTATAAACGTATCTGCACATTTTGGTCTTTGATATAAATTTGTTTGCCTTTGCTTAATATACACTTTCGGAGACAAAGATGGAGTAAGTGATCAGAAAAGGTAAAACTTTTTCGAAATCTATTCACGAACCACTAGTTTTTTTAAATATACTTTCAAAGGTTCCATCTAAGGGAAGTAATTCAAGATTTAGGGACTGGTTTAAACATTGTGCTAAGAAAATCTAAAAGTGTCTGTTCTTTTAAATAGCATACGTTACAGAAGAAATTTCCATATCAATACGCAATGTATATCTTAATAATCTTACTTCGTTTTCGATATACAGTGTCACTGATTAACAGGATTTCTCACACACATTTTGATAGAAAACGGCCTATTGTACGACATGTTCCTTTCGTGTATATTTAGCACACACACGTATGTTGATACATTCTCAAAGTTGCAAGACAATGATATGTACAGACAGAAAAGCCGATATACATTCAACCACTGATAGGTGAAGAAAGAGAAATAAATACGAATACATACGGGACAAAACAGACAAGGAACTGATGCCGGAACTGCTGACAACACTACAAGCTTTTTGAATACATAAAATATTAATTCCGTCGATTACTGTAAACCTTCAGTGTATGCACTCCAAACTCATTGGTTATTCACACACTTTTCAACGACATGTGTTCCAAAAACAAATTTATCAAGTTTTATACACATGCGGCAACACCATGCTTCTGTGCAGTGAATCACGTGATCAGCGACCAAAATGGCAATTTTGTGTGTCATTAGATGTTTTAGAATGCTTATTTGTGCCAAGTGGTTTATTCTGGTACAATAAGTCTGCAACAACTCCTGGACTGATTAAACAGAGGTGCTAATGTCATAAATACGAAACCGGTTGCTTTATTAGATTTCACTTTCACAGTTTCGATCTGTGCACTTTTTCCTGTTTTGCTGAACAGGATATTGGCGTGAAAAAGTGTTTTTTTGTCATTAAATTTCTCGGAAACCATTAGGCTAGGTATTGCTTGCTCTCCTCCGAGTAAATGAGAGGACACAATGTGCAAATGCGGAATTTGGTGTTAGTAATGAAAGATTTTGCTCTCAATTATTTGTTCACTTACATTGTTTCTCCTGTTACACATTAGTGTTTGCGTTGCATAATTACTCAAAACGTGTGATTACTAAACTCAACAGTAAAATCGGTTCCATCAAGGCGGTTCCGAAAAGATCTTTTATAATTAAAACTATCTCAATCGATCTTCTAAGCCCTTTTATACGCAATTAGCCTCCACGATTGAGACGAAATCAATTTTATGATATGACTTGCATTCTGAATTTTTGATAAACCGTTTTATATTTTCAGAAAATATAAATGCAATAATCTTAAACCACGTAAATAAAATGCAAATATATTTAAATCACTGGGGATAAGCGGTAATAAACACTACGGTTAGGCTAGGCCGTGCGGGCTGAGACTGCTACAACGACGACAATTGACGCAAAATTTAAGTCAGTTGCCTGAAAAAAACATTCTTTAATTAAAAAAAGGTAATTGAGTCTACTTGTAAATTACAAAATAAAAAATATGTATAATATCTAAATGTTGTTTGTTCCTAATCTTGATTTTCAATAAATATGAAACTTTTTCAAAGGGTTTTTGTTGAATGATTAAACCAATATTTACAATTTAAAATATATATGCTAGATTTTAATAAAATACAATATTAAAACCTAAATAAACTAACATTCTTAAGTTCATTAAGTTTATGGACGTTCGACATATGATAAATGAAGTTCCGGTCACAAGGTTTATCAACTTTGTAAATGGATACGCTCCACTGTTCCGGGGTCTTTAAAAATGATATTTATGACAGTCAATGATCGTTCAAAATAAATTGTTTAGCCGAATTTAAGTCTTTATCAAACCCAAGCAACAATGTGTTTGAAACTTGAACATAACTTCGGTCAAATTAAACCAAACTGCTTTTAAACGAAACCTACAACCACTTAGAACTGCCAAACATGTAACCAAACATGTAAAGTATTGGTTTAACTTATTTTAGGCTACATTTGTTGTTGTTTTTTTCTATCCGAACCGTTACATTCGCGCTTAAGCCCCGTCTGTTTTATCCGTTTCAAATGGTGAGCTACGAGCGAGCTGATAAGCAATGATATTCTTGTGAGGTCTAAAGGTGGTGTCAGACATTTTTGACCACTTCTTCTGTCATGCAACAAAATAACCCCAGTTTTACTTACAAAATTATGTTCTATCCGAACCACGCTGCAAAGTTAGTTTTTTTAGATAAGAAAACCACGAAAACATTTACTTTTCCAAATCTCGATCGAGCTGGTAATTATCTCTGACGTCGATATCTATTTTAACCGCAATCCCTGTTTATTTAGAGATTTGGAAAGAAATGCAAATGTAAAGCGCTTTTTTACAATTCTTACGATCGCGCTGTATAACAATTGATGTAATGTTTTAAACAGCATTTACTTGAACCAGTTTTTCAATTTATGCAGCTATTCTGCACAAATTCCCCAGCGTAGGGGTAAGATGTTGTTACATATACACATGTATAAGATATAGGTAAACTGTCGGATACCACATTTAATTGTACAATATACACTACTTACCGATCATAACCTCCCTGTTATCCGATCTACAATGTTCCACTTGTATAAAAATGAATCCCAACAGAAGACAGGAAGCGACACGTTTAGCCTGCCTCCACTTCATGGTTGTAAGAAGGCAGGGCACACACAAAATACATTGCACGCACACATTCGAGCACACAACTTGGATTGCAATTTTGAACAATAAAAATATTGACATCAGACAAAATGTATTCCTTTACGACGGTGATACAAATATTCCTTCATACACGCACTCGCGGTGGTATATATAGAAATAACGAACAAACCATTATCCGAAGTAAATATTTTTCAGCTAATGTTTCCCAACAGTAATATATATCATTACGAATTCACTATGCACACAACACAAATATGTTCCATACACTTACAACCTCCCTTATTCAGTCGCTATGTATGTCCCCTCTGTTCCCGATCCCGTGAAAGAATATATCCACTATCTTTCCTTAAAATAGCATATTCTGCTGGGAAGGGAACAAATGAACAGTTCTCCGAACTGGCGTAGCATTAGCTAACACATTGCACACAGCCATCCCTTCTCTTTGAATTGAGAGGGACTAGCTTTCTCAAATAGCGATAGCCAAAAATCCATTAAAAGCTTTAAAATGGGAAAATATTTTTATTTTCGGGTAATTGCCATTGACAACACAATACACTTTTATCCAGCAATCGCTTAATTTCCCAAGAAATCCATAAACACTTTTAAATTTCCCCGTTGTTTCGCGTAGATCTAGACGAAAGTTTTTCGGCACGGGAAGAAATCGCCTTACTCCATATTAAACACCAAATAATTCCACATGATAGAAATAGAACACACAATTTATGAACTTCGATATAAGGGAATATAACCGCTCATTTTTGTGTTAGGACGCCTGTCATAATTTACTAATCCATCGATATAAATATCCGACAAAAGAGGAATGAGGACGGGTAAATTAATGATAAATAGCTCCTGCCACAAAACGATAGTCTTCCGTTCACTTACATCTGTAAACCCTCTTCAAGGAATCCGTAGTGAGTAAATGATAACTTTTCCACATGTACTGCGAAATACGCGTTTTTGCAGCTTATTTTCCCTTCACTATTACGCCGCATCGATTACCAATTAAACAGCCCTTGTAAGCGTGTTTTCATTGCGTCTCTATCACAGGTAATACCAAAATAATGAGTCTCATTCTTATGACTTATAACTTTAGAGCCACATCATTTTTGCATTTTTTCTTTTTTTTTGCATAGCATCAAACAAAGAAAAAAAGTTTAATTTGCCGTTCTTTATTAGTGATCCATCTGGAAAACACACTACGACAATATGATTACATACATCGTGCGGAACATTGCCAAGGGATTATACGGTGTATGTAGACTGCGGGTTAGTAACAGGGTCTATTACAGTCCAATAACGTGCGCCGTGAACAATCGGAATGAACGGTTGTTTTCCTGCGGTTGTCATCGCTGATCTCCCCTGTCTTGCGCCGTTGGTAACTGCCATCACGATTCCATATTAACCCTTATACTCCCTTTTTATTAATAACGCAAGTCAATGCCAACAAAATTAAACATGCTAAGTTCAAAGGCGATAGGGGCTAATGACGGAGCAGAAGATGGCGCATATCCTGACAAGACAGACTGAGGCAGGAACCATCTGATCTGGATTTACACTATTTGTTACGGTCTGATAAATGCGTGATGAGCAGGTTAAGAAGTAAACTGATGGCTACGTCTAAGGCAATTTCAGAAAAGGAACAGTTCCAATATCACGCCAACGTGGTACCATTGTGCTTAACGCATTGTTCCGATTGCCAAAAAATACAAAAGCTGAAATGGACGATGGCATTTATAAGCGATTTTCCGTTTGTTGCGGTCAACTAGTGCGGTTTTCTTGACAGCGATCTGTCATTTCTTCAGGAAAGCAATATGGGTTATGAATAACATTGACGTTTGTCAATTTTAGTTCGGAAAATGTGGAACTTTAAAAAGAAAGTCAGAAAAACAACTTGTAGACGTCTTTTAAAAATGAGTTTACACCTTTTGCCGTAAGTAGAACGTGATGCTGGCAGAAACGGTTATGCAAAGGAATCCTTCATGACAAGTGGTTGTTTGACTAAAAGAGAAACGTATTTAAAACGTCTGAGTTTTTTTTTGTGTGTTTAAATTCATCTTGTTTGTAATGCCTTATTTTTTCATACACTTTATGTACAAATCAGAATGCTAGTTAATGTTCTCTTATCTGTCAATATATTCCAAGGATCGCTGTCTGTGTTTCTATTTGTCTGTGAGGTTCTTTCTTTCTTTCTCTCTTTCTTTTTGTATTCCTCATTTTCTTTGCATCGCACCCTCCATCTTTACTCCGCCCCCTTTCTCTCTCTATCTCTCTCTATCCGCATTTCTCTCTCTATCAATGCCTTTCTCTTTTTTCTTTCTTTCTTTCTTTCTTTCTTTCGTTCGTTCGTTTTAATTTCCTCATTTTCTTTGCATCGCACGCTCCTTCTTTACTCCGCTCTCGTTCTCTCACTGTCTTTCTCCTTCATTCTCTGTGAATTGGTCGCTGTTTCCCTTTTTAATTCCTTTTTCAGCCTCTCACCAAGGATCTCAACCAATTTACAAGTATGCTGCTATTACTATTCGTAAGTTAGAAAAATACAACAGTTGGGCCTGTTTCGGTGTTAAAATCAATGCACGATTTCCTCTTCAGGCGTCGCTTACTGCATCGCAAACTAATAACGTGTAATATGTCTGGTGTTTTGTGTAGTCAATACATATACAATGTTTCAGCGGTCCGAGTCTGGAATATATCACAGAGCTTATGTAATTACAACAACAACAAAAAAAAAATGTATAGCTTGGTATTACAGAGGAAACCCCGACACAACAATTCAATTATCGATACACATAAAATTATACAAACTTGTGCTACATTCAGTATGATTTGTTAGTCAGTTGCAACTTGCCATTTTGACAGGGAAATTTGATGAATATTACATCATTCTTTGATACAATAACCATGTTGTAGTATATGACCCTCAACATATCCCCAGGTCTTTAATTGGTGTTATGGTTGTTCTTTTGTAGAGTTTTTTTTTTTATTGTAATTCTTTCCATGAAATAACGTCTGCAACACCCGGGTCACGAGATTTACATAAACTCCAAACGCATGACCACCTCTCGAGCCTAAACTTAAACCCAGCTTAACAGCAGGTCAATAGGCCTTGTCCGTGGAGATGTCACGGCCACGGATAGTGTACGGTAGGTTTCTTCCTCCTTCTGGGGATTCTTCGTTTGGGGAAATCTGGCCGGATGGTTTTATATGTCTGTTACGACCTACGTTATATTAATAAAATCTTCGTAATTTGTAACGCCACCGCAATTGGCCCATCTGCAATCCTTTTGTAAACATATGAGACAAAAGAATTGCAAATTGGCCAGTTGTGGTGGTCTTACATACTTCGAAGAATTTATATGTATTGGCTGAGCGTACATCCCTCCTCACGTTCTTACGGCTCCACGTTACCTTCGACTTAAAGCCCTTAAGGTACGTTACCGGATGCATTGGTTACATTGCATTTTTGTACAACTTGGGCAAACCATCAATGCATTGGCTAGTGAAGAACAATCAAACCATTTTCGTTTTGGAAGATCTAAATATTTGGTGATTTTTTTTACCCCGAAAATATGACGATTAATGTAGATAAAAGCTGCCTTTCAGTCAATCAAATCGAGTTTTAGATCATATAATTATTATTTTATTTACTGTTTTGTTCACATAAATATGTTCGATAAAACAAATTTAGCTTACGATAATAAAAAACAGATAATTGACATTTAAACACAGCTCTATCGTGTTTATGACATACTACGTTCGAAGAACATTTTTCAATTCTATATTTTAATTTTTAATACATATTTCATTTTATGTAAATTTCATACTTCCGGCCAGAACAATCACAAATAAATATAACGTATTCCAGTTATGACATGTTAATGTTCAATTGTAACTACTCGTACATATGCGCATTAAATCAAATATCATTAGCTTTCAGGTTGCATGTTGATTATTTTCTAACTATGATTTAAACTGTCGACATACAGACGACACTCGTTGCACACAATGTGATACATATAGCCGACATTTAGTCTTTGTCAAACATGTGTAACGATAAAATGTCTGTGTTAAGTGATATAGTGTACCGATGTTTTTTAACTGAGGTAGAGCAAATGTAATGCATCGCAACTGAAGCGTATCAAAACTTAATAACATTATCGGTAGTAGTTTTAAATTGTGATTTGAGATTTCTTAACCCAGTTATCCCACTAAAGACAACTTACCCTCTTTCCATTGTTTTCTTTGATTATTATTATATCTATCACGTACATTATATTTAAATAAGTTTAATTTTCTTTCATTGATATTTTCCCCATTCATATTTTAAATGAATCAGTACAAAATCGAAATTAAGTATAGCCACTGTCTTTAAATGCTTAATACATATCTTCCATACCTGATAAGATCCACCGGACTAATATAAAGAAAACGTTTTCCATATATTATGAAATATATCGCAAAGTTGTGTAGGGCTCATCGACATTTTAAACAAGCACACTGAATAAAACATAGATAAAATCAATATGTAAATGGTTAGGTATGCTCATGTCAGAAAATGGTGTTTGTTAAATTAGCCAACTTTTCCCCTACTGATATTTTTACTAGTTTAGTAAAAGGGATAAGCCGTACTTGATAATTTTCCCTTATCTCTAAATTAAATGTATCGCATACGAAGAACGTTCACTGAATGAGAACAGGATGATAGTTTTTTCACAGTATTCATTCATGTGTTGTCTTATATATATGCAAAAAGTTTTTTCCCCAAATCTTCATTATGCTCACTATTCTTGTTTTACAGTGAAAGATATATTTTATTTTTTATTACCGTGTATCATGAAATCCTCACGTAATATCAATAATATTCGGATTATATCATTTTATTTGGTTTTAATTTGTCCTTACAGTAGCATAGAAATCATAAGCAGATCACATATTTTCATCGAACAAAAAGTAATAAATCTAAGTCTGAATTATCTCTTTCGTGTAAATTACTTTTTTTTGAAGTTTGTCATTTTCATTAGTTATTATAACTTACATCTATCAAAATATGACTCGGAATGCACGAGTGTATAAATCATCTTACATTAAATTGATGCATCACAAGTTTGTCATAAAGGCAAGAATAAAACGTGTCACGCCTTTCGCACTAGAATCGTTTATGTCGCGGTAAACCAAACTCAGAATGATAAATGGGATCTTTACGGGATGCTGAGATTTTTGTCTTCCTCTGCCTAAAATAATCTTGATAATCTTGGGAGTTACCATGGAGTATTTGTAGCTGGGCACTCACATCAGCATTGATCTATGAGAGACAAGAACAGAATGGAGCTTGATTAAGAAGTTAGAATCTCATCTTCTATAAAACCATACGTCCATTCTTGAATATCCAGATCGTCTTGTGTATACAGGCAAAGAAATGTAGACAATTCAATACGCATTTCTTTAGTTGTAAGATGATACGATTTCTTTAATTTGTAACATGATTAAATGCCAATATCACTAAAGGGTATAGGTTTTAAAGCAATAAACTGGATGCATAGCATCATTTTGAAAATAAAACCGTTTTCTTTGTTGTAACAAGACCGGTTTTCATTTACTCGTAGAAATAAAATATTTGTGTGAAATACTGGTTGACATTTGGTTTAACGTTAATTAGTAACTGATACGTGCTTCATACTGAGAAAAAAGTCACCTCTTTTTATTTCTCGAATTTCAAATTTAAATGTTAATAAGTTTGATACTTAGGACAGAAAGGAATGTCAGAACTATTCCAATGTTTTGAGTAAACCGTTTTATGTGCATAGTTGCATATATTCTGTCACTTCGAACAAAATATCTGAAGAACTTAGAAATACATAAATATGCAGCACAAAATGGCTCTCAGAGCATAAATAGGTTGTTTAAATTACTCTTTCACGTAATGGAAACACCCAATGTATTTCCGGATAAAGCATTGTCTACGAACGTATTAAAACTAGTCAAAGTTATGTACATATATACCCGAAACTTGCACATTGCTCCAGTAATATTCATTAACCTGATTATAAAACTAATTATTATGACATTTTACAATTATGCTGAGACAAGGCATCAAATGAAACAAAGAGATGTGCTTTGAATGTAACGGGCTTACATTTCAGAATAAATTATGGGCTAATTGAGCTTTGATTAAAAAGAGGCTGATGAGCATGTTTTTTTTTATTAAGGGCAGGTGTGCCATTTTGGCAAGTAACACTGCATATAATGGAACCAAAATGCATATCGTACACACGTTATATCTTCAAGCGTAATCTTTTTTATTTAATCATTTAAATTATATCGTCTAAACAAGCTATTGATGTTACTTTCGGTCTACTCATGTTTTTTTGTTTAACAGCGAGAACATTTTGGCTGCTATGCCACAGTCGAATATACTTCGGGTTGTTTCCATATTCACGCCAGAAGCAAGCATGTGTGTAGAAAAGTAATTGTGCTCTCGAAAATAATTGAGAGGAATTTAAATGGGTTTCCGATGCCAAGGCCGTATATTCAACATAAACAACAACTCTAGTTCGATGCTCTAAATAACATAAACACTGCAAATAAAAAGATGTTCATTAGTAAGTATTCACAAACGTAAGTCAGCGAATAAAAGAGGGGATTCAGTTTACGTTTTTGTATTTAATTATTCGGTGTTTTTTTTTTTATTAAAGTTGTATGAAGATAAAGATAATTTTATAAGTTATTAAGTATGTCTGTCTGCTCGTCTGCGTGGTTGTTTAACCGTCTCTCTGTCTGTTTGTCTGTTTATCTGTCTATCTGTCTCTCAGTCTGTCTGTTTGTCTTTCTTTATTTCTGTCTTTCTTTATTTCTGCCATTCTTTCTATTTTGTTTCTGCCCACCTGTCCTGCTGTCTGGCTTATTGTATGTCCAGCTATCTGTCTAAATTAGACACACATGTTTGTGTGGGCACCTATGCGTGTGCGGGTGTGCAGGCGGCCGCGCGTGTGTGTTTGCGTTTGCGTTAGAATATGTGCTTGCATGTGTATTGTTGTCAGTGTGTCTGTGTGCTTCATCTCCCAGCAGAAATGTAAAAGTTTACCAAATATCTAACAGAAAATGTATACTGTCAACACACTATACACCATTACATTAATTCTTATTCATATATAATTAAATATGAACAAATCTTTATTACATGCAATTATTTATTATCCTTACATTCCATAAGCATAATATATCTCCGACGTTTTGACATAACACATACAACTGAATTCATTTCAGACACGTTAGAATGAGTTATATACCTCATTAAATCCTGATGAGTAAAAACATCAACATGTTATTAGGTGTAAGCGGCATTGTGGGTAGTGCAATACGATTTCACTAACGTTTACAATTTTAACTCATAAAACTAAAATATATATTTTCAGTATTATTCCGTCCGGTTTCAAAACCGTGAAAGTTATTATTTTTTATGTTTTAATGAATTTCTATTTGTTTAAACCTCTCGTGAGTTTTCAATATAGATGGTTCAGCCATTCGTTTTGTTTTAACAAAGCCTTACCCTTGAATTATACATGTTTTTGTTAAACATTTCGAATATTACTGTTTTCCCCCTTTCTATTGTAAATGAATTTTCATTAAATATTTCTCGACGGCAAGATCACATTATCTGTTTAATATTTGCTTTCTTTTTAAAAAAAATGCGGAGTCTTGAAAAAGGCAGCTTAAGCAGCAATTGGCTGTAAATACGTGTGTAATTTTTCAAAAATTATTCAAAGAAAAACGAACAGACAAAGGGACACAACTACTGTTAAACGTAATGTTTAACCTATTATAGCAATAGGGTAGAGGCCTGTTAGCTTGCTGAAGGGCTTTACATACATTTGATCTGATTTGTCCTGTTACATATACGTTTCAGAATATAATTATTATTTTCAAACGCAAATGTTTATGTTGCTGTTTATGAAAAAAATGTCCTAATAATAAAATAATGAAGAATACATATTTTAGGCAATTTAAGTTGAACCATTTTGAGGAGTTACATTGAAATATCATTCCCTTTCAGGCATATATATAATTGCAGTTTTGGCGCCCGTTCCCGAGCTTTTACAGGCACCGACTCGTAACTCGTCATCCCCTGAACGTGTCAGTTGGGTCTTCTTGGACAGTAGTGCCGGGGATTTCTACCTAGACTTGCGTCTGGTGTTTTCCGCCAGTTTTAATCAACTGGACGTCACGAATATGGCCATTATTCTATCTGCGTGATGAAACAAAAAGCAAAAATACAGCTAGTGTGTTTGTTAATTTATTGGGTTTATCGTCCCACCAACAGTATTTCCAGTTATCTGGAGACGGTGTCCACTTGAAGCAGATATAGTGCTGCCTTCACTGTGTATAGCATGCCGTGAACACCTGGCATGATACCACACCCAGTCACATTATCCTGACACCAGGCCAACCAGTCGTGGAACTACCCTTATATTTGGCTTGAGCGTTAGCAAGGGAGCGATACCACAAAAATACAGCTAGCTTATGTATAAGTAGCATATAATTTCCAAATATGACCTAATATTAGGCTCACGTTAAAAGGCATTTAGGTTAAGAAAGTACGTTGATCTCTGTACAACATGTATATGCCGCCTGGCTGTTAAATTGGTTATGTCGATGACATAGTGTTGGGATTTTACCTAAACATCGGTCGTTACTAAACTAGTATTCTGTAGTCTTAACAGAAATAATGTTACAATAATATTACACTTGTAAGGGGTTTATGAATTATGGCCTTGTATGGTCTGAGCATTAAATCTAAGTCAACTCAATAAAACCATTGTCTCACAGTGATTATACGTGAATTTAACTGATAGCGGGTGTTAAACAAATCAGAGGGAAACTTCTTGATACTTAAACACCACGTAACAAATCAAAAGTCAAAAAAGTGTATATTAGAAATATATGCAGCGTCAGATTGAAAGTATGCATTAACATACAATGATTTGCATTTGATGATACTTAAACTTACAACTGTCTAGACAAATAATAGTTTAGGAAGTATGAACATTTGGAAACATAAGCCTCTAGTGTCTTTATTAAGGCTAATGATGACTGAGCAAATAGTCGCCTCTGTATCCACCATCGTCCGTTTATATTTCCTTTCGTCTTTCAAACCCTTTTGACAAATTCTATAAGGTTATGCTCTATCGCATATTTGCGACGTCCAGCTTATCATTTTTGAGGAAGACCCAAGACATATGTATGGCAGCGGCTCATCTTTTAGTTTTATTTATAGCGACTGTTTAAAAAGACTTTCATACTCAAACATAAGAGGAAGATAAAAGACAAATCGCTTACGTTCCCTTAGGCCTTCTCGGTCGATCATATATTCGAAAATCTGTTTGGGGTTATAATTAATGTACTTAAAAGTATTCACACCTTTTGGCCAGTTAACAAAGCTAAATATAGCTAAGATATATACAATATATTACTGGATTGGACGATTTCTGTAGGAAATTTGGTAGAGATGAGAACAAAGCGATTCGGGATTCGGTTGGGACATACATGTATACTTAACGCGTCATTAATATCATTAAACGTTATAAATAAGTTTTTGTTTTGACGATGAAAACATTTTTTTTTTCAATTTAGGATGAATACCACGAATGAACTAGTGTTAAATCAATTCTGGAAGCATACTCCGATTCTAATGGTTCTTTGGTGTATCTCTTCTATATTGCTTCATTTATACATTGTAGTGTAATTCAACTCTTTTTAGCATTTTCCGTAAACCGAAATATTACAAAACGATAGGATAAACTGTCTGCAATAACGCGCCTTTTATATATTTCTTTCTTTTAAAGCTACTAATACAAATATACCCTAAATTCAAAAGCAGGAAATGTTATTAAAATGTTTCTTATTGCTGCCCGAACTTGTCATAATTAAAGGATGGTTCTACCTACTAACTAACCTTCAACCTTAACCAAAACGTTGGAAAAGGGCGTACTTTGATCGCCGAATATTCATATACATGTAACAGTGACTCGTTATAAAAATGCGTTAAAGACGTTATAGTCTTTGGGTTTTACAGTAGTGGTCGTGCGAAAATCTTGATCACAACATCCCATTATAGCAATGAAAACGTAGGCTGAAACAAGCGTTGACAAGACGGTGACATCGTAAGAGTTGTTCTGACGCGCGAAATTAGTAATAAATTTAATATTATAACTTAGAATACTTTTTTTGTTTCAGCTGTAAACGTATCGTTGAATCAATGATAAATCCACATACAAGAGCTCAGAGTGATTTGTACCAACGGTTGTTGGAGCTTGTGTTTTGTTTTCTGTTTTGATACTACGTATTTTATGTCCACTAGTATTTAAGACCACTTCAAACAAATTAGAAATAATCAAGCCGTTTGATAGACGGTGTAATAATACAGACCTTACTGTTGCTAGTATCCTTTACTATGGATACTCGATCTAAAATCTTAAAGAATTAACATTAAGAAACCTTCTAAATGTACGTAATGGGATAAGCTCCTGTTGTTAAATGTAATATACACGAGGCCTTGGTGTTGCAATGCATGTAGGACATGTGGTATTAGAAATACAGAATTATCTATCTAAATGATACATAATTTAAAATGTTATTGTTTATTCCTGAGTAAGTATCAATTTAGACATCCATTAGGACATTTTCCTTTAGATGAAGGCATGGATAATAATTTATAAAATCTATAAATAAGATGAATATCAGGTAATATACATATACCAGTACGTTGAAGGATACATTGATAATAGTTTATATTCTGTGTAAGGACATGTCAAGATTTTGATGTAAGCTTAAACATCATGCATGGCAGAAAACTATACACATTTATATACCAACTAATAGGTACTGATTTTCAACATCTGTAAAGGAAGATATAAATTGATTAAAGACGACTTCATTTATATGAATGTACATTTAGGACATTAGTTGATTTTATTTGTTTGTTTTACTGACCGTGATTAAATGATCCAGAGAGAGAGTTGATTTTCTGAGGACATTGATGATGCTAATTACGAAATATCTTTCTTGAAAATGTCTATCCAAATTTGAAAGTGTGCATGTGTGCACGCTCGTGCTTGTGTGTGTTTTGCTTGCTATCTCTGCAACACCTTGAATTCGTCACCACGTCTTTGGTTACTATAGTAATAACCACCTATTAAATATGCAGAAACACTTGGTTACAAACACTCTAAGAAGCACCCAGAATGCATTGATAGTCAAAATAAAATAATAAATGCATGAAACATTAACATTTAAAATCGTTGTACCTTTTCACAAAATAATATTAGTCAATATAAATTCATATTTTATTTGGCTTAAAATGGCATAACTTTTAACAAAAGCTCTAAATATTTTATCATCATGTAAAAAAAGGATTGTGCCTAATGTTTAAGCCAACCGTGAATAAGATCTATACAATTCAAGTAAAGATATACAATTCTGCTGACAACGAGCTGAAATTTTTTATTGAAAAATATGTTTAACACTACACAAATTGCATAGCAAAGCGTACTCGTCTTTGTCAATCTAAGGTTATGCCTCATTAGAACGATTTAACCTTTTTTTTCTTACTGCCTTCTTACCATCTGCCTTTATTACACTTCTTCCGCTTTGTCAGTTTGTCTATCACACTTTTTGTCTGTATTCCTTACTCTCGGTGTGTCGTCCCTTCTGTGGTTTCTTTTTTTCTCTACTCTATTACGTGTAGTTATTATATAGCTATTTGAAACATATTAAATTTTGCCAGGTGCAGCCATCGGTTAATAGATTTGCATACATCGGAAACTATTTGCACGTAAATATGCTTGTAAAATAAATAAATACAAATATTATGTATCTTTATTTTAATACACATACTGTGTTTTAAAGGCCTATGTCTTGAATATTTCATGAACTGAAACCAAGCACAGCTGCAGGATACAGCTTGCATGACAAACATATAACTATTTTATCTGGTTTAATAGGAGCAATACTGGCACGGCAACCACGGTTTCTATACACGAATATGTGTGGCTGCCTCGATATAGTATTATTCAATTTGATTTCCCCAAACGAATGCATTTCGGTTATAGAAATGACAAGTAATTTGATAAGAAAGCAAAGATTCATAATTATTTGATTCACAAATTCATACGACAATATACATAAGCATATTCTATAGAGTACTGTATGAATTGAACATATTTAAAACGAAATACTGTATAAACAGCGTTATTTTAAATTATTAAGCCGGTACACTTATTATGCAATCTAAACTAACGTGTTTAATAATTCTTGTTATTTTAACTATACCTTACTTTATTCTTCATCGGTAGTATATACAGCAAACACATGCAATGCCCTTGACCTTATGTACCAGCAAACAAATGCAATGCCCTTGACCTTATGTACTAATCATTTCTGGTGCTACCTGTCTATTATGCCTCTACAAAATTAATGTGATTATATGTATAAGCCACAAAAATAAACAAAATAAAAGCAAATAGGACATTAGCGAGGGGCGTGTATCATAATTGTTTGAATAAAACGTGTCATCTCCACCATTTCCTGGTTCTGAATTTGGTTAGTTTTTTCGAAAGTAAGTGAAAACTAAGTGTAGCTGGAAAATTTGATCAGAATAAATGTCTGACACAATTTCGTAATGTCCACTTATCATAGAAATGGTATAAAGACTAAGCCAATGTGCATGTTTCAGCAAACAGTTATGCAAATACTGCAATACCGATTTTTTGCCAATTATATTTTATTACACTAATTTCTAATGATAAAGAAAAAAGAATCCCAAAACTGTACGAGTTCTAACAGAGTTTCTCTATTTTTCATGTTTTTATCAACATAAAACGACCCCTAGAAGGAACGTTTTAGCAAAGCCAAATGTGCTTACCTCTTGCAAGTATGCATGTATACATGAACACAAGACATACAATATTCAATGTCTGGGTGATTGATTTTGACGCTAATTTCTGTGAAGCTTTGAGTTCATCCTTTTTGATAACAGTCGATTGCGAATCATGACAACAAGATCTTTCAGGTAGTCAATTGTTTACCGTATTTAGCTTAGATGTAGTCTGTGTTATAAAAATCACATACTTTTAAGATACGCATAATACTTTTCTGTAATAGTTTATATTTTAATATTAAAAAATAGCACATTTGATTAGTATAGCGAAGTGCCGCTATTTCCAGGAGGAAACCCCCAGACAAATACCTGATTGGCAAACAACAACAACAACAACAACAACAACAACAAACAAACAAAATAATTCCTTTTTTCATAGGTTTTATATTTTACTACGCTAGGAAGTCAGACATGCTCCCATCTAAACCATGACAATTGTTTTGGACAACATCCATGCCCTTCGTTGACAAGAGACAATATTTATTACTTGTTTTAAACTATGTCTCTATCTCTACGATGTTAAGGTACAATTAAAAATATATCAGCTTGTCCTTCCCGATCAGGAAAGAACATAAACGTCATTTATCCTTTTATGTGACACAGGGGAAATAAGCTAGAACGAAACAAGCAATACACTCAGTGAAAATATAGAATTTTACAGCTTCCTGAAATGTAGCAGTTATGTCTGTTATCGCCTCTCTCAATGTTAAATTAAACAACCGTGTTCAATTTCAGGGAACATGAAAAATATCAACATACATATGTATAAAGTATCAATCACAAATACATGCATTATATACATGTAAATAGTACCAACGAGGCAAGAAAAAACGATTTGTACTTAAAGCAGTTGTACATTAAATAAAGTGTTCACCTACTAAAAGGATAAAATGTGCTGATATCAAAGTACCAAACATAAATATATGCTCGTTTAATTAGTAGACGTACTATGGTAGTCAACTTATAATTAACCGTGACTGCCAGACACTGTTTAACTATCGGTCAGAAGTCTTCATGTTTACAGTTATAAGGAGTCTGTCATTGTGTTTGTTTTATCTGTCATTATGACTTCTATGGCTTTAGAGATTGGTCCGTCTAACAAAATAATATATTTATATATTATCTGTACTACTTGCTTGATACACACTAGCTCAATTACATCAATATTTGATATTCATCTTGATTTTTTTATAGAAATTATTTTGAATTGATAGCTTATATTTGTCTAGATAAGAAATGCAATTTATTTGTACGATTTGTTGTTGCGTATATAACTAATTGAACGTAATGATATATGGCTGCCTACATATGGGTTTGTTAATATTAAAATCTTAAATTAGTTGTATATTAAATCTTATTTCATCTCTTAAATTATTTTTATTGATTTTTCGACTTTTCATCCATGCAGTTATACAAAATCCGACATTAAGACGCAGATCGTTCTCTTTTGTGACAGTATGACACTTATATCAATATTTTACGTACTTTTGTTATTTCCAGAAACCGTTTTCTTGTCAGTCATGTAGTGTTATTAAATTTGAAGAGATCAGTAGGCAAGAGGGGTGTTGCCTTCCTGATTCGTTTGACATATGACGGTATGACTTACTGTAATCGTTACTTCCAAGGTTTGTTGGACTTATCGATTACACTTGACATTGTTTCAATTAGAATATAAAAAATGTAACCAATATACTTGTCATGTTTTGGTTTAATGTTATTTTTGTAATGTAATATTACCATATTTCAGTTAAAAAAACATTTGGTTATAATTTGGTTAGTTAAAGACATCGTGCCGTTTAATTAAACTAAGTGCAAGTTAAATAAAGCAAGACAACGAATGACATGAATAATACACCCGAATGATGCAATATACATTGTGTGTACCGGGGAAATAGCAAAATACCAATAAAGAGGCACGATTCAGGACAGTGATTGATGAATACGTCAAAATATAGGCGGCAAACGTGAGTTGTGCACCGTAAGAATGACACCATAGTCAAAAATATATGCGACCCCAGTTCGAATAGGCAATTAGTTTCAGACTATATATATGTTAGGAGTACAGAATGGAAGAAGAGAAGGAATAGAGATAGGCTAGGGAGAAGGAGGGTAGATCTGGACGAGACGGAGAGTGGATGTGGACGCGTTAGAGAGAGGTATTCACGCCTCACTGTTGTTAGATTGTAAAATGTAACTTTCATTATTAAACTTATAATCATGGGATGATGTTGCGTTTCTAATATGGAGCCCCGTTACGCCACATTTATCGTTTAAGAACACGTTAAATCATGTGGATTATTTTGTCACAGGTGCAAACGAACCTTTAAATTATATGTGAATATAGAACTTTCACATACAAACAAAAATATATGTTCTAAAGAGGATGTTTGGAAAGAAACACCCTTACACTAAACGGTCTACTTTAACTGTAGTTTAAGGACTAGTTATGTTGAGAGTCTTGAGACCATTTACACCAGTATTTTAAGACACGTTTAAGTCAAAGGGCGTAAGAGATTGGAGAGATACTCAAGTTTTTGGTTTACGTTGCTAGAAGTACTATAGCTTGAACGGCAATTAGATTGACAGCCTGACACACACTCTAGTGTGATCCGATCACCCGGAACAAGTCAAATAAAACTGAGAATATTCATTTAGGCTTGGATATAACTGGGCTAAGATCATATCTGACATTTAAACTTGTTAATCAAGAACAACGATATCATAAAAAATGAAAAAATGATAATGCTTATAAGCTGTTGAAATTTAAGTACATTTTTATATTAAAGGCGTTATTCGAAAAGTTAAATATCTTAAGTTTAGACTTTGCAGTATCATTCTTTTTTAAAAGAGCCCTGACGACACTGCTGTAGGTTTCACTTCTATACTCCAACGTCACTACAATTTAGACATATTTTACATGTATGTGAGATTGATCTAAAAGGATGCAGAAATTGGCATTTGTAGTCTTCAACAAAGACCATTTAGCATAGGTAGTACTTTTATTTCTGTATAGACATGAACTAAATCGAACAAAATTAATGTTCTAGATGGACTCTCTGCAAAGACACTCATGTCGTCAACAGACTATTTCTTTGCAATTTTAAGACACAGACATGCAGACCGACCGACAGACAGTCAGACAGTCAGGCATATAGCCAGCCAGACAGACAGGGACAGACATACAGACATACAGACATACAGACATACAGACAAACAGAGGCAGACAGACAGACAGACAAACTGACAGACAAACAAACAGACAAACAGACAGACATAACCCTACAGCATTTAATCATTTTCACCAAATGTAGAGGCCTTATTATGCTGACGAATGGATCATTTACAATATGTTCCATTTCAAAATCGGAGATCAGTTTTGTGACGCTTCGAAATTGTCTACACTTTAATGGGTACAAAAGCACCTTCAGCTGACATGTAGGAAATATTTCACAATTTTGAAAACAAAACACAAGCGTGATGTGTGTCAAAGTGATATATTGACTACATTTGAATATCTTAAGTACCATTTCAACCTTCATGCATAAAATTATAATTGTAATAGTAATAATAAATCTTTTTCACCTTATGTTTTTTTTTCTATTTGAATTGTCATTGTACATGCATTTCTATATATGACGGTACTAGTATTATATATATATATATATATATATATATATATATATATATATATATATATATATATATATATATATATATATATATATATATATATATATATCGTGACACATTATTTGCAAATAATTTCAATTATCTCACTCCCATTTACGAGAATTAAGATATGAGGCATGAACCAAATATGAAAGGAATCGAAATATTCCCGGCATTACTTCTGTATTGTCCGACGAAGTAAAGCTTGCATCATATTCCAGAGCTGTAATGAATATACAATTATATGCAGTTGTCAAGTTAACAATAAATCCTGTTTTCAGTTATTAATTTATTTCACGTTTGAATTACAATTATTATAATTGCTAGAAAATCTTAATTGGTTTAAATAATGTTAAACTGTCATATCTATTTCTCAATTGCATTATTTATACATTTACTGCATTGATAGAAAGTTCTCATGTAAAGGAAATAACGCTCTTTTTCATTTAATACATGTACATGGTCCAATAAGTATACCATGTAAGGTATTACCTTTCGTGCTATTTTATCTAGCAGAGTGTTTGCGGCATGCGCAAATACTTGGATTACAAAATATTGAGACCCTTTAGATATCATCTTAACACAAGCAAGAGAGGTAACAGAGGCACTTAACATTCCAAATTATGTATGCTGGGACCCCTGGGTTGCTTATTTCCCTAAGAAATAGTTTAAAATATTTTAAGCCTAGCGGCATGACTTCTGAAACCTACAAGTGTGAAATAAATGTGATTATTATGATTTTCTTATTTACCTATTCAACTATGCCAAAACGATTATTTTGGAAAGCAATGCTTTGTCTTAAAGATTGACGTTGCTTTAGAAAAACAGTATTTTGCGGCTGATTAAGTTTGCACGCTGATGTTGACTGAAAATTTATTTACTTATGAAATTGAGTGGGTTAGATGTAGGGGTCTTTTCCCTGAAGCAATGAAGTTTAAATTGAACTATTGAATTACGTATTTATGTACGAGTTATTTTTATAGTAATACACGAGTTATGTGCAAATAATGTAGTAAACAGGAATTGCTATAACATTGTAAAGTGTTGCTGTAATGGACTGAAAATACCCGCTTTCATCAGTATTTCCACATGGACTTTATGTTAAGCGTTTATAAATATAATAAAAGCTTATTTTCAGTTTGCTAACGGTTGCCCACATGAATATGTTTTCACGGAAGACGAGGACATTATCTATTTGTATCATACATTCGTAACCTGTCGCGACCGGTACAAATAATGTTTCTCCAACATATGCTTTAAGTTACACATGACTTCATGTGTCATTGGGTGAATTACGGTTTATGCAGTTTTACAAAACTGACGCCAGCGCGTTTCCACGCCTGTACAAGTGACAACTGCCCTCACAAACAAAGTTCGATTATCTTGATTAACACATCAACCATGTTCGTGCGAACCCGGACACTAATTGTCCGATGGTTTTTGTTGTCACGAACGGATGTGAAATAAATATCATATTTCTTTCGCTAAGTGTCACTATTCCATGCTTTTCTTCTGAGCAACATTGTTTACAGGTGCAGAATGCCGGTCTGTTATTATGGATTTCTGGAGCCCACTTTTGATATTATAAATCAGCATACGACCCTTTCGTGTTTGTAGAGAGAGTTAAAAGTGTATTAACATACGTATCTACATAAACCTAGATAGACAACGATCACAAACTTTTGTTATGTTTCCAGAATCAGACTTACTAATCAACGTATTCATAGGTATATTGTGTACTGCACCTTGCCACATAAATTACTTTTACGCTACAGTTCTAGCAATATGTCTGTTTCTAATGGTATATATTCATACTTTCATCACCTAATAATTTATTATAAATCTACATTACAATATGTATGGCGTGTTAACGATAAACTGTCGTCCAACTAAGATTTTAAAACAAGTGATCTAGAGGTGCGTCACGTTACGACTCTATAAAACTCTACTAGTAATGATTGTGTAAGTACCATGCACACGAAACTTCCAGTGTAATTGGCGCGGTTGTGTTTTCTGGTGTCTGGGAAAAATCAATTAACTTTATTGTTTTAGAAGGTCTCTGTCATTGCAGTAAATAACTATCTAAATAGTTACAACGACATTCGCTGGGCTACAAAATGGGAAAGAGTAACAGAAATTCAATTTTCGTAACAGTAACAGTTTATAAGTAAACGAAATATTTCCAAAAGAAATAGCTGATCGCAGAAGGAAGATTAAACCCTTGTTGCAAAATGCAATCAAGGCAGAAAAGAAAGCACAGATCAGCTATGATACGCTGTATATAGATGATAGACCTGCGCGTATGGACGAGTTTCACCATAGCAACAACTAGAAGGACCTGGGGTATGGTCTTAATGTGATCTCATGGAATGACAATGGCCTTACCCGCACAAAGCTAGACGACTCGTCATTTTGCAGCATGTTGTACATTAAGACAGTATATTCTTATATGAAAGCTGGAATGTTAAATCATAAAAAACTAGCCTTACAAGGATAAACATTTGATAACATCTACAGAAAATATCGACATACAATCTGGAAACTCAACCACGGAATAGTGTTATATAAGGGAAAAATAATATGGGTCAAAGTAGACAAACACTTCTTCGGCTACTATCTGGGTAGAAACTCCCCCATGTATGAAATACACGATATAAATCTATTTGACGTATTTAAAAGCAACATAAATACATTTATTGACATGGAAAATGTTTTGTCTATGGACTTTATGACTTGAATGCTAGACCTAGTGAGAAACATGAATGTATTGTGTGTGACAAATAAATAACACATAAGGACTATGTTGACTATGTGCTAGATTTATCATAAACAAGTTAAAATCCAGATACAATAACAAATGCACATGGCTCTAGATTGATACTATGTAAGTCGTGTTCATTGCGTATACCAAATGAAAGATTAGGTAACATACAGTGTACTGGGACTTACACGTGTACCAAAAATATGGGCTCAATTGCAATTGACTATTTTTTTTTACATGAAAATAGTTAACACTATATAGAACAGTTTAGTGTAAATCCTCAATGTGAGCACTCAGATCAAGGTCCAATAACGTTAAGATTAGATATTTTAAACAAAAAGATAAATGAAGAGGATACATATCAAAAAGAAAAATGTATATGAACAAAAAGCAAGAGAAATAGAAAAAAATCTTAGACATTCATATCCTAGAGACTTTAGGAAATTATTTTCAAAAGGTAAGACAATGAAGAATATTACCCTAAAACAGAGGATTTTATCAACATTTTAAACATATGCAAACGTTAAAAGTCCTACCACATAATGAGGAAACTGGAAACTTTGTACACTCATATGATTTTAATTGTTAAGATAACAGCAATGATCAAGATTTAAATGGTAAAATATCACTCCAAGAGGTAAAAACGTCAAGAAGGGTAATAAAATAAACAAAAGTTGAAGTGATGATGACTAAATCATTGAACATTTTAAAGAAAACACTTGACATATTGTCTCCGCACTCAATGGACCTATTAAGTGCTATTTTAACTCAGGTTGTTTTCCTGAAATCTGATCACACGGGGTAATTGTCCCAATTTTTAAGAAGAATGATCCAAATGATAACAAACAACTACAGAGGTATGACATCGATTAGTTGTTTTGCAAAGACCTTACATGTGTTTGAAATAATATAATAAGCATATTGACAGAAACCAATAAAATCATAGGCAGCATTCAATTATTTGGCTTTAGAGCTGGACACCCTACAACCGACGCTTAAGTCATATTAAATTTAGTCCTTAAAACTTTACAGCACACAAGAGATTTGTTTATATTGTGGATTCATCAGTCTGAAAAATGCTATAGATAGTGTTTACCTAAATGGCCTTTGGCTTAAGCTATATACATATGGATTAAAAAGAAAATGCTTAATATTATAAAAGTATGTATGCAAATGGCAAAAGGAATATCATATTTATTTTAATGTGCAGTCGGACTGTAATCAGGTTAGGTCCTCTCACCAATAGAACATATGTCAATAAATTAGGATAATTACATGTACAATATCCAACTAAACTTATTACTATTTGCTATTTGCTGATGATACTGCTATATACATGTAGGGCAACTACCTTAACATATTGTGATAAATTGGGCTTGGTGGTCAACACTGGAAAGACAAAAATGGCGACATTCCTGTAATGGTGGTAACATCATTGATGAAGACAAATAGAAAAACGATGATAAAGATTAAGAAGTAGTAGATATCTTGTTAGTGTTTTTAACTACACGGGTACATTTAATCAAAATAAAGAAACACTGTCTAGTAAGGGAGTTGAAGCATTAAATATCCTAATTAAAACATAAAACCTATAACTTTATAGCAAAAGTTAAATGTCACCTATCTGGTACCTTTATAGGCTCAATACTAAATTACAGATGTGAAAACCCATGGTTGAAACAGAAAAAAAACATATAAAGAGAATCCAATTAAGGTTCTGTAAAAAAGCTTATTGGGCTAAAACAATCTACTTATAGCATGGGTGTCTATGATGAGTTTGGACTGCATTACCAGGCATGATAGGATAATTAAAAATATTCGTGTATTATAGTATCAAACTCGAATAACCTCCTTCCTTCTATATGCAACGATATGATAACAAAGAATGGCTAAAATTATTGGGCACAACGTTCTAATATATAACTTGATACCCTTGGCTTTTCATATGTATGGATAAATCCTTTGTGTGTTAACCTAAAGACATTTCCTCTTACATTTAAAAATAGAGCAGCCGATGTTGTTTACAAGGGTTGGTAAATAACACAAATTCAAGTGGTAGCCTTTATACATACAAAATAATCAAACCAAATTTCGGCTATGAACAGTACTTGGACATATTATTTCTAACTAATAGACATTCTATGTCCCGAGTTCGATTACATGTAGCTTCATACAGGCTAAAGATCGAAACGGGCGGACAAGAGAGGTTTGACAGGAATAGTCGCAATATCACCAAATCCCATCCAAAACCTTGCCAAATTCTCAATGTGTTCTCCTTTTCCCACGAAACTCTTATTAACGTTAGCAAATTCTCTTCTACAGATCATTTTCCTGCTGTATTTCTCCGTTTTTATATCCAAGTTTAAACATATCTTTGAGGCAGTTATTTTCCACGTTTGCAAACTCTTTACTCGTTCTAACTAATATAACTATTTTAAGTGATAGTGGAATTAATCTCCCCTTTTTAGGGAGCTACTACACTTATTGTATCGATAGGGCGACACTTTACTAAATGTTACAGATATCAAAATATATTTTTGTAAGTACCAGTCCAATCGACTTGTCCATATTTTCTTTCTAACTCATTTTAAATGTGCTACACGTTGAAACTAATTAATACGACTTTTGTTAATATTGAAGTACAAATGTTAAATGTATATACTATCTACAAGGCCTTCATGTATCAACTGAAGTACTATGCTCCATCCATCAGCTAATACAGGTTAATCCATTTACACTGCTTCGTCTTTTTTTATTTTGTTTATCTGTTTATTTATGTTGATATAAAGCTGTAAAGTTTACGTCAATAAAATATATGCTATGTTCTGTTCTGTTTTGATGAATGCTAATTAGAATTGTACCTGTGGTATTGCGAGAAAATGTATATCACATATATGTACTGATTTATATGATAATCGACCGAAACGTTCATTCTCGTCTCGTATCAAAGTAATGGTGCACAAATGGGTAGAATGATCAAGTACTGTGTTTTATCTTGTTAATTAATGATTAAGTGCAAAACGAAAAATTGCCAAAACAGAGAGCACCACAGTATCTACTTCTCAGCAAGTGACAGAGTCGTCAACTCGTACCTCATTTGACTAAGTGTGGGCAGGCACGTCAGGTGACTTGCGGTGTGTCATTGCTTCTAGCCATAAATTTGGTTCTCACTCGTCCATGGCTTGATATAATCTCCGTTTTCTTTTCTGCGTGGCTTAAACAACACTTGCTTTTGCCTTTTTTGGCTTTATCTTTAAAAATAGAATGGCTTGTTATTGAGTATATATCTTTTATTGGCGGTATTTTACGGAAACTGCGGTGGAAATATAACTTTTTTATGTACAGGTCTGAACACGGCAGATACATTATACTTTCTGGTTAACGCGTATGGCTTAATTTAACAAACAATTAAAATTTAATGAGAAATAACTTTTCGAAATTATTATAAATTTATTTAATAAAACAACAACACAATTTTATATACTATTAATATTCTGAGATCGAAACAGCGGATTATTTGAGATATTTATCAGACAGGCACATATGCTCATTTTGCCACTATTATTTTAAGTCGCATTGGTTAATATTAATGTATGTAATAGTGTTATACAATTAGTCATTCAAAGTTGTAAACCTTCAACTATACATGTACATATTTACCTCATATTTAACGATCCCGTTCATTTGTAAATATGACGCTTAATACAAGGCACTTACAATGTATTACTTTCCAAGCAAGAAATAAAGACACACTGAATCATGCACAATAAAACCATTTGACCTATTTCTAAAGTATCTTGTTTAAAACATTTTGATAAGCTACGACTACAATTAAATGGAAATGAGTGTTACAAACAACGAAAATGTCCATTTTGTCAGATATTGAAAACATGATTTTATTGGTAAAATTTTACTGTCAAAGCATGTTGTCTCCAGGTTATTAAATAAAATGAGGCAATAGACAATCCTTTTCCTTTAAATTAATCTTAAGTTATTGTGTACACTCATAATAGCCGAATTGTAAATTGAATTGAATAGAAAGTGGCCTCTATAACAATGCTTTATGCAACGTTTTCATATTTTAAGTACGTTAATGTTTAATAAATCAGTCATAATTTAGACGTAGAGAAAGCCCTGTATTGAGGATTTGGTTAGATTATTTGCAGATTAGCTGTAGGGAAATATCATCATTCCTCGCTTATTCCGTGTTGTTGTGCGGCTGCAAATTTGGTAGGAATTTTTAAACATTGTATCAACGTAAATTGATTGAATGATTCTCCACATATTGCTTATTCAGTAATATACATGTAAGTGTATACGTTATCTTAAGGATATACGCATATAATTATGTTAATGTCTATCCCCAGATTGGCGTTAAATTGACTTAAGATTAACCAAATTTGGCACATGTGCTGACTTAATATGTAACAATCATTAATTTGTAATATTGCCTAAAAAATTGAAAAATTACATCTAATGAAACCTTCGCAAATCATCGACATCAAGTTTAAAATAAGTCAATTTGAGTAAGAGATTTTAGTATTTTTTACAATTTTCTAATAAATTATATCTTAAATAATCAAAGTTTTTAATAAAACAATGTTTTTAATAGTGCATCGTGCTCTAAAATAAGAAAAGGAAGCAGTATTTTTTAATAATTTTTAGCGCGGTTTAAAAAAAAATACCACATATTTTAAATTTTGAAATACCAGAAGACAAAGGCAGACACTACAGTTAAAACAATAAACAAAATCAGGACTATACTACGGTCTTATAAATGAAATTTGCCTTTTGATACCATTCTTAGTATTTTTCAAATTATTATTAAGAATGATGTTTGTTTTTTGGGTTTATCGTCCCACCAACAGTTTTTCAGTTTCTGGAGACGGTGTCCACTTGAAGCAGATATAGTGCTGCCTTCACCGGGCCAACCAGTCGTGGTATTACCCTTATATTTGCTTGAGCGTTAGCAAGGGAGCTATACCACTACCATTTTAACGACTTTGATGGGTCGTGGCCCGGGATCGAACCCGGGGCCTCCCGTACCTGGAGCCGACGCTCTAACGATTGCGCTACCATGTCCGGTTATTTAGAATGAATCCCGGGTATATATCATCATACATTAAATCTTATACATTCTATTTGTCATTATAAACACATTTTACCAGTGACGCCTTTCGTTCAAATTATTTATTTCTCGTTATTTCTGCATTAACCGAACACAGTTTATGATAAATTGACTTTCAACGGCTACAGTGAAGGAAATTTCCCTCTTCATTATATAGAAATTGGGATTAGGTCGGGGATTTCGGAGACATCTGTGTAGCAGGGCATTCGGGCCTGAATTAATATATGGTCATCCTTGAACTTTCTGGATTCCTGATAATTGCAGTTTTCCTATGTTGTTGTTTTTTGACAACACCATTAATATGAAGCTCGATAACAATGTTTAATTATATTATAAATGTCTGATTACGTAAACAGTTATTTTAGTCATTTCTGCACGTTTGATTTTAAACTGATTTGTGTGGAGCTTTTAGTTCAACCAAATGTATTGACAGCTGAAGCAGGTTTTTTTTTAAAGTTTTGATAATCTCATTCAACTTCACACTTTCTTTCTACAACAACTCCGTTCAGGTATTCACTTATATTTCGTGTTAAGCTTAGTTGGTGTCATATAATGTTGAAGTTATAAGATTAAATCCGCTAATGCCGGCCGATTTCTAATCTGAATCGAATAAATATAAAAAAATCAACTATTTGAGAATTTGTATTACGTTCAGTACGTTAGAAAGTCAGACTTGTTCCGATCTAAACCATGGCAGTTGTTTTGGACAACATCCATACACTACGTTGACATGATTTAATGTTTATTATAGCTTGTTTTAAACCTTGTCTCTATCTCTACGATGTTAAGGTACAATTAGAAATATATCAGCTTGTCCTTCCCGATAAGGAAAGAACATAAACGTCATTTATCGTGTTATGTGACACAGGGGAAATAAGCTAGAACAAAACAAGTAATAAACTCGGTGAAAATATAGGATTTTACAGTTTTCTGAAGTGTAGCAGTTATTTCTGTTATAGTCTCTCTCAAAAACAACAATGTTAAATTAAACAACCGCTTTAATTATTGTTTAGTTTATAAAACTTGAGACAGTTTCCACATATAACAAATGCGTGCTTTATATACATGTATATGCTGCCAACTAGGAAATTAAAAGCGAATTGCACTTAAAATACAAAACATGCTCATTGTATCAGCAAAATAGTTAACGCAATTTGTTCATATGAAATATCCAAACCTAAAGCTTGTGCAAAATCAACGCCCTCTGCTTACTGAGTTAAATTCGTAGTCTTACTATGGAAGTCAACGTGTAAATTATTGGGCTTGCCAGACCTTGCTTAACGGTCGGTCTTAATTATTCACATTTGCAGTTAAAGCGATTCTGCCATTTGCCATTCGTAATGCGTAAATATGACTTATATTGCTTCAGAATACATTCGTTTACGTATATAATTGCTGGATACATATTGGTTTAATGATATTTGATTTGTATATGTTTAATAGAAAACATTTTAAATGTATACCTTAATTTTTTCTAGACAAAAAGTTCCATTTTTACCGATGATTTGTAGTTGCCAATATAATTAATTTAACATTAAGATAATTGCTTATATACTGGTTGCTTATATGTTATTTTATATAATTTCTTCACTTTAATGACTTTTCGATTTTTCGACTTTTCATCCACAAAAGCATAAAAATCCGCCATTTCGACGCAGGCTGAATTCTTGTGGGACAGTGTTACATTAACATTACATTAGAAACTTTAAAAACGAAAACATATGTCTCACCAACGTTATTATTATAATAAAAGTTATTATTATCATTATAATGAACACAACAAAAGCTATGATGACAATATATTGAGACCATATAGATCACATCTCAACACAAGTGGAAAAAAGGATTGAAACAAATGATGTGTAGGTTGTGTCCCTTGCTTATTTCCATGTTGATTCTTTTGAATCTACCGACCTTACTTCAAAAACCTGCACATGTTCAACGAAGACAAAACGAATAGTTAACAAAACAATGCGTTCGCGTCTGATGATTAGATTTGCAGGTTGGCCTTGATTGAACAGTTAACGGAGTACGTTCGGTGAAGGAGAATCTTCCCTAAAAAATGAAACGCTGTACGAGTTGATCTTTAAAGTAAAAAACTAGTTAAATGCAACTGTAATGTAGCAAGAAAAGCAATTGCTGTAACATTGTTATTTGGTGCTTTAACAGATTGAAAAAGACAGTTCGCTCAGTATGTCATACATTTTAAAAATCATATTACAATGTGCTCACGATTGTCCACATGAACAGAGGTTTTCACGGAAATCGTCAAAAGACGAGGTCGTTATCTATTTTTATCATGCATTCATAGCTTGTTAGGGCCGGTACAGAGGATATGGTTCATCCACATATGCTTTGACACGCGTTGCACCGTGCTGTAACGGCATGTCTAAATCTGTCATCGTGAGTAAACAAGTATGGTCTCTACACAATTATAATGCTTTTAAATTAATACGAATCGCGTTAAAGCACCTTAGCCAAAACTTATAAATTTGCAACATAAAAATGATCGTTAAATTTACTTTTCTAACCGCGACATCAACTTTATTTGCGCTCGACAGCTCATGTGTGTCGTTGTGTATGTCCCGTCTTTGTTAGACTCACAGTCGAACCGAGATTTTTTCTGATCGGAACTTAACAAAAGCATGTGGTACTTCGAATATATCGGCCGTTCAAGTCAATCTTATCATTTATTTTACATACGTGTAAAATGTTCCGATACTTCATTTCACGAATCATCGGATTAACACGATTTGTAAGATGGCAATCATAGCCACCTTAATCCATTGCTGAATTAATAAGCTCTCAGTTTTACAAAAGTGGACTCATGCCTCTGCAAGTGATTCCTGCTCTCGCTTACAAACATCGATTCTCTCGAGTGCCACGTCAATCAAGTAAGCGACGAAGCGTACACGCATTGTTTGGTCCTTTGTGTTGGCTTGAGATTAAGGAACACATTTAAAGATAACAATCCTGTGTCAGGTCGCATGCTGCCGGAGATTCTTGGAGCCCAAATCGGACAATGAAAGTAAGCATACCGCCATTTCATCTATGAGAAATATTAAATGTGAATACGAATGCGAATATTGGTAACTAGGTAAACTTTGCAAGACCACGATAACAAACAGAATCACGTTTAATAGTTATTTTTTTGCATCTGTATAGTGTGAACTGTACCTTGCCACAAAAAATACTTACGCTACAAATATTATCATATTTATATTTCCGATGATATGTTTATATAAGTTCATCATTATATGTTTTGTTTTATCTTTAATTCAAATTATCTTTTATTTATTTACGACATTATGTCCAACAAAGATTTACCTTATATTAATGGCCGTTACATATATGTAACATTGCGTCACAGGCACGTTAAGATCTAGGAACACTACTAGTTAAGAAATTACTGCATACAGAAAAAAATAGCTATCAACTTTATCACGAACACGTGTTTATTTTTACTGACATAAACATTGAATTAGGCATGCTCATTATTGTCCATGATAGGATTGTGGGGTTAGAGTTTTACAAGTTCCCAAACAGTGTGTATACACTCTTTCCAAGCAGGAATCGTGTCATCGATTGTTATTTAATACATTCTCGTGGATTTGCGCAAAACTTCTGGAAAACACTTCACAAATTCAAGTACCACTTTGCATGGCAAATTAAAAGGTAAAACGAATACGATGTTTGTCTCAGTGTTATAAATTATTGTTAGCAAATTGTAGTTTTTAAACCCATTTATCATTATTTTTCGTTTTTAACTTTACGATACTTGTCAAATGCCATGTACAAATATTTTATATAATGTAGGTTTTGATTTGCTGGTAAAACCTGTCAATCTGTGATGGTTCTACGAAACTGTCTATACAATTAGGCAAGTCTTTGACGTTTGATCTTAACATGTCAAACTGTTGGTAATATACCAGCAATCTTATTTATAATCTGTTTATATCTGTATACAATTGTAAATGTGAAGCTAACAGCATATTTGTCATACAAAAACGTCATTTAATTATTTACCAAACCACATGTGAGTGTATATATTTATATAATAATCAAAATGCCCATACACTTATACTTTTATGAAAGAAATGATGCATATCAATCTGTATGGGATACTGCTTTTGATTGCATCTTGCTGGCTAGAATGATCAGGTATTATGTTTTACCATGTCGTTTATTCTTCATTGCAGAACAAAAATGTTGTCAAAGCAGAGAGCGTAACTGTTTCTACTTCCAGCTCAGTAATAGAGTTTTCATCCTGTGGGTCATTTGTTCAAATGTGGACAGGTACTTTAGCTGGCCTGTGGGCGACGTTTGTTCTGGCCAAGTCCTTCCATCTACCCTTGTCTTATTATATTTTCCGTTTTATCCTCAATACAACCACCAGCTTAACTTTTACGGAATTCATCAGACATACACGTATGCTAATCTTGCCTTTATGATTTTAAAATTCTCTGGTCACAATTTGTTGTCCGTAATTTTAACTTAAATATGGACACGAGCTAGTACATGTATGTTAGAATATGTAACAGTGTTATAAAACTAATTAGTTAAAGAGCTTATAATTGTACTCATTTTCCTTCAATATATATGTACCACATATCTAATGATCACGTTCATTCGTAAACATGAAGCTTGTTACAAGGCATATACATAAAACAAACACGTGCCCTTTTTGATATTTTCCAAGTCTTTATCTTGAATCTAATACAAGAAACAAGTTGGTTTTATTATGAACTATCTTGATCACAACGGTTTGATAAGTTGTTCCTACAATAAAATGATACAGCTTGATAGAACGAATACAATTAACATGATCGTATTTGTTAAATTTAACCGCTAGAGCACGCTGTCGCCATTTTATCAAATAAAACGCAGCCATAGCAAATAGTGTTGACGAAATATTTTCTTAATTCAATTTAAAGTTGTTCCGAAAATTCATTTTAGTGGGGTTGTATATTGACTTGAGAAGAAAGTGATCGCTAAAGGAGAGTTGCGTGCATCGTTGTCATACCTAAAATATGTTTATCAGTTGTGATAATTTAGACATCGAGAAAGCCTTGCATTGAGCATTTGGTTATATTATTTGCGAAGTTGCTACATGAGAATATGGTCTTTCCTCGCTTATTCTCTTGTGTGTGTGTATGTTTCTTTCGTTGTTGTTGTTTTGTTTATTTTCTTTTTTTCTGTAAAAATAGCTACAATTTTTCAACATTGTATGTACCTAATTAATTGAGCATATGATTCTCAATATAATATTTGTCCATGAAGATATATTTAGACGTGCTTTAAAAACAAATATGAACATACAAGCAATACGGCTATATTCAGAATGACGCAAAATGACCATAACGGTACTTGCAAATACCTCATTTGATATAATATGATATACGCTAGTGTGAAAATATAAAGGAGAAACACATTTATCTTGACAATCCGCAAAATAAGATGTGTGTAGAATAGGATTTAATCACGATGTATATTTCCGAGCAGAAAGGTTTTCGCCGGCTTTATGGTCAACATGCCAGTTTTCTGATACTGATCAGTGTAAAGGAACCAAAGTTAGTTTCACATTTTATTCTGCTGCTAACTGTGTTGTGTGTCAGTGTCAACTAAAGTTAATGTCTGTCTTACTTGATTTTTGTATATGTCTTACCGATTTTACATTTACAGTTGTTTTCTTTTTCTCTAGTTAGTTCTCTCTATGTGCATATTTCGTCTCTTCCACTCTTCAGTCACACATATTTTCTTTCTAACTCATTTTAAATGTGCTACACGTTGAAACTAATTAATACGACTTTTGTTAATATTGAAGTACAAATGTTAAATGTATATACTATCTACAAGGCCTTCATGTATCAACTGAAGTACTATGCTCCATCCATCAGCTAATACAGGTTAATCCATTTACACTGCTTCGTCTTTTTTTAATTTTGTTTATCTGTTTATTTATGTTGATATAAAGCTGTAAAGTTTACGTCAATAAAATATATGCTATGTTCTGTTCTGTTTTGATGAATGCTAATTAGAATTGTACCTGTGGTATTGCGAGAAAATGTATATCACATATATGTACTGATTTATATGATAATCGACCGAAACGTTCATTCTCGTCTCGTATCAAAGTAATGGTGCACAAATGGGTAGAATGATCAAGTACTGTGTTTTATCTTGTTAATTAATGATTAAGTGCAAAACGAAAAATTGCCAAAACAGAGAGCGCCACAGTATCTACTTCTCAGCAAGTGACAGAGTCGTCAACTCGTACCTCATTTGACTAAGTGTGGGCAGGCACGTCAGGTGACTTGCGGTGTGTCATTGCTTCTAGCCATAAATTTGGTTCTCACTCGTCCATGGCTTGATATAATCTCCGTTTTCTTTTCTGCGTGGCTTAAACAACACTTGCTTTTGCCTTTTTTGGCTTTATCTTTAAAAATAGAATGGCTTGTTATTGAGTATATATCTTTTATTGGCGGTATTTTGCGGAAACTGCGGTGGAAATATAACTTTTTTATGTACAGGTCTGAACACGGCAGATACATTATACTTTCTGGTTAACGCGTATGGCTTAATTTAACAAACAATTAAAATTTAATGAGAAATAAATTATTATAAATTTATTTAAAAAAACAACAACACAATGTTATATACTATTAATATTCTGAGATCGAAACAGCGGATTATTTGAGATATTTATCAGACAGGCACATATGCTCATTTTGCCACTATTATTTTAAGTCGCATTGGTTAATATTAATGTATGTAATAGTGTTATACAATTAGTCATTCAAAGTTGTAAACCTTCAACTATACATGTACATATTTACCTCATATTTAACGATCCCGTTCATTTGTAAATATGACGCTTAATACAAGGCACTTACATGTATTACTTTCCAAGCAAGAAATAAAGACACACTGAATCATGCACAATAAAACCATTTGACCTATTTCTAAAGTATCTTGTTTAAAACATTTTGATAAGCTACGACTACAATTAAATGGAAATGAGTGTTACAAACAACGAAAATGTCCATTTTGTCAGATATTGAAAACATGATTTTATTGGTAAAATTTTACTGTCAAAGCATGTTGTCTCCAGGTTATTAAATAAAATGAGGCAATAGACAATCCTTTTCCTTTAAATTAATCTTAAGTTATTGTGTACACTCATAATAGCCGAATTGTAAATTGAATTGAATAGAAAGTGGCCTCTATAACAATGCTTTATGCAACGTTTTCATATTTAAAATACGTTAATGTTTAATAAATCAGTCATAATTTAGACGTAGAGAAAGCCCTGTATTGAGGATTTGGTTAGATTATTTGCAGATTAGCTGTAGGGAAATATCATCATTCCTCGCTTATTCCGTGTTGTTGTGCGGCTGCAAATTTGGTAGGAATTTTTAAACATTGTTTCAACGTAAATTGATTGAATGATTCTCCACATATTGCTTATTCAGTAATATACATGTAAGTGTATACGTTATCTTAAGGATATACGCATATAATTATGTTAATGTCTATCCCCAGATTGGCGTTAAATTGACTAAAGATTAACCAAATTTGGCACATGTGCTGACTTAATATGTAACAATCATTAATTTGTAATATTGCCTAAAAAATTGAAAAATTACATCTAATGAAACCTTCGCAAATCATCGACATCAAGTTTAAAATAAGTCAATTTGAGTAAGAGATTTTAGTATTTTTTACAATTTTCTAATAAATTATATCTTAAATAATCAAAGTTTTTAATAAAACAATGTTTTTAATAGTGCATCGTGCTATAAAATAAGAAAAGGAAGCAGTATTTTTTAATAATTTTTAGCGCGGTTTAAAAAAAAATACCACATATTTTAAATTTTGAAATACCAGAAGACAAAGGCAGACACTACAGTTAAAACAATAAACAAAATCAGGACTATACTACGGTCTTATAAATGAAATTTGCCTTTTGATACCATTCTTAGTATTTTTCAAATTATTATTAAGAATGATGTTTGTTTTTTGGGTTTATCGTCCCACCAACAGTTTTTCAGTTTCTGGAGACGGTGTCCACTTGAAGCAGATATAGTGCTGCCTTCACCGGGCCAACCAGTCGTGGTATTACCCTTATATTTGCTTGAGCGTTAGCAAGGGAGCTATACCACTACCATTTTAACGACTTTGATGGGTCGTGGCCCGGGATCGAACCCGGGGCCTCCCGTACCTGGAGCCGACGCTCTAACGATTGCGCTACCATGTCCGGTTATTTAGAATGAATCCCGGGTATATATCATCATACATTAAATCTTATACATTCTATTTGTCATTATAAACACATTTTACCAGTGACGCCTTTCGTTCAAATTATTTATTTCTCGTTATTTCTGCATTAACCGAACACAGTTTATGATAAATTGACTTTCAACGGCTACAGTGAAGGAAATTTCCCTCTTCATTATATAGAAATTGGGATTAGGTCGGGGATTTCGGAGACATCTGTGTAGCAGGGCATTCGGGCCTGAATTAATATATGGTCATCCTTGAACTTTCTGGATTCCTGATAATTGCAGTTTTCCTATGTTGTTGTTTTTTGACAACACCATTAATATGAAGCTCGATAACAATGTTTAATTATATTATAAATGTCTGATTACGTAAACAGTTATTTTAGTCATTTCTGCACGTTTGATTTTAAACTGATTTGTGTGGAGCTTTTAGTTCAACCAAATGTATTGACAGCTGAAGCAGGTTTTTTTTTTAAAGTTTTGATAATCTCATTCAACTTCACACTTTCTTTCTACAACAACTCCGTTCAGGTATTCACTTATATTTCGTGTTAAGCTTAGTTGGTGTCATATAATGTTGAAGTTATAAGATTAAATCCGCTAATGCCGGCCGATTTCTAATCTGAATCGAATAAGATAATTGCTTATATACTGGTTGCTTATATGTTATTTTATATAATTTCTTCACTTTAATGACTTTTCGATTTTTCGACTTTTCATCCACAAAAGCATAAAAATCCGCCATTTCGACGCAGGCTGAATTCTTGTGGGACAGTGTTACATTAACATTACATTAGAAACTTTAAAAACGAAAACATATGTCTCACCAACGTTATTATTATAATAAAAGTTATTATTATCATTATAATGAACACAACAAAAGCTATGATGACAATATATTGAGACCATATAGATCACATCTCAACACAAGTGGAAAAAAGGATTGAAACAAATGATGTGTAGGTTGTGTCCCTTGCTTATTTCCATGTTGATTCTTTTGAATCTACCGACCTTACTTCAAAAACCTGCACATGTTCAACGAAGACAAAACGAATAGTTAACAAAACAATGCGTTCGCGTCTGATGATTAGATTTGCAGGTTGGCCTTGATTGAACAGTTAACGGAGTACGTTCGGTGAAGGAGAATCTTCCCTAAAAAATGAAACGCTGTACGAGTTGATCTTTAAAGTAAAAAACTAGTTAAATGCAACTGTAATGTAGCAAGAAAAGCAATTGCTGTAACATTGTTATTTGGTGCTTTAACAGATTGAAAAAGACAGTTCGCTCAGTATGTCATACATTTTAAAAATCATATTACAATGTGCTCACGATTGTCCACATGAACAGAGGTTTTCACGGAAATCGTCAAAAGACGAGGTCGTTATCTATTTTTATCATGCATTCATAGCTTGTTAGGGCCGGTACAGAGGATATGGTTCATCCACATATGCTTTGACACGCGTTGCACCGTGCTGTAACGGCATGTCTAAATCTGTCATCGTGAGTAAACAAGTATGGTCTCTACACAATTATAATGCTTTTAAATTAATACGAATCGCGTTAAAGCACCTTAGCCAAAACTTATAAATTTGCAACATAAAAATGATCGTTAAATTTACTTTTCTAACCGCGACATCAACTTTATTTGCGCTCGACAGCTCATGTGTGTCGTTGTGTATGTCCCGTCTTTGTTAGACTCACAGTCGAACCGAGATTTTTTCTGATCGGAACTTAACAAAAGCATGTGGTACTTCGAATATATCGGCCGTTCAAGTCAATCTTATCATTTATTTTACATACGTGTAAAATGTTCCGATACTTCATTTCACGAAGCATCGGATTAACACGATTTGTAAGATGGCAATCATAGCCACCTTAATCCATTGCTGAATTAATAAGCTCTCAGTTTTACAAAAGTGGACTCATGCCTCTGCAAGTGATTCCTGCTCTCGCTTACAAACATCGATTCTCTCGAGTGCCACGTCAATCAAGTAAGCGACGAAGCGTACACGCATTGTTTGGTCCTTTGTGTTGGCTTGAGATTAAGGAACACATTTAAAGATAACAATCCTGTGTCAGGTCGCATGCTGCCGGAGATTCTTGGAGCCCAAATCGGACAATGAAAGTAAGCATACCGCCATTTCATCTATGAGAAATATTAAATGTGAATACGAATGCGAATATTGGTAACTAGGTAAACTTTGCAAGACCACGATAACAAACAGAATCACGTTTAATAGTTATTTTTTTGCATCTGTATAGTGTGAACTGTACCTTGCCACAAAAAATACTTACGCTACAAATATTATCATATTTATATTTCCGATGATATGTTTATATAAGTTCATCATTATATGTTTTGTTTTATCTTTAATTCAAATTATCTTTTATTTATTTACGACATTATGTCCAACAAAGATTTACCTTATATTAATGGCCGTTACATATATGTAACATTGCGTCACAGGCACGTTAAGATCTAGGAACACTACTAGTTAAGAAATTACTGCATACAGAAAAAAATAGCTATCAACTTTATCACGAACACGTGTTTATTTTTACTGACATAAACATTGAATTAGGCATGCTCATTATTGTCCATGATAGGATTGTGGGGTTAGAGTTTTACAAGTTCCCAAACAGTGTGTATACACTCTTTCCAAGCAGGAATCGTGTCATCGATTGTTATTTAATACATTCTCGTGGATTTGCGCAAAACTTCTGGAAAACACTTCACAAATTCAAGTACCACTTTGCATGGCAAATTAAAAGGTAAAACGAATACGATGTTTGTCTCAGTGTTATAAATTATTGTTAGCAAATTGTAGTTTTTAAACCCATTTATCATTATTTTTCGTTTTTAACTTTACGATACTTGTCAAATGCCATGTACAAATATTTTATATAATGTAGGTTCTGATTTGCGGGTAAAATCTGTCAATCTGTGATAGTTCTACGAAACTGTCTATACAATTTGGCAAGTCTTTGACGTTTGTTCTTAACATGTCAAACTGTTGGTATATACCAGCAGTCTTATTTATAATTTGTATATATCTGTATACAATTGTAAATGTGAAGCTAACATCATATTTGTCATACAAATACGTCATTTAATTATTTACCAAACCACATGTGAGTGTATATATTTATATAATAATCAAAATGCCCATACACAAATACTCTTTTATGAAAGAAATGATGCATATCAATCTGTATGGGATACTGCTTTTGATTGCATCTTGGCTAGAATGATCAGGTGTTATGTTTTATCACGTCGTTTATTCTTTATTGCAGAACAAAAATGTTGTCAAAGCAGAGAGCGTAACTGTTTCTACTTCCAGCTCAGTAATAGAGTTTTCATCCTGTGGGTCATTTGATCAAATGTGGACAGGTACTTCAGCTGGCCTGTGGGTCACGTTTGTTCTAGCTAGGACCTTCCATCTACCCCTGTCTTGATATATTTTCCGTTTTATCCACAATACAGCCACCAGCTTAAATTTAACGGAATTCATCTGACATACACGTATGCTAATCTTGCCTTTATGATTTTAAAATTCTCTGGTCACAATTTGTTGTCCGTAATTTTAACTTAAATATGGACACGAGCTAATACATGTATGTTAGTATATGTAACAGTGTTATAAAACTAATTATTTAAAGAGGTTATAATTGTACTCATTTTCCTTCAATGTATATGTACCACATATCTAATGATCACGTTCATTTGTAAACATGAAGCTTGTTACAAGGCATTGATTTATAACATATACATAAAACAAACACGTGCCCTTTTTGAGATTTTCCAAGTCTTTATCTTGAATCTAATACAAGAAACCAGTTGGTTTTATTATGAACTATCTTGATCACAACGGTCTGATAAGTTATTCCTACAATAAAATGATACAGCTTGATAGAACGAATACAATTAACATGATCGTATTTGTTAAATTTAACCGCTAGAGCACGCTGTCGCCATTTTATCAAATAAAATGAAGCAATAGCAAAACGTGTTGACGAAATATTTCCTTAATTCAATTTAAAGTTGTTCCGAAAATTCATTTTAGTGGGGTTGTATATTGACTTGAGAAGAAAGTAATCGCTAAAAGAGAGTTGCGTGCATCGTTGTCATACCTAAAATATGTTTATCAGTTGTGATAATTTAGACATCAAGAAAGCCTTGCATTGAGCATTTCGTTATATTATTTGCGAAGTTGCTACATGAGAATATGGTCTTTCCTCGCTTATTCTCTTGTGTGTGTGTATGTTTTTGTTGTTGTTGTGTTTTTTTTGTGTTTCTTTTTCTTTTTTTCTGTAAAAATGGCTACAATTTTTTCAACATTGTATGCACCTAATTAATTGAGCATATGATTCTCAATATGATATTTGTCCATGAATATATATTCAGACGTTATTAAAAAAAAACAACAACATATGAACATACATGCAATACGGATGGCTATATTCAGAATGACGCAAAATGACCATAACGGTACTTGCAAACACTTCATTTGATTTAACATAATATACGCTAGTGTGATAATATAAAGGAGAAACACATTTATCTTGACAATCCGCAAAATAAATTGTGTGTAGAATTGGATTTAATCACGATGTATATTTCCGAGCAGAAAGGTTTTCGCCGGCTTTATGGTCAACATGCCAGTTTTCTGATACTGATCAGTGTTAAGGAACCAAAGTTATTTTCACATTTTATTCTGCTGCTAATTGTGTTGTGTGTCAGTGTCAGCTAAAGTTAATGTATGTCTGTCTTGATTTTTGTATATGTCTTACAGTTACAATTGTTTTATTTTCTCTTTTTAGTTCTCTCTATGTGCATATTTCGTCTCTTCCACTCTTCAATCACAGTCTTCTTTACAACAGTTTCCATAGCTTTCTTTTGTAATAGTTATTTACTCTCTTATAATGATTCGCTCAATGATATTGATCCTATTTTTCATTCGTGAAGACAGAAACACATTATAGTTTGCCAGTTTGGGTGTAAGCGATAATGCAAAATATCCGCTGCTCATGTCGCTTATTAGATTCGCAAGCACCATGAATCATTTACTTGTGAAATTTCCTGTCTGTTATAAAGCCAAAACATAAATAACGTTTGTAAGGTCCAGGTCTGGAATGCTTCATTAACTGATGGCGGAAAAAAATAATCAACGAAGGACTTTTTGTAATATTGTGCTTTGGTATACTCGTTACTGAGGGACAAAGGACACCGAAACTGATTTTTTTTTTGTAAGTGATATGTGTAGTCGCCATTTAATATCATTACCTATATATTTATTTGCCACAAAAGTACATTGTTGAAAAAAAAAGTGTAAATATAAACTAAAACGAGTTTTCTGATGAAAGAAACAAAGGTCCGCCAATATGAGACACTTTCGATGATTTCTTTTGCATGATCTAAATATACTTCAGTATTATGTACCTTTCACGTTTTGATACACCAGTACACCCAAATGAAATAACTTTAGTCCAAGTTGCGACATTTATGTGTTCTATTACAACTATCTATTGCGATATGTCCTGAATTTTAGATATCACGCGCATTTAAATTAATATCATTAACCTTACACGAGATGACTTACATGTGACAATCATTAATTGGTTGTATCAATTAGTTTGCGGACGTACATGTAATGATAACATATAATACAACTAACGCACATGCGCGAAATCTTAAAGCACCCTCAAAAATAGTCAATTTGAATAAAATTTGTTTGTTTTCTTAGGGCGGGAAATACTAGCTATTAAATATGTTTACGGAAAATATCGTCTTTTGTAGTGAAGCGTGCTCTGAAAGCATCAAAAAATAATAGATCATTAATTTACATAAACATTGTTAAATTTAGGAAACATTTAAAAGGTGTTTTAAGAGGTAATATATCTACTAAAAGTTAAAACAAGAGTAGATACAAGCCAAAATCCCCATCTAGATCATATACAGTTTTACTAGATATTTCCCTCTTTTCTCGTGCTTGACTTATGAAGAAACACTAGTATTAGAATCATACATTTAACTTAAGAATCCTCTTTCGCTAAAAGAAGAAAAACAATATCAAATACTCGTCATGTATTCTGTTCCAGAATTATTTCTTTCTCGTTAACCCCAATACAGAGTATACTAAATTGCTTGTTCATGGGATACAGAAAAAATGTGTTCTTTCTTAGTTATATTAAAACTTGGGCGGATATAAATGATATCGAGGAAGAATTTATAGCGGGACATTAAGGTCAGACTTGATGTATGGCACAATTTGGTCATCTTTGAAGGTTTTGGATCCCAGGGAATTGCAATAATCAGAATGTGTGTCGCGGTCCTGCTGATAATATGGAACTCGTGTACCATTTTGTAATTATATTTGGTCTATGCAGTTATATAAAACTGCAAACATCCACACATGGCTGATGTTACGTAAATTTATCATATTCCAAAGAATGCATGGAAAATGCAACCACAAATGGTAGAGTTTCAAATGAGTATTTCTGAGCTGGTATCGCGCATTCTGAACGTTTTAAAAATTCGTTTAAAGGAACATTTGCCTTATATTAAGGTGCTACGATTGTGTTTCGAGCTGATAAAATACACCATAAATGTAGACGAGCTGTGTTCTTGAATTCATCAAATAAAATTGTTTTATTTGTTTCATATATGGAAACAAATATTTACTTCATGTTTGCATGTAAAACATATGACGAATTTATTAATTGGATAAGTGCTATACATCCTTTCCTATTAAAAATACTGGACTATGTTTAATTGTTCATATCCGTATCATTTCTTTTAAACAACGATCTTAATTCTTGATTGTAAACTACATAAAAAGTTAGTTGATGCAATATTTCTTACTTGAAATATAATTTGGAACACGTCAATCTTTTTGAAAGTTCAGACCATTTGGTCTCCCTCAAAATATGAACTCTTAATAATAATCGCTGCGAAGTAGGAAGAGGGTTTATTATTTCCACAGTAACTGTATCTGAACTTAAATGGAATTGAGTCTGACACCAAGCGAATTTCTCTGGTGTGATCAGGTCTCCCGGAATTAGTTAATTGTTACTGATTATAGTGATTTCATCTTGAACATACCAGTGCTGGTAAACTATAGTGCGATGAAAAAAAACAGTGTCATCGTAGCTAAAATGAGAAAAATAAGGAATGATCGTAAACAGTGTTAATTTATTATTCTACAGCGTTATTCCATAACTTGATTAACCAGGTGTACATACTTTAATATAATTCAATTTTAACACCACCTACAGATATGTATAGGATTTGTTTGTTTATTTCTGTGTTACGGCACTATAGAAAGGATAGGCGTACATTAAGTTAAACTTTCGACAGATGTGATGCATAATAGGCTTTTTTGGTCTTCACCTCAGAGTAAACGGGGAATCATTTTGCCAAGACAGACTGGCTGTACTTTGATATCTGTATTAAGAAATGTCCACACTAACAAGCAAATTCATAAAAAAACATAACAAGCAACACAATACCTAAATGTATTAATTTTGCATTTATTGTATATTTGGATATAAATTGCTAATAAAGGCATTATCGGACCAACTGTCCGCAATATTAAAGAAACTGTGCAGGAGATGGTATAATCCAGTCGATAACACTTATGTTATTTATGTGAGCGAGCATAATGGTAACGGTGGTTTCTATATCAATCTACAAATGGCTTGATAAAGTTAGAAGTATCAAAATCAATTTTACTACTACGATAACTACGAACATGTTTGCATATGTTTTAACTTTGTCTTAAAACACTTGAATTTAGGCGACACATTTTGGACATATAACTCTCATTTGTTACATGAAAACAATGTTACATTATAAAAACATGACACAATTTATAGAAAATCTTAGCACATGGCGTGTCATGGTATACGTTTAATTAAATTACTCCGGTATTTATTTATTTTTTAATTTTTAATTTTTAAAATGTATTTTGAGTAAGTATTATTTGACAATGTTTTACTTGCAACTATATAAATATCACGTTCTGTGCGGCCGATATAATAAGACTATGAATTTGATTTCGCCCAATAGACTATTGTTCTATTGTATTAACTATTATTTTTTTCATTATCCACAAATCAACATGAAACACTGACCGTCACAGCCGGAGCACAGCTGTAAGTCATGTTAATTGATTCTTTGCCAGGAACGATTTGACGTGGCCGCTATTGTCATAGCGCACTTACATGTAACAGGTAATCAAAATGTCAGCGTTTCGAGTCCGGGCAGCGTCGGTCATATTTCTATGCGGATATTGTAATTGTTATTAAGTTTTCTCCACTTTAAAATTATAGTGGAAACCGAATGGTGACAATAATAGTGACATTTAGAGACCCGATACTGGAACCATTTCAGAAAGAAAGGTCACATATTTATACGATTAGTTTTCAGCTTAGTAATGCAACCTTCATCAAACAAAAAAAAAACACCATCAGTCCTTGACGAGTTAATTATAAAAAATAAAAATAAGCAACAAACATACATGTTTGCGATAAAACATCATTTATAAGACATAAAGTAAGAAACGTATTTGTGGAAGACTTCACAAATATGATTAACTTTGAGCATTGTTTAGTTTAGTTAGAACATTCTTTTAACGTGCTTGCTACATGTAACCTTTCATTTAAGCTTCCTTTAGCAACATATTTTGACAACCTAAAGCAAAATATTTCCAACCAATGCACATTATTTTAAATATATTCAAGTGCATTATGAAAAAAAAGATAATGATTTTGAAGGTTTGAACCGAACATTAAAATTAAACTTTGCTTGTTGCTTTTTTAAGTTGACCAAATGTGTACATAAGACAGTATGGTCAAGCCTTTGATGATTTTATACATGTATGCACTGGCCATGTTTATAAATATTATAATATAATAATAAATAATAATACATCCTAAATTCCGTTATAGATTTATTTCAACTACATGTCTGACAAATTATTGCTGAGCATGTTTGTAGGTTTAATGCTAAAACAATATTTTTTTCATTATTGAATTTGTATAATAACGCAATGTGTACAGAACTCAAATTTAGAGACACTTTTCAAATGAATAGTACCACAGAATGTTGTTCCGGTTTTCTTATTTATATTATAGCGGAACGTGTTTGCGTAAAGACGTTACAATGAACACCGCAAAGTATGTCGATGACAAAAAAAGAATATCGTGACACTTTATATCTTGTCTCAGTAAAAGCAAGACAAGTGATTTTGACTTGTATATTAAGGCCCTCACTTCCCTGAGATAATTTTCCTCAACCTAGCGACGCTACTTAAGAAACCTATCAAAACGATAACAAAAACGAAAACTTTTGTTAGCTTAGCTTTGTCTTATAGATTAACGTTGCTATAGAAACACCAGTCTTACACGTTTGATTAAATTTGATTGCTGACATTGAAGAACATTTGTTTACGAATTGAATTTAGGGGGTATGTTTGATGCGAGTGGCGTATGACTAAAACAGTGATATATAGAATAAACTATTGGACTAGACAAATCATTTATGTACATGTAGGAGCTGACCTTAAAAGTAAAAAAAAGTAATACAAGAATTCACTGATCAAATAGTGCAGTAAGGTGAAACATTGTCAATTGTTGTTGTAATAAATTGAAAAAAAAAACAGCCTCACTTTTCTCTCATTATTTAAACATGTTTTCCTATGATGAGCTTTTGTACACAGACGAACCCACAAACGCACAAACTCGCGCGCACATACATACGTACGTACATACATTCACATACACACATACACGCATACACGCGTACACGCATTCACACACACGCACATACACATACACACACAAACACACACACACATACACACATACAAACATACACACATACACACATACAAAAATACACAAATACACACATACACACATTCACACATACACACATACACACATTCACACATACACGCATACACACATACACACACAATCAAACACACACACACACACACACACACACACACACACACATACATACATACATACACACATACACACATATACACACAGAAATAAACACACACACACACACACACACACACACACACACACACACACACACACACACACACACACACACACACACACACACACACACACACACACACACATACACACACCTACATACATACATAATTGATACATGTATGTTTGCACGTGTGTGTTTGTGTATGTGTGCTTATATATTGTTGAAGGACAGCCATCCATAAAAATATGTGCATCCATTTTATACATGTTGGCGAAATGTAATCTTTGTTAGAACGTTGGGTCTCAGCCTGGTATTATGCAAGGTATACCGGTATTGTGTCATGCAACAGTGCATATAGCATGCAAACAAGGTTATGACAATGTGATGTCATTCGCGACGCACAGCGACAACATCTTCCACGGCATGTATGCCTCTTGTTCACCAAATCGTTACTCACGTGTCGACAGTAAAGGCCGTCGCGTTATGTTGTCATGTACAATTCTTTTGAAAGTCTATACATCTGAATTATGTATATTCATTTGTGAAAGTGACGCGTTGATCATATTCCTAAGGCAGAGATTGCCAAACTATCTTCGAATATATTTTTTCGCAATAGAGATTTCGTTAATAACGATCATGAGGTCAATAATGCTTGTTTTATTGATAACGGTAAAATCCTTGAAATAAATTTATATCAAAAATATAATTCGTGTATCAATGAAATGGTGTAGATTAATGCATATAAATGACAACGGTAAATTACATATTCCCTGTTAGAATGATCAAGTATTCATATTTAACCTTGTCATGTTTGATAAATTCCATAAAAGATATTGCCTAAATAGACTCTACATTAAATATTATTCCCATTCAGTTGGACGACGCCCGTGAACGAGTGGTAGAGTCGTCTTGTAAATCATTGACTTAGTGTGGGATTGTATTTATCAACTTAAATTCAGCGAGGTTTTCATCAGACAGACACATATGCTTTTTTTTGCTATTATGAGTTTGATATTTTTCTCTCAAAAATGGATAACCTGAATTAGTAATACAACTTTCTAGACAGACGGGACTTGAATATATATCTAATACATTTATGCAATAGTGTTATAAAAAAGAGGTATTTTCTATTAATGTATATGGATTTTACTCCTATTCGTTTTTATACAAACGATGTAAATGCTGACACTTTATTTAAGACACTTTTTTTCAAATGTGTACTTGTATACTCGTGGGCCCTTCTTTTAGTTATCCAAACATATATCAACAATCGATATACCTACTAAATGGCAAACCATATTTCTTAAAACATCTTAAAAAGTTGTGACTACTAAATGGAATGGTTTGTTGCAAATAGCGGAAATGATGAAATGGTCTAAAACTGAAAACATGATTAAAATGTCAGGTTGGATACTCTGTCTCTAAATTATACGATAGAGTCACACATTAGATAATGTTTACAGCGACATATTTCCTTAAATTCAAGTCGAGAGTATAACTAATTACATTTTTAGGTTCTTCTGTACATAACCTTTAGTGAAAAGACATGCAATGCATTAAGAAATATGGAGTTCGTTTGATCCATACTTTATTTTGCGAATTATACAAGAATAAGCATATATGACAAAGTCCTATGAGCATTGCAACATATACCAAACTCCGAAAAGGCACAGAACAAAGGTATTTCACATGCAAGCCAAGCAAAAAGTAAGAACAAATTTGTGATGAGTCATTTAAAATTGACTTTCTGAATCATGAACAAACATGACCAGAGACGAATATATGGTTGTGATTTTAAATATTATTTATTGAATTTGAATGATTTTCAACATATTTCTCATAGCAAAATTATATCAAGATGATAAAATTTACACAGAGCGTGTGTGCGACATAAATGGACATGAGATGATGCATATTTTCATAAGGACGTAACGTCAAAACATTATGCTTGAACCATCGACTGTCCATGATACGATATTTCATACGCCATTTTAAACCATGAATGAGAGAAACGTTTTCCGATAACATTTGCAGGATTTGTGTAATTGTGCGATTTAATTTCGTGGCATGTCCCAAATGAAATTTCAAATATGGTCTCGCTTGGCTTTTTTTCAGCACGAGCGTGTTTTTCTGTCATTCGTCATTTAAAAGGAAGCTATATGTGCTAAAAACATATCTGCCATAAAATGCCGATATCTCTGCAAATTATGTAACGCCCGCTTTTCAACAAGTATTTTTCTGCATATGTCCTTCTTTCTTTTTATGTTTAACTGCTTCAATCCTTTTTACTTTCCCAGTAACCCTTTCGCTGTCTTTTTTGTCTTTTTTTTAAATATCTCTCTGTGTCCTAATGACAGCGCATCTGAAGGGTTGTTGTAGAATAGAAACCGGTATGTTTAGCCAGCTCGGGGTAAATTAAAAAGCAAGATTTCCGCTGGTAGCATCGCTAATAAGATTTGAATGCATCGGAAATAATTTACAAGTAAAATCGCACGTCTGTTTCGTAGTCAAAACATAAATAACGTTTTAAGTATCAAAGTCTGGAACGCTTCATTTTCTGAACGCCTAGCATAGACTATCAAAGACACCCTACAGTACCTTGGTTTAACAGACGTTATATTGACGCAGTCACTTTTCATTTTCACATGATAGGTCATACGACGCTTGGCTAAGTTGTAATAGTTATGTGCATGATGCAAAGTATAACGTGTATACTATTTTTTATATTTTGTTTGGCATCATTCACATAACAAGTTTCTCATTCATCGTTATTGATATAAATTTATTGCAAGGAACATTCATTAATTGGTGGTAATTGCATTTTGCATATACGAAAAACAATCTATGATGATATTTCAAAACTCCTAAAAATCATTTTGTCAAATCATTTCCAGTGAAATTTGTCTTGTTTTGCATTGTTGTTCTGCCATAAGTAGTCCATATAAACGTTAGAGGCATACCATACTTTCTTTATAGTTTAGCTTGATCCGAGGACAGCAAAAAAACAAACAAAAGGATAATTAGTATCTAAGAAAGAATAGAAAATTCTCATGATGATGAAGAATCGCCACATATTTTAGAATTTAAACTAAATGTAGACAAAAACACACAAATCATAGGGATTATATCACGTTTAAAAAATAACTATTTGTATTTATTTTTATTTTCTTTAACTGTTAAACATCTATAAAAAAAACTTGGAATGCGGGTATAAATTATCATACATTAAGGTTATGCTCTATCCTTTTTTGTCTTGAAGGAATACATAAAATGCGTCACGCCTTTCGTCTCAGAATCGTTTGTTTCTCGCTAAGTCGAACACAGAGTATGATGAATGGGATTCTTAAGGGATGCTGAGAACGTGTTTTTCTTCTACATTATATAAAATGAGAGTATTTCGATGGTAACGGGGCTATATTTGTAGCTGGATATTTAGGTCACAACTGATGTATTGGCCATTCTTGAAAGTCCTGCATTCGCGATATTATACTATGTTGTGAATGTGTTGTTGGGATGGAAATGATAATTTGGATCTCGTGTACCACTTATGGTATTATAGTTTGTATATGCAGTTATATGAATACTAAGAAAACTTAATTCCAATCCGATTTTCTCCTATGACCATGTAAATGAGATGTAGTCTATGTAAACAATACACATATTAAACTTTGAATATATTTTGTTAAAGTAGATTTTGTGTATGAAATTGAACGTAATGATTAAAATTAAATGAATCGATAACGCACACTATCGCAACAAGACGAAAATATTATGATTTGTTGAATATTTACTCAGTCGAAGTTGAAGATAAACATTTTTTTCAAAATAGTAACTTCCTTTTATCATTTCGCCTCTAATTTGTGTAGGTTTTGTTTTTAAATTCTGTGTTATTATTCGATAGAGAATCACAGTCTTTTAACTTGTATGCATTCCTACCACTTACATTTTGGAAATAGCCAGGTTCCATGTACTACATGTAACTATGTTATTGCGTTATATCTATTATACCTCTTAAATAAAGGGCTAACAGTGTATATCCATAATATATTTGAAACTGTCATCACAGTTTTGTTATTAATGCTCATAATATAAAACTTTTGAAAATACCGGTTAAATTAAGGCATTGTTGAACTGGTTTGTTATTTCTAATGTCACTCAAAATAGTAGATTAACACACATACAGCAGTACATGGAGTTCCAATTTGTATCAATACTATCTACATTTTATTGAAATATCCTATACTTCTATGCTAGTATGGTTTTATTACACAGAAAAGCCCGTTTAAGTATTAAACTATCATTCGATAACTTAATCTTAAAGTATATGTAAAAACATAAATTATATTGCCAGTCATAATGGTATAAAATGGCAATATTAAACTAACATTCAATAAATTGTCGGAGGTGTGCGTATACTTCCCGGGAGCGATAAATAAATAGACAATAAGATCCGCAAACATTATATATATATTGTTGACTTAGGTAGCTGGTAAGAACAGTAGCTCAGTGATTAAGTGTGCCTTTTGTCTATGTTTTCTTTAACTTAACTTAACTTAATGCATTAATCTATGTTCCATATAAACATCGTGCAGCACATGTCATTTGAAGGTATATCTGTGTAAACCGACCCTATTTATAAAGCTCGAGATAGTCCCCTTTTTAGATTTATGGATACTATGTTACATGTACATAGATAAAATCTGGAAAACATTTATCGTTCTTATCATTCAGAAAATAGCTTACTTTTAGTATACTTTCTGTGTAGACACATTAAAAGGACAAAGTGAACTCATATGAAAAAATAATATAAAGAATTATACTTTCTTGTAAATTAAAGAAAGAATATATATTTACAAGATGGATTTGATCGTGAGATATTCGGATTAGTGGTAGATCACCCTAACAATTACACCTATTATCGCAACTGTCAGCGGTATAAGAAATTTAATTTTTCTGTTCCCATCCTGCCCGTGAGATTGCCGGCTCAAAACAGAAACAGATTTGATGACATCTTAATGTTGCTAAATAATAAATTTCATACAAGGGAAACACGTGTTCAAGTTTTCAATTGTTGAGTGCGTTATCGTTCGTGAATCGGGGTGCGTACATCGTGTCGTTTGCGTGCGTTCGACGTTTCGTATGCGTGTGCAATCATTCGCGTTTCAGCATATCCGCACCTCTCAGACAAAACTGAAGAAATCGTAGCATTTTATAACGACATGTATTAGTCCGAATACGGCATGTCCCTTTGAATTAGTGGTGGACACCTAATAGCAACGCTAGCTTTGTAGCAGAGTTAACCAGTTTCACTAATACGTTTTAACCACACAATGTTGTTTATACATTCATGTATAAGTTTAAATTTATAGTTTGTTTGTATGTACTTATGTATTTCTACTAACGTATTTTAATTTTAACCTGATACACTCTATTTATTTTAAACGGTATCGCCGTTTGACCTTTAAAAGTCGGTGAGATGTAAACCTAAAAACAATACAAATATTACGTTCGTGTTTTTGATCAGTGCATACATGAGCTTTATTGGTGACCTAACAACGGCCATCAATTTATGATTTGTTTTGTTTTCCAGACACTGTTTTGTGTTTGGTCATTTTTTGTAATTTCTTCCATTATAGGAAATCGGTAGGATGTACTGTAGAGCTAGACGAATGGGTTCAAAATATGACCGAATGACTGATTATATCTATTTTTGAATAGGAAATATGTCCAAATATTTCTCATCATAGTTTGCTTCATTGATTTTGGTTGCGCTTAAACCATCATATCCTACTGAATATAACTTGGTAGTCGATTAATGGAAATCATTGTCGTGGCCGAAATATATTTATTATAGTTGTTGACAACAGAATTCATTAGCAAATTTTAATTAATGCTCTTTTTGTGCTTTTTGTCAGTCAGTAAAAATTAAATTACATCATCAAAGGAGGTTACATTTGGCATATTAAGTTGTGTCCTTGTCATGTTTTGGTGTTATGTCTATTTTATTTAATGCAATATGGCTTCAAAAAAAAGCTTTTTCATTTTCAGTAACTATATTTGGTACATTAAGACTTTATGAAACAAAGAGCGTGTTAATATTATGAATCCAATAACTCGCTACCAAACACCAACACAGTGTTAAAAGAGCCTCGCCATTGTTCCTAGCCTACGTTGCATAGATATTCCGTTATCCCAAGAAATTAGGACACTTATCACATACTGCAATTCTGATTAGTTCCAAGGGGATAAGTTAGATGTTACTGGGACTATTGATTTAATCCCATGCATGGTTAAATGAGTAAATCAGAATGAAATCTAAATATGAAGTAACACAATACCGTAAAACATTCAACAAATGTGATCTATAAATTGTAGGCAGATCGTTGATAGTTACTTTATTTCTTGTACTAAAGGATCATGTAAAACTGCTTGTCTACAGATTTATAAATAAATGTATCGTTCAGAGGGAACACACAGTGCCTTGAAAAATATATCTTTATTTCTAGTATATTTTCCTTACTTGGAGAACGATTATGAAATAGGGACACATATGTACTATGAAACTGATCTTAAAACGATCGGATATGCTCCATACAGCGCACGTTTACAACCTTCATGTATATCGACATGCACGTATATTTCGAAGGTAATTGCATTCGCTGCAAATACTGTTAAATCTTATTTAGATGGATAAAACTGAACTCACTTGCTATAAGGTCACAGGCAATTGCCAGTTAGGGAGAAATCGATGGAAAATGAGCTCGTCTACGATCAGTACTGAGCACAAGACTTGGTATAAGTATACGGTCTTATGAAGTCCTTATTGATAAAATTAAGACCGATTAACCGACTACTTATGCTTATTCATATCGTTTGCTATATTCTTTTTGTTTTCGAATAACCCCAGTGGACACAATTATGCAAATTATGGTCTATACAATCATCTTAAAACAACACACTGCTTGATTTGTCCCGTGTATTTTGATGTAACCCTCTAGTGAACTATTTCAACGTTAACTCGCCAAGGCTCGTTTCAGGCAAACTAGTTCACTCTCGTTTTGGGATCTTCCCATCTTACAGCTTATCCTAGTCTACATTCAAATATACATTGTACATGTACTTGCGGTAGAGATATTACAATCGAGTAGGACTGTAATGTCTGTTTGTTGGGTTTATCGTCCCAGCACCAGTATTTCAATTAATATTTAGCGACGGTGTACACACAAAGAAGAAACGGTGCTGCCTTCACTGTGTATAGCATGCCTTGAATTCCTGACATGATACATTGTACCACACCAAGTGACATTATCCTGACACTGGACAGACGCCGAAATCGTTTATGCAACCCAAAATATGTTGACGATTCTAACGGTGTGTTCTTTTTATACTTCACTTTATAAGAATAGGTAGTTTAAAATGCACACACGCTTTAGCTTGCTAACAAGCGATTACAAAACAAAGAAGATCGGCGTTTATACCGCGTTTGATTGATGGACTTACATTGCTATGGAAACGCTGATTTAGTATTAATGAAATTGACAGCGTGTAACTGACTGTACATTTATATTCTTATTGTATTGATCTGATTTTCATAGACTGTGGTGTCTCAGGGAATCTATAGGAACGTGAAATACAGTATATACATACATGTATGTATGTGTCTTCGGTGTTAAAAGTACCAGCAAAATTATAATAACTTTTGATTTCCTTATATGACAGTATATTCTTTGAAAACGGAAATTCTGGTTGATGATAAAAACAACAGTAAACATAACTATAATACTATTTTTAAAATGCCGAACATTTTATCAGATAAAAGTAAAAGTAACACACCAATTATAGGTGCTAAATATGGATTTCAAGTCATCTTATAACATATTATGAACTACATTAAGTCTGCGTCGAACGGTAAACTTCATCTGACTGCGTAAAAGGATTAATTATTCATATCTTAATCACTATCTCCTTGTCACTTGTGATGGATTGCATAATAGGTTAACAGCAATATAACGTTTATATTACGTTCAAACAACATAGCAAAAAGCTTAAAGGTTTGAAGAATTAATCGATAATATAGAAATATGTTTAATTACAATATAAGAACATTTTGTGTTTAGATTGTGTATGCTGACCATCGGTTAAAAATCAATAATGGAAAAAAATATTGAGAACAATCATACAAGAAATTTCCTTGGCTTGTGTATGTTTGATACTAATTAGTCATAGAGCTTCGTTTATAAACAAAATGAATATTTTTAAGCTAACTATCTACGAATTATTATGTATTGCCTATGAACCAGTCTCTAACACATATTATATAAGAAACACACTGATGGAAATCATCTAAGGTAGTGAATTCATGCTTTATTCAATATATGATCACTTAACACAGGACAATCACAAATATCGAAGAAGTAGAAACCTCAGGACAAGTTATTCGATTTCAAAGGTAATGGATATTTATGTTGAAATAAATTAACATATAAACAAAAATAAATCCAAAGCAGAAAACGCTTTTTGTCTAAATGTAAATATTTCATATTATAAGATGAACCCCGTTTGTTTAAAGGAATATTAAACAAATCGAAAATTAAGCCATCTTAAAGTATTTCGTACAGGGGAAATTAGAGCCTTTCTTACTTAATGTGGTTCAAAATTACAAATATCGATAGCAATGTACATATGGTACGATCTCTCTAGCATTCAAATTCAACAACCCTTTTATACATGGCTGATCTATTCCATTAATGGTTTTGCATTTTGGAGTGGACGCCAATGACAATGTGGTTCTTTATATTCTGCATTAAATTAGCTTGAAATTAACTAATGGTAAACTGTAAAGGATTTCATATCCACATATACGCAGTGTTGCAATTTTAAACTTATGCACCAGTTGTAAACCACGTGACCTATGGTTACTCTTTCACAGCGTCATACACATATAGTATTAGAGTCCCAAACTTACCTATAATTTAACCTATTAGTCAAGGACATGTTTTAAGAAGTGTTATTTTTTGCTCGCTCATCTTTGTAGATTTCGCATGAAAAGCATTCTTGAAGTCGAAATAGTTACCACTTTGTTGTAAACGAGTTAAAAAACAAAGAGCTTGATCATATCATAAGATATGACTTTATGTTTTATGTTATTTCACTTTTATAATGACATAAAATCACCATTTCGCATATGTATATGTCATTCAGCGGTTGCTGGATGTAACCACGCTAACCACAATGGTATTTGTTATTTGCAAAAAATGTTTTAGGTAAATAGGAAAAGATCCTATCAAAGTTTTCACAGATATTTAAATTTTATCTACCAGAAGACAACGGCAAACAAATGTGACAAAAACACAGAGACAAGACATAACACACATAAAGAAAAAACATCAGTTACCGCCTTGGAACGGTCATTCGGCAAAAGGGCCAACTGTGGTGCTTAAACCTGGTTTGTGGAGCGCTCCAACCTCGCACTTCCTGAAGGATTTTCTAGCAAACAACCAGTGTAAATAACAATATCCCGTCAAAGTGAAACAACTAGTAGTTTATTTAATTTCCATAAAGGCAATTAACTTGTTTTGAATGAGGATTAAATATAAATCAGGATGAACGGACTGTGGCAATTAACTGTAAAGAAGTCGACGTCAATGCTATAGATTGCTTGGGAACGTTTTAATGTGTTTACGTAAAACTAGGTTATATACTAACGTGTCAAGAGAAAATTGAATTTTCAATGTAACTTGCAAACATTTTCTAATATGAGTCTTGTGATACGAACTAGTTGAAGAAAGTACACATATTGTTTTATTAATTTCAAAAACAGACCCACAAATCGTAAGCGTGCTTTTGATAGGGAAATAATAATCTTTGTTAAATATCCTTTTACCGCTGCAATAAAACACGGATAATACATCAGTAAAATATCTGGGCGTCCGTGGCCTAGTTTTTAAATCGTTGGACTACGGATAAGCGGGTCTCGGGTTGGGACGGAATTAACCATGTGGTGCAAGTCTTTGAGCAAGATTATTTCCTCCATATTGGTTCAGGTATTAAGTAACTGAGTATTAGTTCTACCCAGGAAGAGGGCAGTCGACAATGATTAATTCAAGTTGAAGTAAGTTGTCTCCCAATCGATTATAAATAAATAGGCTTAAACTAAAAAGAACGATATATTTACTTTGCATGCGCTTAGTAGAGAATGTAGATGTTATTGTTATATATTATTATATGTTATAATATATTAGCTTATGTAAAATCACCTCAGGCAGACATTAATGCAGTTTGACTAATAATAAATATATGAAGGGTTTCAGTCTATAACAAAGTAGTTGCATTATCCTAACCTGCGCCCCACACACTGTATATAAACAGGATAGTAAATAACACCAATTTCGATTATGTCATGTTCGTATAGATTTCTTATTAGTTAATATTGGTTAAAAATAAACCTAATATGTATAAGTTTAAATAACAAACAACTTACAACAAAAAAGACACTGTGATTATAAATAATGATGCCATAAATTTGATACATATCAGTATCGCCTAACAACCTATTTACACCATTCGGTAACTGAGCATCTAGTTCTTGTTAAATCACGAATATGATTAATGCGATCCTATCGGACTTTGAACAAGACAACATGGTTTTGGCCAATAATTTTCCAATGAACTTCGTGACCAAAAACTAGGTTATGTTCCATGAACTTATTTACGAACTTTGAAGCTTTGTGTCATACACACTCTGTCTCTAAATTATACGATAGAGTCACACATTAGATAATGTTTACAGCGACATATTTCCTTAAATTCAAGTCCAGGGTAATGCTAATTACAATGTAAGGTTCTTCTTTACATAACTTTTAGTGGAAAGAGAAGCAATACATTGAGAAATAGGGAGTTCGTTTGATCCCTACTTTGTTTTGCGAATTATACAAGTTGTGGCTGATGACTTTTGTCGAATTTTAAATATTTTTATTTATTGAAATTGAATGATTTTCAATGTATTTTTCATAACAAAATTATATCAAGATGATAAAATTTAAACACAGCGTGCGTGCGATATAAATGGACATGAGATGATGAATATCTTCATATGGACGTAATGTCAAAACATTATGCTTGAACCATCGACTGTCTATGATACGATATTTCATACGCCATTTTTAATCATGGTTGAGAGAAACGTTTTTCCTATAACATTTGCAGGAATTGTGTACTTTTGCGATGGTCTCTCTTGGCTTTCTTTTTTCAGCACGAGCGTGTTTTTTTGTCATTCGTCGTCTAAAAGGAAGCTATATGTGCTAAAAACAAACTGCTAATAAACGCCGATATATCTGCCAGTTAAATTATGTAACGCTCGCTTTTCAACATCTCCTTTTCTGCACATGTTCTTCTCTCTCTTTATTTTTGTACTCCTTCAATTCTTTTTACTTTCCTTCTAACCCTTTCGCTGTCTTTTTTGTCTTTTTTAAAAATTTGTCTCTGTGTCCCAATGACAGCGCATTTTAAGGTTTGATGTAGAATAGAAACCGGAATGCTTTGCCAGCTCGGGGTAAATTTAAAAGCAATATTTCTGCTGGTAGCATCGCTAATAAGATTTGAAATCATCGGAAATAATTTACAAGTAAAATCGCATGTCTGTTTCGTAGTCAAAACATAAATAACGTTTTAAGTATCCATGTCTGGAACGCTTCATTTTCTGAACGTCTAGCATAGACTGTCAAAGACATCCTACAGTACCTTGGTATAACAGACGTTATATTGATACTTTTCATTTTCACATGATATTTGCATCGTCCACTAAATTGTTAACATTTTATTTAATAGAAATATGCATTACGGTAATTTAATAACAATGCGAAGTGAGAATGTGAGCTGAACAAAAATATTGACATTATTGTGCACCACAACAAAGATTCACTACGAGGGTGAAACTAATTTAAAAAAATAATTATTCATACTTTTCACATGATAAACTTACTTTAATTGGGTTCTCCGCACAAAGACACTTAAAAGGTCATGCGGCGCTTAGCTAAGTTGTAATAGTTATGTGCATAATGCAAAGTATAACGCGTATACTATTTTTTATATTTTGTTTGGCATCATTCACATAACAAGTTTCACATTCATCGTTATTGATATAAATACATTGCAAGGAACATTCATTAATTGGTGGTAATTGCATTTTGCGTATACGAAAAACAAGCTATGATGATATGTTAAAACTCCTAAAATCATTTTGTCAAATCATTTCCAGTGAAACTTGTCTTGTTTTGCATTGTTGTTCTGCCATAAGTAGTCAATATAGACGTTAGAGGCATACAATACTTTGTTTATACTTTAGCTAGATCCGAGGACAGCAAAAAAAAGGATAATTTGCATCTAAGAAAGAATAGAAAAGTCTCATGATGATGAAGAATCGCCACATATTTTAGAATTTAAACTAAATGTAGACGAAAACACACAAATCATAGGGATTATATCACGTTTAAAAAATAACTATTTGTATTCATTTATTCATTTATTTTTTCTTTCTTTAACTGTTAAACATCTTTAAAAAAACTTGAAATGCGGGTATAAATTATCATACATTAAGGTTATGCTGTATCCTTTTTTGTCTTGAAGGAATACATAAAATGCGTCACGCCTTTCGTCTCAGAATCGTTTGTTTCTCGCTAAGTCGAACACAGAGTATGATGAATGGGATTCTTAAGGGATGCTGAGAACGTGTTTTCCTTCTACATTATATAAAATGAGAGTATTTCGAGGGTAACGGGGCTATATTTGTAGCTGGACATTCAGGTCACAACTGATGTATTGGCCATTCTTGAAAGTCCTGCATTCGCGATATTTTACTATGTTGTGAATTTGTTGTTGGGATGGAAATGATAATTTGGATCTCGTGTACCACTTATGGTATTATAGTTTGTATATGCAGTTATATGAATACTAAGAAAACTTAATTCCAATCCGATTTTCTCCTATGACCATGGCAATGATTAATGTAAATGAGATGTAGTCTATGTAAACAATACACATGTTTAACTTTGAATATATTTTGTTAAAGTAGATTTTGTGTATGAAATTAAACGTAATGATTAAAATTAAATGAATCGATAATGCACACTATCGCAACAAGACGAAAATATTATGATTTGTTGAATATTTATTCAGTCAAAGTTGAAGATAAACATTTCTTTCAAAATAGTAACTTCCTTTTATCATTTCGCCTCTAGTTTGTGTAGGTTTTGTTTATAAATCCTTTGTTATTATTCGATAGAGAATCACAGTCTTTTAACTTGTATGCATTCCTACAACTTACATTCTGGAAATAGCCAGGTTCCATGTAGTACATGTAACTATGTTATTGCGTTATAGCTATTATAACTCTTAAATAAAACGTTAACAGTGTATATCCATAATATGTTTTAAACTGTCATCGGATTTCTTCTTCTTATCACATTCTTGTTATTAATGCTCATAATATAACACTTTTGAAAATACCGGTTAAATTAAGGCATTGTTGAACTGGTTTGTTATTTCTAATGTCAGCCAAAATAGTAGATTAACACACATAAAGCAGTACATGGAGTTCCAATCTGTAGCATTACTATCTACATTTTATTAAAGTATCCTATACTTCTATGCTAGTATTGTTTTATTACACAGAAAAGCCCGTTTAAGGATTAAATTATCATTCGATAACTTAATCTTAAAGTATATGTAAAAAATAATTATATTGCCAATCATAATGGTATAAAATGGGAATATTAAACTAACATTCAATAAATTGTCGGAGGTGTGCGTATACTTGCCGGGAGCGATAAATAAATTGACAATAAGATCCGCAAACATTATGTATATATTGTTGACTTAGGTAGCTGGTAAGAACAGTAGCTCAGTGATTAAGTGTGCCTTTTGTCTGTTTTCTTTCACTTAACCTAACGTAATGCATTAATCTATCTTCCATATAAACATCGTGCAGCACATGTCATGTGAAGGTATATCTGTGTAAACCGACCCTATTAATAAAGCTCGAGACAGTCCCCTTTTTAGATTTATGGATACTATGTTACATGTACATAGATACAATCTGGAAAACATTTATCATTCTTATCATTCAGAAAACAGCTTACTTTTAGTATACTTTCTGTGTAGACACATTAAAAGGACAAAGTAAACTCATATGAAAAAATAATATAAAGAATTATACTTTCTTGTAAATAAAAGAAAGAATATATATTTACAAGATGGATTTGATCGTGAGATATTCGGATTAGTGGTAGATCACCCTAACAATTACACCTTTTATCGCAACTGTCAAGCGGTATTAGACTGTTTAATGTTTCTGTTACCATTTTTCCCGTGAGATTGCCGGCTCAAAACAGAAACATATTTGATGACATCTTTATGTTGCCAAATAATAAATTTCATACAAGGGAAACACATGTTCAAGTTTACAATTGTTGAGTGCGTTATCGCTTGTGAATCGGCGTGCGTACATCGTGTCGTTTGCGTGCGTTCGACGTTTCGCATGTGTGTGCAATCATTCGCGTTTCAGCATATCCGCACCTCTCAGACAAAACTGAAGAAATCGTTGCATTTTATAACGACATGTATTAGTCCGAATACGGCATGTCCCCTTGAATTAGTGGTAGGACACCTCATCACAACGCTCATTGTAGCTTTGTAGCAGTGTTAAACAGTTTCTCTAATATGTTTTAACCACACAATGTTGTTTATATGAAGACGGTGAGATAGCCGAATATTTCAAGAAACCAATAAAGTGTAATTTCAATGTTGCCGAATAATAAATTATTACTCATACTGGTTTATGCAACACAAATAGGGCGTACCATTACTTCTTTATGTAGAGAAAACAGACGGGCAGACGTAGCTTGTATGTGTTGTCGCATTGGGCATACTTAGCACACTTTTTCATTTCATCTAAAGCGAGAAATTTAGTCTGAATGTGTTCCTTTTAAGGAACCATTATCAGCTAACCATAGTTTACTACATTATGTTGACATAAACCATATTTGGATTAGTACTTTAATGTATATAACATGAAGGAACTATGTAAAATCGTGTCCGATTCTAAACTTGGTTAATTTCTTTACAAGTTTTGTATCTTAATAACTCATTAATTTTAATTTAAACAGTTTATTATACAATTTGCTTTTATTTATCATTCATACATGCATAAGTTTAAATTTATAGTTTGTTTGTATGTACTTATATATTTCAACTAACATTTTTTAATTTTAACCTGATAACCCTATTTATGTTAAACGGTATCGCCGTTTGACCTTTAAAAGTCGGTGAGCTGTAAACCTAAAAACAATACAAATATTACGTTCGTGTTTTTGATCAATGCATACATGAGCTTTATTGGTAACCTAACAACGGCCATCAATTTATGATTTGTTTTGTTTTCCAGACACTGTTTTGTGTTTGGTCATTTTTTGTAATTTCTTCCATTAGAGGAAATCGGTAGGATGTACTGTAGAGCTAGACGAATGGGTTCAAAAGGTGACCGAATGACTGATTATATCTATTTTTGAATAGGAAATATGTCCAAATATTTCTCATCATAGTTTGCTTCATTGACTTTGGTTGCGCTTAAACCATCATATCCTACTGAAAATAACTTGGTAGTCGATTAATGGAAATCATTGTCGTGGCCGAAATATATTTATTATAGTTGTTGACAACAGAATCCATTAGCAAATTTTAATTAATGCTCTTTTTGTGCTTTTTTTGTCAGTCAGTAAAAATGAAATTTCATCGAAGGTTATTTTTGACATATTAAGTTGTTTCCTTGTCATGTTTTGGTGTTATGTCTATTTTTCAATGCAATATGGCTTCATGAAAACGCCTTTTTTCATTGTCAATAACCGTGGTTGGTACATTAAGACTTTATGAAACAAAGAGCGTGTTAATATAATAAATCCAATAGTTCGCTTCGAAGAACCAACACAGTGTGAAAATTGCCGCGCCATTGTTCCTAGCCTACGTTGCATAGATATTCCGTTATCCCAAGAAATTAGGACACTTATCATATACTGCAATTCTGATTAGTTCCAAGGGGATAAGTTAAATGTTACTGGGAATATTGATTTAATCCCATGCATGGTTAAATGAGTAAATCAGAATGAAATCTAAATATGAAGTAACACAATACCGTAAAACATTCAACAAATGTGATCTATAAATTGTAGGCAGATCGTTGATAGTTACTTTATTTCTTGTACTAAAGGATCATGTAAAACTGCTTGTCTACAGATTTATAAATAAATGTATCGTTCAGAGGGAACACACACTTCCTTGAAGAAATATATCTTTATTTCTAGTATATTTTCCTTACTTGGAGAACGATTATGAAATAGGGACACATATGTACTATGAAACTGATCTTAAAACGATCGGATATGCTCCATACAGCGCACGTTTATCACCTTCATGTACAGAGACATGCGTGTATATTTCGAAGGTTATTGCATTCGTTGCAAATACTGTTAAAACTTATTTAGATGGATAAAACTGAACTCACTTGCTATAAGGTCACAGGCAATTGTCAGTTAGGGAGAAATCGATGGAAAATGAGCTCGTCTACAATCAATACTGAGCACAAGACTTGGTATAAGTATACGGTTTTATGAAGTCCTTGTTGATAAAATTAAGACCGATTAACCGACTACTTACTGTATGCTTATTCATGTCGTTTAATATGTTCGTTTTGTTTTTGAATAAACCCAGTGGACACAATTATGCAAATTATGGCAGTTATTGGAATTGTTCTTTTTGTTATCTGTCAAAATTGTTATATCTGGAGAACCAACTACAGTGTAATCAAAGGCAGAAAAATAGAACACACTTCAACTTATATCATATTCCCGTTTCATGGAAAATACTATAACCTTTTTCTGTCCAGTGTAATGGGTGTAACAGTAAATTCTTAACAGGGTCGTGTTCAAAGCCCATACAATCATCTTAAAACAACACACTGCTTGATTTGTCATTTGTATTTGATGTAACTGCCTCTGATGATAACGATAAATGCTTAATACGACTGTCTTATCAACCATAAGCCTTATGTTTTTCCCGGATTATCTGGCCTGAGTACTTCATGGGATCACATTGAAGTGAAATAATATACTAATGCCTAGATGTAAACGGAAGGACACTTACATTTTTTTAAGAAAAGAGCAGTTGGTATAGGTATGATAGAGAAAATGAAACGATTATAGACGTCATTTCAAATGCCTTTTTCGTCTTGAGATTGGTAGAAATACTGCTTTTCCTTATAATGTAGCTTTAGTGGAAAATCTTCTTGCACAATGGTTCTCACACATTGGAAAAGCATTTACCGTAATATTCCAACGCGACCGGGAATTGTAAGTCCGTATATACAAGCGGTAAGCAATGACATATTTTCATCATTCTTTTGAAGCAGGAAACGACACTACTGCTTAAATAATAAACAAATATTGCGAGTGATATTTACATAATAAAAGGAATGGAGATGGAGCGAAAGTACATACCGTTGTCTGACCTTAACATGCTCCGTAGTATTAACACATTATTCCTTGTACACAATAGCTAAAACCAAACCAAACTGTTGTGTTAAGGTTATGTAAACGGTTATTTTGTGATGGCGCAATAATCCAGACAAAATGTGGTTTTGAGCTCGTAGTTAGTCAGAAAAGGAATAAACCAAAGCATTGGGTATAAGTTTACAACCCTCTAGTGAACTATTTCAACGTTAACTCACCAACTCTCGTTTTGGGATCTTCCGATCTTACAGCTAATCCTAGTCTACATTCAAATATGCATTGTACATGTACTTGCGGTAGAGATATTACATTCGAGTAGGACTGTAATGTCTGTTTGTTGGGTGTATCGTCCTAGCACCAGTATTTCAATTATTTAGCGACGGTGTACACACAAAGAAGAAACGATGCTGCCTTCACGGTGTATAGAATGCCGTGAATTCCTGACATGATACATTGTACCACACCAAGTGACATTATCCTGACACTAGACAGACGCCGAAATCGTTTATGCAACCCAAAATATGTTGACGATTCTAAAGGTGTGTTCTTTTTTACACTTCACTTTTTATTAGAATAGGTAGTTAAAAATGCGTACACGCTTAAGCTTGCTAACAAGCGATTACAAAACAAAGAAGATCGGCGTTTGATTGATAGACTTACATTGCTATGGAAACGCTGATTTAGTATTAATGAAATTGACAGCGTGTAACTGACTGTACATTTATATTCTTATTGTATTGATCAGATTTTCATGGACTGTGGTGTCTCAGGGAATCTTTAGGAACAGGAAATACCGGATATACATATGTATGTGTCTTCGGTGTTAAAAGTACCAGCAAAATTATAATAACTTTTGATTTCCTTATATGACAGTATATTCTTTGAAAATGAAATTCTGGTTGATGATAAAAGCAAAAGTAAACATAACTATAATACTATTTTTAAAATGCCGAACATTTTATCAGATAAAAGTAAAAGTAACACACCAATTATAGGTGCTAAATATGAATTTCAAGTCTACTTATAACATATTATGAACTACATTAAGTCTGCGTCGAACGGTAAACTTCATCTGACTGCGTAGAAGGATTAATTGTTCATATCTTAATCACTATCTCGTTGTCACTTGTGATGGATTGCATAATAGGTTAACAGCAATATAACGTTTATATTACGTTCAAACAACATTGCAAAAAGCAAAAATGTTTGCAGGATTAATCGATAATATAGAAATATGTTTAATTACAATATAAGAACATTTTTGTTTAGATTGTGTATGCTGACCATCGGTTAAAAATCAATAATGGAAAAAATATTGAGAACAATCATACAAGAAATTTCCTTGGCTTGTTTATGTTTGATACTAATTCGTCATAGAGCTGTGTTTATAAACAAAATGAATATTTTTAAGCTAACTATCTACGAATTATAAAAACAGATTCCAAATTAATATGTATTGCCTATGAACCAGTCTCTACCACATATTATATAAGAAAAACACTGATGGAAATCATCTAAGGTAGTGAATTCATGCTTTATTCAATATATGATCACTTAACACAGGACAGTCACAAATATCGAAGAAGAAGAAACCTCATGACAAGTTATTCGATTTCAAAGGTAATGGATATTTATGTTGAAAAAAATGTACATATAAACAAAAATAAATCCAAAGCAGAAAACGCTTTTTGTCTAAATGTAAATATTTTAAATTATAAGATGAACCCCGTTTGTTTAGAACGATTTAAAGGAATATTAAACATTATCGATAATTAAGCCATCTTAAAGTATTTCGTACAGGGGAAATTAGAGCCTTTCTTACTTAATGTGGTTCAAAATTACAAATATCGATAGCAATGTACATATGGTACGATCTCTCTAGCATTCAAATTCAACAACCCTTTTATACATGGCTGATCTATTCCATTAATGGTTTGGCATTTAGGAGTGTACGCCAATGACAATGTAGTTCTTTATATTCTGCATTAAATTAGCTTGAAATTAACTAATGGTAAACTGTAAAGGATTTTATATCCACATATACGCAGTGTTTCAATTTTAAACTTATGCACCAGTTTTTAATCCAGGTGATCTACGGTTACTCTTTCACAGCGTCATACACATGTAGTATTAGAGTCCCAAACTTACCTTTAATTTTACCTATTAGTCTGGGACATGTTTTAAGAAGTGTAAAATTATTTTTTGCTCGTTCAACTTTGTATATTTCGCATGAAAAGCATTCTTGCATTTCCACGAGACGAAATACATCTGTATACAATAAGTGTTTTGATATATAGTCTACATAGCGCTTCTATGAGAGTTTAGAGTTTTCTTAAAGACAGTTTTAAAATAAAAATTAGGCCTTCTCCACAAACTCAACATAAAGAACATTGACACTATGTCTTGAAAATGTAAAAATAAAGTTCATAAAAATATAAGAGGCGAACTTTTCACGTAATGTAAGGATTTATGGTGCTGATTCATATAATGTAATCCAAACGTTGTGCTGTCGCTAATCTTTTCATAGCACTGTTATATGATACAACGGTAGACTGCGCACTGATTGCCTGAGAGTTTGATCATGCATTTTAAGTTGATTTCTCTTTATGTCATTAATGGTTAATTACGTAGTACGAAGACACATTTTCATGTTTTTAAATGTACATTATATATTATGAGATTTGACTTAGTAATGTATCCACTCAATTTCGAGCCAAATCATGGGCAAAAACGAAGTATCTTTAAAAAAGAAAAATCTCAACTTTTGATGTCCTGTGCGAAGAAGCTAGTGTCATATGTTTCCAACGATTACTCTTTTTTTATTTTATGTCAGTTCGGCATCTTTTCTGTGGATTTAGTTTTACAAACAACATTCGCCGCATAGAGCGCGTTCCAGAATATTTATTTAAAACAACACAAAAAATTGTGATATACAGACTTCACTTATTTCTGAAATCTCATTTAATTTTGCAAGTTTTGGTTTTCAAATTGTCATTTTTATTTCCGGTAAGCAATTGAGGGGAACCGAAAATGTCAGAAGATCTACATTAGTCAATATGCATTTAAGGGTCATAATCAAGAGGCTCAAGACGTCGCCTTTTTTATTTGTAAAAAATAATATTTTTTTAGAAAACCATAGTAAAACATTGAAAAAAAAACGTGAAATTTCCTTCATGCTTTTTATGTGCAGGAAATTGGGTTTTATTTCAAGTATTATAAATGAGATTGACACTCTAAAAGTCAAACACGTAAAAGGTAAAAACCCTAAATTAGTTGTACTGTCGTTATTAACTAGTTGAACTTGAAAGTGAATCATCTTTCGGTTACAGTTTATGGGTTACTAAACATGTTTTGCCAAACTTTTATGCGTTTCTATATGGCAAACGACTAAGCTTTCTTTATCAAAACATGCATTTATTCTATGAAGTGACAGATTGCTTCTGTTTGGGCTGGTATTTTACATTTATCGGTATTTCGGTTTGTCTTATAAGCGAATATCATTCTTTAAAGCTATCCAGAAAATGTATACATTACTATTAAATGTAGAGGTATGACCAGTCACTATTTTTCAGTACCCGGATCAAACACCATTGTATCAGGCAGCTAAGTACGCTAAGAAAGAAAATATTGGTAAGTAATAGTAAAAGATTAACATCGAAACTATCATGTAGACGTAAAATATAATAATATAATGAACAAGGATTAAGACATCTTCTTTACTTGGGGTCATAATGCTCGTATTAGGCTTCTCTCTTTTAAACTTTATAATCAACGCATATCCACTTCTACGCGTACACTAATACTTATGGAGTAGTGAAAGTTCTTTCCTACTAACGAACCGTTGTTGTTACAAATAAGATTTAGATTTTCTGGACGTCATCCGCGCCCCAAAATGTAAATTGATATTGATAGCTAAATGTAGTGAATGCATTGTCATAGTTTTATTGAGTGTTGATATAATTAGATTTGTCTAGATAGAAGCCTCAACGCACGTTTCATATTTCATATATGCGAAAGCCTACTGTTAACTACTGTTAAAGGGTGGCTGTCAAAGATGTCAGTAACAATATATTTTTTAAATAATAATCTCTCAAAGATGGGAAATGGGTCTTTTGCACTCAAACATGGATATGATACTTCTTGAAAATGTTAAAAGGGGAATTTGAGATTGAACAAGATATCAAGTTTCTTATATTGTATCAATTACTTTTGATTTCTGTCTCCAAATGTGTCAGGTTGTATCAGCCATGGCTGTTGAAGTAAGTCTTTCACACAGAATCATTTACCATAAAAAGATGTCTTTCATCGGAATGGAATTTCGAAAAGCTTTAATTTGTGGTAATATTTTAATATTAAACAGACGGACCGTCCATATAGAAAGACAGATTACAATTAATAAAACAACAGAGGCGTTTCATCGCACCGGAACAGTTATCCCCATATTGGCGAAGTCCGACTAATTTTAGGTGGAGGAAGGCTCCAGACAAACGTCTGGATAGAACCGACAGCGAACCACATGTTAATTGGAACATAATATAATGGAATAACATGGAACATAATAGTTCGGTACCCGAACCTACACGACAAGATGAAAAGATGTTACAAGTCGTCAATTTGAACCGCTCGGCTACAATCACCTCTTCTAGAACTAGATTTAAGATAAACAGTTTTACGGCAGCCAGGTCAAGTGGTAATTTTGTTTAGGTTGTTTTAATGCTTGAATACAGTGACACATGGAGCTTACAAGATGAATGTAATGACACTGACACACTTTGATGCCACTGTGTTCTTACTGCGATATGTTGACCCCGCCCCACTACACCCTCCATTTAACATAGTTTTTAAAACACTTAGATTGTATCATACTTGCATTTGTGACAGATTCAATATGCATTTAGACGCATTCCCTATTTGTTTCTGTAGTTTGCTTTTATGCGTTAAATACATTCCGTAAATACCTACATGACGTGTTATAATGGCAAATACCTGTTGTTTTTAAGGCTTCCCTTTTTAATATTATATATCTGACCTAACAGAAACATCAGTATCTAAGCAGTTACAAACTGTCAAGGAATATATTTTTGAAGAAAAAGTATTGATTTTATTTCTTAATAATAGTCGATTCAATATTTTCTTGAGTGTGTTTATTGTAAGAGATATATTTATATAAGCATGAATAATTTTAATATATTTAAAATAAAAGCAATTATTTGCTTCTCAAACAGTATAAGAACTATTGATAACGATGACAAGCGATATACTTTAGAATTGCAATAAATGTACTACAAAAAATAAATATGTCAATGTCACAATCAATATATCAATGTTTATTTCCTGAGTTTTTATTTTGTATTCCAGAAAGTGAGAAGAGATCTAAAGTCGAGCATTACTTTTTTATAAATATTTCTAGCTGTTTCTTAAACAAAGACTTGTTGAGACATTGTTGGCATTGATATATCATTGCATGTAAGCTGTTGCTTAATAATGCCCCATAAGAAGAAAAAATGATCTGATTAAGGTCTTTTTGGTAACACTCAACTCGAGACTCGACCTCATTTACACGCGACTATTGAAGTTCGTATTTGCCATGTATTACCTACTTCCATAATGCGCTTATATAGAGCGTTAATCCGTATCCGGGTCAAAGGATCATTTACTGTTTCTCGGGCATACTTAAAGATGTTAAAATACCACACAACTGCCGCTTTGATTAAAATCTATATAAGAAGATAAATGGAATTGTAGATCAGTATTTAAAATTGAAATTGAAATTAATGATGGTTGACATAAACTCTACAAATATACATTGTGGTCACCCCATCTGAGATAGTATTAGAAGTTTTCCTTTTGTATATACAAATGACAAACTAAAATGAGTTAGCATACGTACTCTGGAATTAGGCATATGATGATGGTTGAGACCTGGTCGGCGCTGATTAAGGATTATGAAATATAATTCTAGGTACCAACCATATGATTTCACTTTTTTTTTGGCGACTTTCTTATTCATTTATTGTGAGTTCATTATCAAATCTAGTATGAATGATTTAGATTCAAATATCTTGTTTTGTACATAATCATATATTTTGTTAGTTGCCTTGTATTTTAAATGGTCATCAAAAATTACCTAGAATAATGTACGTGAATCTGCACCGATTTTGACATAATTACAGAGTCTAATAATAAAGACAGATTGGCTAAAACATTTTTTCCTTAAATGTTACATGTAGCAACATATCATAAAATATGACATTTAATAAAAATTGATAGAATTAGCACTATACGTCTAATAATAGCTATTCCATTTTTTTTTGACAATGAAACTTGTTTCTACGTTATCTGTAAAAACTAGGTAATAACAAATCATATTAAGCTATATTGTAAGGTCGATGTCTACCACACAAATACATGTATGTATGATCAAGCATCAGCCCTTTGGTATAAACATTACAATTGCGTTGAACGATAGCAACAAGCTGGTGTACTTAGTAAACGACATTCTTTAGCGTACATTTTCCTCAGACGATATGTAATAAGATTCAATATTAAATATCTGTATCAAATCATGCACGGCAATTTCACTATTCGATCGATTGAACTTGTCGATCCATAAAGTCAATAAAAACCTGAACACACTTTCAATTGCTTAAGAAATAAAGCGACAATAGAAAGATAATATAACTGGACAGAAACATGTGATTATTAATACGATCCTTTCAAAAATTGTATATAATACAGTTTTCGTTAGCTAATTTACTTTCCTATATAATGAACACTGTATAACTGTTTCGCAAACCATATACTTAATTCGGTAATTGACTTAATGATTTCTTTATATCATATAATAAATCTTGGAAATAATGTAATCAAAATGCTATAGACATGTGCCGTGTTATTAAGCAATAGAATTAACGTGATTGAATTCACTGTTATAGCGAATGTCCAGCCGAGTGTTAAAATAAGACTGTATAAAACATAGGCTTAACGATATTCTAAGAATTCTTCCCATATTTGTTTGCTAATAGCGTTTAATGTGGTCATTATCCTAATAAAAGTTCATGTATTTATGCTTAATGTGGCAGATTTAACTATTAACATTTTTGGTTTTAAGAAATGCATGCAGGTCTCTGTAAATGTTAAAGTGTCCAAACTCATTTGTGTGTACAAGAAATAATGACATCACAATTAAACGTTAGAAGCAAAAGAAATATATTTTCATTTGGCAGCTTTGATCCATATGCAATGAGTTATGCTGTCAACGAATTTAATAGGACAAGAATCATAGTAAAAGGTTCCCTCACTGCGTAATCATTGTGTCACACTCCATATTAAATTCTATTTGAAAAGCTTAAGGAAATTCTGGTTGTTATTTTTAAAATGTCATATATATTTCAATGAATTGATTATTAGTGTATTTTTTTTCTTTTCGTTTGTGGACAACTTGCGTCAAAAATGTTTGCAGAAGGAAGTTTTTGAGTGATATTGACTAAAACGATAATTGTACTAGGTATGTTATTTTACTGTGCTTACTTAAACGCTACACAATCCAAATGAAAGATACTTCATAATCGTAACATGCACAAATATTTGAGAGAGTATTAGTTCTTTGAAATGAGGTTATATGAAGTTCCTCTCATAAAAGCTGTGAACTGTTCCAGGCAATTTAAAAACATGTTCCTTAATGCTGTCATTAAAAAGAAATAATTTGGCGGCGAGAACGAATATGGTGATTTAATTCGCATTTTAATTAAAAGGTTAGAGAATGCGCGGTTTTACTTTCTTTGCCCGTTTAATGTCCCGCTCTAAAATAACGTATAGTTTGACGGAGAAATAACTGATCTTAGTCACTTTTTTCTCATCTAGTATATCTCTTTAAATAAACATTTAAAATGTGTTTATTTATTGCAAAAAATGATATGGATAGAGACGAGAAAGATTCAGTAGAAATGGAACCTGCGAGTGAACCTTTTCTTTCACGGGGGAATTAGTTATAAAGTAGAAAAAGATGACCTCTGGCAATGTTGAATTTAGTTCCAACCATTCTTATTTGAATAATAAAACATTTTACCTCACCTACGTTAATCTCAAGTATATTGCATGCTTTTAAATACAGCAGAAACTATTTATTGATCCTAATATTATTTCATTTAACACTTGCATCAACAAATAAACTAAAACAATTTTAATCGAGTATCTTCATTTTATGTTCACATTAAATCCAGAAAATAACGGAAACCTGTTGTATAAATATAAAAACATTTATCAGTGTGAACAAATTTAAAATAATTTAAAACTATGACACAATGATGCGTTGTTAATGATCAGGAAAGGAATGTGGATTCTAAGCTGACGCTTACCAAGCAAGTATAATGTATTTTACTTCTTGTGTCTTGTAAACACACTTCTTTTGGCAAGGTAACTTGAATGTTAAACAAAATAGTATATTCAAAGTTTTAGATAACATTATTTTAATAATGATTATTTAATAATAATAATAATAATAATAATAATAATAATAATAATAATAATAATAATAATAATAATAATACACACTATTAAGTGTCAATAAAATATTCAGAATGAGGAACTTTTATCTGTAATGTACATGACTTTCAGATATTAACAATGGCAAAGGCAAAAATATCAAAAACTAAGTCGTATCTTCTTGGAGAACCAGTAACAGTTTTAACGGGCAGCAAGCTACCATCATTGAGTAGGAGTCTTGGACATTTTCTACATCCCCATATTGAACTAAAACAAACAATAAGACAATCAACAGCAATTAATATTACAGAAATAGCAAAGTTTTGGTTGAAAGCTAGACTTCCAATAAAGGATCATCAGAGCTGGAATCTTTTAAAGAAAATCAAAGGTCGAACCAATTCACCAAATCAACTTGCAAAAGAGGCAGACTTGCTTGATGATCCAAGCTTGATGATGTTTTTGATGTTGCTCATGCCAACGCTCTTACCAGTCCATCAGTACTACAAGAAGATAAGGTTTTTTTTGCTAGTCTGTGAAAAAGGAAGAAGAGGATCAATGGTCGGAGTATATCAAGCGCTAGCTGATAAGGCGTAAAGGGCAACACAAAAAAAATAGGAATTCAGACAAGAAGACGCAAACTGGAAGATAGCCAGCAAGCAAGTTGTTCAACAGCTGAGCTTATTTCTTCAAGTTCTGATACAACATATAGCAGCTCAGTAGAAGACGGTGACAAATTGGACGAAAATGTGTAGGGGTTGTTGGGGGTGACGTTACTCGTTGAGTTAAAAGAAAACGAAGAATAAAAAGAGTTATTACACAAGAACTTGCAATGACTCTAGATACTAAAGTATCAGACCGACAGGCTACAATGGTCATTACCGAAACATCAAAAAGCTTAGGCCAAAATGTTGCTATTAACAGATCCACAATAAGAAGAAACAGATCGGGATTCCGAAATACAAATCATTCCATGAACATATCTCGAAGGCAACAGCACGGAAATTATCCAACCACTTATGGTATCTGTCTCCAGAACTTGTCGGTCTGGCGTTTTTTGATTGTGATGTCAGCTCCTCAAACAAAACGAAGTATGATTGAGACGTTACAGATGGACGATGACCAAGATAAACAACATGACCATTCCAAAAAGCATCAGTTGATCTTAAATCATTCCCAGGGAACAACCTTCAGGACTTTGTTACACCAAGGTCTATGCAACTGTTTCAAATGATGGATATTCCGCATGACTTTCTCGATGTTGATCTAGATGCGTGGCATGATAGAGACGATTACAAACAAGCAAGAGACGCACTGGAGTCTCTAAGAGTTGTAAATGATCAAGCTGAGACTGTTAATCAAAAATGAAACTCAACTGCAGTTTCTACTGCAAGCCGTTGAGGAACACCGGAGATTATATCTGGATTGCAGGAAACAAACGCTTGCTAATGTGCCCTTAAACTTTGTTTAGTTTTGGTGGAAATTTTTAGATTAAAGTATTGTAAACTGTTTGAACAAAAAGTAATGTACAGTTGAAAATAAATTATATATATAAAATATCGTCTTTTTGTTGATTTTGAACTGTATTGTTTTATTTTCAAGGTCTTTGAGCTATCTCTAAATATCAAAATATATTGTTTAAACTTTCGACAATGATTTTTTCTCGTCAAATGGAACACATTTGAGGTTTAGTACTTTTAAATATATTGATTTTTGAAAAATCACCATTTTAAGAGCCACTCTACGCATTAGTCTGCGATTTGTCAAACCAGAAATGTGAATGTACACTTTAGTTGTTTACTCGTTGTACTAAGCGTATTTTCTTAAATTAAAAATTTGCTTTCGAAACCCTATTCGATAAAGGGATAACAGTTAATTAGCATAGGCAACTTTCCTAAGGCGTATTGATTGAGCTGTCAAATTAAAGTTATTATATAGCAACGTCACTCTGGTCGCGTCTTGGAAATTGCGATCGATAGAATAGTTGATGTAATTAATACAATTATTCGTGTAAATGCCATCTTGTCACATCAACTGGTGACACGTATTCATTATTGTGTGGAAAATCCAGAGACACCACTTCTTACGCAGGTAAAGAGTATTAAAGAATATAGGACAACAGCTCTGTAGTACTGCAAGCGATGCAATACCCTTTAAGGAATAAGAATGGAGAACGAATCAATCATGCATTAATTAATGAATCAGGTTTCGACATGTTTTAAATGTTTGAAAAATAGTGTAACATATTTAAGGTCATAATTGTATTTTCTTTGGTGTGACACTTTTGCGTATTAAACAAAAACGTATAGAAATAAAATCGTAAACTTGAGTGAAGTCATCAACAGAAAAGTGGGACAAAACTCAGCTATAGATACGTCCTAAATATATATGTGTATAAAACATAATTCCAATATTTGCGAATCAGTATGAGAAAAAGCAGAAGCGTATTTTTGTACGTAGTACTGAATTACTTAAAAGTTTAAATGAGGAAATACTACACTAGGCCAGTAGCATATTTACGGAACTACTTACAGAATTCTTCAATGCTCATCGGTCTCATGCCAATCAAATTAGCAATGTTAGTGTATACACGTACATGTACAGGATCACACAAGGATCAAAGTTTGTGCCTGTCGATAAGAACTGCACAGCCATTGGTTTACTGAAAATTCATGTTTATTCAAAGCGAAGGCAACAGTTTCGGCATTGATACTCTGTGACCTTGTATAACTATGCACAGAGTATACTTTTACCTTTCGTTACTAAATAACTCCTCTGCATCATAAAGACATATGGCAGAACAAATATGCGTAATGTATTTAGAATCACTACTTGTGAACTTGTGAAGATACGATTTTGTTGACCACTCGGTAAAATAATATTAATCTTATGAAAGAGACAGACAGACAAATATTCTTTTTATCAAGTATTCTATTTCTAGATTAACACGATATGACGGTGATAAGCTTGTTAGGACTGGTTAAGATAATGCACTTTAATTTACTTTAACTGTAAATACGGCGTAATTTGTGTCTACTAGCAATAGATGTATATTGCGACTTTATGTATACTTTGCCCGATATAATTTGTAATGTCATGCTCATATTTTATAACCATAACAGCCCTCAAAATAAATTTTAATAACATCTTTTTGACCTATTTTCAATATCAAAGCCTTCGGGAACTGTTCGGTTTTGGAAATTTTAAACAATGCTCGAGCAACCAATTCTAACAATTTCAACACGTTAATCACTGGCTATTCTCTATGTGCGTAATAAATCCTTCTAGTGTTCCTGTAATTTTTCATAAACACGTGTGCTTATTTACTTAATTTTTTTATTTCAATAATATATCCAACCAAACATTAAAATGAAAATCATATTTGCTTAACCGGACAGGGCCTCTGTTTATACAATTATTACAGGTATCTTAATACAAATGTAAACAGTCATACGTTGTGAGATATTTACATTAAATATTAGAATGCATAGACTTTTCTGTTTAGTCTCATGTACTTGTCATTAAAAACAAAACCCTACGTTAATGGGTTTCCGTAAGCTTATTATGTACATCATCCATTGAAACAAAAGTTTATGTTAAATTGTTTCAATGACTAAGGATAAGATATTTGAATGTCCTATGACTTACTTGTTCATTATAAAAGTGGGTAGACAACAAGGCTTTTAAATGGTTGTTAACACTTAGCTATTCATAACATGTATATATCATTTAAAGGGAAAAATAAAAAATCAAAATAGTTAAATTAGAACAAGTATTTTATTGGTAAAAATGTCACATTGTTGTATTTTATGCCGACAGTAAGCAGCTGCATATTATAACCAATTCACATAAGTTTAAAAGCTATTGATTAATTACTAGGTACTATTTTAACCATTATTCGTAACATAAGTAATTGTTCTTCTACCGATATCTTTGCTGAATACAGTACCCATAACTTTTGTCATTTAAAAGTATTTAGTATTATCTGATTCCACGCTTAAACAATGACGTAAGTGTCTTGTTGTGATAAATATGATTATTTTTAACATGATTATGGCGTAAATTTCTGCTTCAATGCAACAAGTTGCCTGCTCGTATGATTGATTGTCCATTTACTATTTATGTATTCCCTTGACAGTTTTGAAAACATTAAGTCAAGAAATACATTTGAAGTCAATGTGCATATGTACTATTTGCATAAAAACATACAGAAAAAGTTTAAAAGGTTTAAATGCACTGTACCAGAAGTTAAAAGCCGTGCATACTAACAAATCAACTAGTTATTAGCCTAGCTCTCCTGCTAACAAAACTAATGGTGTAAAGACCATTATTTTATTTTTCGACCAAATGAGATAAGCTAATTTTATTCACTCATAATTGTAAAAAAGAAGTAATGATAATTGCAATTTACTTTAGATGCACTTCAAGAAAAATAAAATGTATGCATGTATAATGTAAACTAACCTTTTTATTTGCAGCAATTTCTTTTAACGCTTTAAATGTGTGACTCTTACATTCGCATGGGTTACATATATCAATTAGATCAGGTAATAGATTACAATATAAGTGTTTTAAATTTATTTGAAATGGTGCACATGCATGAATGTACACTTTGTTAGAAATTTAGCCACATGCAATGCACCCTGGATTTAATACAGCTCAATCATTCGCTACGGCAGCAGACATACTGTCGCTACGCTGCTGAAAATATTCAACAACATTTATCCAGGGATGTTTTACTGGTGTCAGAAATGAAAACAGAGTATATAACGATGATCTTAGCAGGAACGCATACGCAATGCATACGGATAATACAAGAAAATTAAAAGACGGGTAGAAGTTAAAACGATTCTCTCATCATAGAATTGTTTTGTATTTTAGGTAGATTAAAAAAAAGGTACTTTTACCGAATTAAACATTCACAACATTTATTTTCTTATACTTACGTGTAAATCAACAGAATTTTCAATGTATTTTCTACAGTATTGCATGTTTCGACAATCAATTTTGTACAGGATGTACAAGAAGAAAATGTTCGCATCTTACAAACATTCCGCTAAATATTTCTAGACGATTAGAATTCCAGCACATTAAATATAATATACAATGTAATGATTTTCGCTGCTATGAAATGCATAGCCAAAAATTAGGATGTAGAATATTGTTTGTTATGAATGTTATATGCATGATATAATTGTTTACGATTCCAAACACACTTATGTACACCACACAATGAATGATCTAAATGTAAAATATATAGAATGTTTCATGAATGCAATACACAATACTTCATAATTTAGCTTTAATAACTAGCTTCCTACAAAAACGTTACACGTTAAATAAACTGGCGTTGGGGTGAATTTTCGAAACCATCAAGATCATGCGCCGTATAAATGACAATAGGTCAAAATCTTAAACTCAAATTTAATTATATGCATATAAACTGTATTTAAGACAAATGCATTTTCTATGACAATGTAGATAGTTTTCAGGGCCAATATGTAAACTCGTTGCTATGTTAAATAGGCAATTTAAAGCAAATACACACATTGGAACTTCTTATTTTTTAAATTCATGCAGTATATACAATTTACAAAATCTTTATACAGACTAAAACAAGTACTTCTTTATTTATGGACATCTTTCTCAGTAATGCAGTCAATCGACATTTTACAAGTACATGTATACATTTTGGCATCAGATCAAAACATAATATGGTCAATTGTACAAAACAGTAAACAGGTTCGTAAAAGTCAATACTTCGTAGAAGCTCTCAGTCGCAAGCCCATGTAGCAATGAACGTTATTTTCTTCTTTCGAACCTTGTAATACAGATAAGATTTGGAGTTTCGCACTAGTGTAAATTGATATTGATGGCTATGTTGTCGCAAATGTAGTGTCATCGTTGTATCGAGTGCTGCTATAATTGGATTTGTTTAGATAGAAACCACTACATTCGTTTGACATTTTAGACATGCGAATGCCTGCAATTACATTTTGATTTTAAAAATTTGAACTTGTTGCGTAAATTGGATTGTTGGATTTGAAAACATATAAACAAATCAAAAAGATGTTAATAAGAAATATTTAATAAAATGCACTCAGAATGATCGAATAAAAAAGATGATTCCTTCATTTGCAATTACGTATTTGATACTTCTAGTCAATTTGCTTCCCTTATATTCTAAATTTTATTTTAACAAGATATTATAAATTCTTATTTAAATTTTGTTCGTGTATGTGTTCCTTTTATCTGGACTGTTTAAGTACGTTGATTTAACACAGAAAACGAGATAAATGGGTTACATCATTTAAGTAAATTGCAAATTTTGAAAAAGGATAAGCTTATTGTGTACTAAAATTTTACTCCGCATAAAACATTCGAAGTAATTATGAAAACAAACATTTATTGAAAAAAGTAAACAGTGTTAATGCCACTATTGTTAAAATATATATTAAACTATTGTCAAAGCTTAAGCATACACAAGTTTGAGCCTGGATTTTGCCTTGTTTTATGCTTCAGTCACGTTTTGATTATCAATTAAATCTCACCTCGACAAGTGGACCCTCCCATCAGATGCATTGTTATTGCTTTACTTTGTTTTGTTATTCTCTTGCAATTTGATCATATTCGATTTTCTTATTTTCTCATGATGCTCCCACAGGGCATTAGGATCTCCAATCTATACTAATTTAGAACAGAAGAAAAATAATAATTAATCGAATATCAATATGAGGACTTGACCTCCTCATCCGGTCAGTTGCTCAAGTTGCACATTCATGATGAGGCTAGCAATGACTCACAACTGCACACTGATCCTGACCGAAAATGTATTGTCATCTGCAGACTTTTTTTATGGTAAAACCTTTCCGTCATACATTGTTTAACGAGGTTTCGCTTCAATAATATTGTTTCTTGCTATGGTTATTTTTTCGGAAAAATGATGTACTGCCCCTTTGATACTTCTTTCAGTTTTATCTTCCTGACGTTTATAGTGACTTTCGTATGTGTTATTAAAGTATCGACTAAAAAGTTAGTTATAACTTCAGCAATTGAATTTGTTTGTTTAATAAAATATGTGTTCAATTGCAAATCTTAATAATTACACATTTATTTATGTCCTTTTTCAATCAATAGCAAAATTAGTAAACATATCAAAATAATATTTATGATATTACGTTCGATCAGAAAATTGTGAAAGATGAACGTTGTGCCTAAAGTTTACTTTATAAATACCACTAGTGGATTTCGTACATACTATTTGTTTTGAAAAAGGAAAATAGTTATGTTTAAAAGATCAATCGGACTGTATACTGGCATAAACCCTATCATTGTCTTACTCTAAAACCAAGACAAAACGCAACGACGGAAAACCCGATCAATGGAAATTCAGCATGTCTACTCTTGCTAGTCTTTGTGCCTTTGAATACGCAATCGGAATTAAATTGACAGGTTGAACAGTTTGATGCTTACTGAATATCTCTACTTTGATAGCATCCGACGAAAAAAAATAACAAATGTAACCGAAAACATATTGATTTTAAACTAAGAGAGCTGAAGCGGTATCTACATTGGGATTGAGAATTAAATTTGAACCCATGATTTTTGCGTCATTATGACTTTGTTGTCACCATGACAGAGAGCAAAGTAAGTCGATTGTTTATTGTGTGTGTGCTTGTTTGTGTGTGTTTGTGTTTGTGTGTGTGTGTGTGTGTGTGTGCGCGCGTGTGTGTGTGTGTGTGTGTGTGTGTGTGTGTGTGTGTGTGTGTGGTTTGGTGTGTTTATGTGTGTGTGTGTGTGTACTGGTGCATGTGTGATAGCATATTTTTACGTTTTAGTGTAACATTAAAGGGATGAGAATTATTTGAAATATCAGCGGTTATTTAAATTTTATTAATATATTAGCCACTTCTGTCATTGAGCAAAGTATTCGCCACTCGCTTAATGTAGATGCATATATTCAGATATAAGATGTGCAGGATTGATCCTAAACCATTTACATTCAATATCAGATGAAAAATCAACACATACTGACAATGTACAAAACCGCAGTACATTTATAATATTTTGATTGGAACTTATGCCATGTGAATATTGCATATATATATGGAATACTAAAAATGAAACTTCGATGGCATCGATGTAAAGACAGTAATTATTGTTAGTTCGACTTCACTATTAACGCCAATGTCTGCCTACTGAAAAAAGCCACTTTACTGATAAAATCAAAGTTTTTAAGGACTCGACAGGACTGAACAGTCTCTCGGTAGTTTAATTAAGACTCTTATGGTTTACTTATTTTAAATTTGGAAGAAAATGAGAAGGCATAACGTGTAACATCATATGCGCAGTGCAGCTATATTTATCTTCGGCGCCATAGTTGACGATTGGGTACTTACGACTCGCCACCATGGTCTCCAATCAGCGTCGAAATGTGTCCGTGGATCACGCATCAATAACATTCATTTAAAACTTTAATGTACGACATTCTACAAATTTTGGATGTGGTAAATTCATATTGCCGAATGGAATGAAAACATCGGAGGCATGTGATTGAAGCTATTAGTTTCTTCCAAGTCTACAAGTGATATTGCGGGACAAGTCCATTTATGATCTTGTTGATGTATTGAAGTTAAAAGGATTCTGGTGTTATTTCAAGGCTCTAAAGACAGAAACAAAGTAGTCTTAAAGATAATTTCAGGATTATTAACGACACATGGACATCTAGTAATCAGATATACTTTGATGAAAAATGTGATTAACTCTTAAAAAAGCAGCTATAATTAAACATTATTTTACGTTTTCTTAGTGCAAGAAAGTTCTATAGCATGTTCAAAATAACTTAGCGCACAGCACGGATATTAGCGAGTTATTTGGCGCCGCCGACAATGGTTACAAAGGACTGATTAGATTAGAACATCTAGAAGGAATTTCAACTTACACCATTTTACTGTAGGCCTAGAACAATTGAGTGCCTAAAAGGCACTCAACTATCTTAACTGACTTTGTATCCATTTTATTTGATATTATATGTATAAATAAAAGCTATTGCTGTATCCCATCTGGTATAATCCCCTGCACAGGGACAGGTAAATGAAATCCATTTGGTTTGAAGTAGTTTTTATTCTTACGTTATATACATAAGGACATATGTTAATATATCTGGAATTACTTGTGTATAAATTTTGCATTACTAAAAATTGTTAATGATAGTAAATGATAAACTGTATAACATTAACAACACCTGGCAACGACATGGACTGGAAGTAAGACGTTGTAAAATAAAATTTCTTTTAAAGCTCTTACAAATTGGTTATAATATTTTAGAATAACGTAATTCGAAAAAATCTGATATTCAACGTCGTTTTTTCAAACAAAAACATTAAATTCGATAAAAATATTATTTTCAGTATGACCAGTCCGAACGATAGTTTATGTAAAATATGTAAAATACATGTATAAAAGGGAGATGAAGTTTGATTTGCCATTTGTTTGTAGAAGAGCAAACTGCAATTTTTTTTATCAGACATACATACCACTGCATTTCTAAAAGAACAAGCTGAAAATGCCAGGTTTTGTAATTCTCGTCATCTTTAAATCTTTTGACGCTTAAAGACTGTTGATCGTGAACAAATGAAATAGAATTACAGTAAGGCCAATTTGTAGGCAAATATCACTTATCATACATATGTACTTGTCCTTGGAAGGAGGCAGGGGTGTGTATCCAAACCGATGATTCATCGATTATTAGAATGCTCTATATTGTTCATAAAAAGTGTAGATTCTCGTGCTTTTTATCGAAATTAAGGTAATTTACGTATGTGCTCGCAGTTGTCGATGCCGAGTCACATCACACCTACATGTACCAGCGTGCTTACCTAAAGACCCGCATTTAAAATTTAAATTCTATCTCCATCAGGATGATTAACTATCCTGATTGGCAATCAACTTTAAATAAAAGATAGTGATTGACATACAATAACAGCGTATATTATAGGAATCTCCTCAGTATGCTACTCGTTCAATTCTTTCCAGGACGAAATAAGAAAGACTTGCATGTGATGAAACATATACAACATAGTTTAAGATTATGATGATGATTTGACTACATGATGGACGGATCATTACGGATACTACATCTTTTTGTTTTACACATGTCTCTTTTTACTATACATGTACATGTATATCCATGACCAAAGAATTGTTTGCGGAACATTTATATACATGTATATCTGCCTGCGCTCAAACACAAACTGAGAGGTTTATATCATAAGATCGCGTAGGGCAATGACATCAACGAGTTAAACTACTTGGTAAACGATATCTTGTATAAATTGGTTAAAAGATCAGATGAAATAAGATTAACAACATCATTTCTGAATCAAGTCAATGCAGGAATGATTTCCCTATTAGTACTAAAGGGAAAGCAGGCCGATTGATTGTCACAAATTTGTCACTTGCATAAGAAATCAAGCAAAATAGAAAAAAAAATCAATTGTCAGGTATCTGTGATGCTTTATAAGTTTTGGATGCGCTGGACCTTTGTTGTTTTGTTAAATGATATACTTAGAACAACACTGTCTTGAGAAAACTAAAAACATGAACGGCAGAGTGTTACTATTTTGATATTTAAATTTGGGTTGGGCTTCTCACAAACTCCTAAGCCTGTTTCTTAGTCTATAATTTGTTTGCTGTTTGTCTGAATCTCAAAATAAATGATTAAGTCTACATTCTGGGTATCAATTGTGTTGTCATAAACAATCCTTAGCTTTTCCTTATTCAAATGTGTACAAAAATAAAGGTTCTGTTTATCTTATTACTGCAATGATTTAGATTTTTCTTAATGCTGTCAAAAACGGAGTTGGCTACCATATTCCCAGGTTGCTGTTATTTGTGGCTTTATGTAAATATGATTAGGGTGAATTTTGCGACAAGCAGACCGCAACATAGTGAAATCAATTCGTTAAAAGAAAATGTTCTGATAAAGAATAGCAGCGATGATTTGTTTTATCCGTTTGAAGGCCCGCTTTTCAAGATCAAGTAGTTTGACGGAGCAAACGATGAGCATAATTACATATGTAGTTTATCGCTTAGTGAGCTAAAATGGGCTTAGTTATTGCAAATAAATCTGTAATTGTGCCTGAATACTATTCCTCCTCGCCCAGTCTAGCGAATGATTTTTACTATTTGATATCACAAATAGTAATTTGTGACTAAATTACACTTTCGAAAAGTGGTTACACCTCTTAATGGTAACAATGTTCTGTATATTTTCAATTGCAAACAGTTCTAAAATAGGAGACAGAAAAGACCTTAAAAGTTTTGAATGTATGTACTAGAATATTGGATAAATTAAAAATTAAAAAGTTACCATACTTTTACTCGTCGTTTTTAGCGTACAATTTACTGAAGGCATTGACATGCAGCGGATTTTTTGTTAATAAAGATAGTATTGACAAATTACACCTACGTGTTTATTTAACATTCAAGTTTGTTCCAGGATTTATAAAGATAACTACACTATCAGAGCAGTTATTTTATATATTGCATATTTAGCTGAGACTCATTAGTTCTTTTAATTAAATGTTGAAAGAAAAATGATTTTCTTCATTATAAGTTTAATTTCGTTAAACAAAAACATGGTTTATACAAATTACGCTCGATTTGCTTAAAGAAGAGAATAAATTATAGAAATAACAGTTTATTTAAATCAGCAAACTTCTCTTCGGCTTTTTCTTACTCTTTCCTCAACAATTTATTAACCTAAAGACAAAAACACTATTATTTTACGCTATGTCTTTTGGTAACGTTTTAGATTTAAGTCGTTGTTGTTGTTGTCCTGGTCGTCCTCCATGTTCTTACTGCCATACGAGCCATATTTGAAATGAGAACTAATTGTCTTTTTATTACAGTCAAATAAGGAGTTTATTATTTCGACTGATAGAGAAATAGGCTAAGTAAATTAAATTGTTGTCAAGTGGAGTAACCTCTTTACATAGATTACATCCCTAACTCTAAGCTAGTCTTGGAAATTGCGATCGACTTGGTCAGTGAATGAATATAATGAATGCGATAACTTGTGTAAATGTCATCTTGTCTCATCAACTGAGGGCCCGTATGAATTTTTGTGAAGAAAGCCCAGACATCTCTCCTATTTATGTAAATAGTATTATAGAATTTCGGACGACTGTCCTGTAGTACTTCAAGCGATATAATACCCATCAAGGCATTACTTGGTAACGAATCAATCGAAATGTATGCTTATGTATGGATTGATTAATTCAATATGTTAAAATTTTGACGTTTGTAAATGATTGAATAATAATCTGATGTTTCAATATGAAGCTTTTGCGAATCACACAAGTTACTCATCATAGTCATGAAGTAGTAATACAATTAAGAGTAGCCTTATTTGATTTATTATTTTTCGGGAAACGCCGACTGCAAAATAATACCAAGGCGTAGAGAAAGCAATTGTTGACCAAAAGTTCAATTTATTGATGAACTTTTCCCCCGAATGATGGCACATGTTAGAAACTACTTACGGAATACACATCTGTTTACCGGCCTTATGGTCATCATTATAGCAATGTCAGCGAATAAACTCTGATACTATCACAATGTCGCATTTGGCTAAAGTTAGAATCTGTCCAGTAATATAGCACAGCCATTATTTAATTTAACATTCATTCTTTTTCGACGACACATTTTTTTTGCGGCAATGGTACTGTATAGCCCTATACGAGTAAACCTATTCACGTGTACTTATTTTGAAAAGCTTGTGAAAGTACAATTATATTAACTTCTTGGGGAATGATATAGATCTTAAACTGGGAGTAAACACACACAATGTATCCCGTGTGTTTTCTGTTTCCCGAGGCATACATTAATAAACGACGATTAATACGTCGGTAAAAGTCACAACTATGTTAAAGTATGTTTTTTTCTATTTCATTCCAAATATGTGAAGCTTCACAAAGAAATTCGTTGACTTAAGCGCGAATAGTATACAATGTCTTGTGTCCTTGACTACTTACAATAAGTGGGTATGGTGACATTAAGTATACTTTGTTCGATTTAAATGTAAATGAGTATGGCCTCTGATGATGCAATTATGTTGCACTGTTTGTGCATACTATTAGATTAAACCACTATAGGAACTGAGTTGTTCCAGCGCTTATTTAACACGATATCAGCATCCCAGTCGGTATTTATGTCTGACTTTTGCAACACGGTAACTATTGGCCACTCTTTATGCGCATTATATATTGTTAAAATGGTTAGTTATTTCAAAAGTAACATGTACCAGAAAACATTACATATATTATTTAATATGCATACTATTTCAATCAAAAGTTATATTTGAATAATATTTGCTGAACAAGACTGGGTTATTGCTTTTCATTTGTTAAATGTATTTTAACATATATGTTAACTACTATTAATGTCTTCTACGTAGAGGAATAGTTACATAAAGTAGACAGGTGTACGGTCAGATGTATATGTCTTTTCTTTAGAACTCTTCATTAAAACAGGTAACACATAAAAGTGCGTACACGTGCTAATGTTCTGCCATTCACCACTTTTAGCTAATAATTGTATGTTAAACTGTTTCATTTTGTAATTATACTGCATTGACATGCCATATTAATGTCTTGATTTGTTTGTTTATTGGGTTTATCGTTCCACCAACAGTATTTCAGTTATCTGGAGACGGTGTCCACTTGAAGCAGATATAGTGCTGCCATCACTGTGTATAGCATGCCGTGGACACCTGGCATGATACCACACCAAGTCACATTATCCTGACACCGGGTCAACCAGTCGTGGAACTGCCCTTATATTTGCTTGAGCGTTACAGTACTGAAAATTACGAAATTGACAATTTTCCCGTTTTCACTCCGTTTCGTTTCCGTTTCAGTTGGAAGCGTTCGCCGCTCCGTTTCCATTCCGCTTCCGTTGCGTTTCCATTTCGTTATATTCGTTTCCAGCGCTGCATTTCAAACGCTTCCAGCGTTTCTTCCGTTTCTATCGTTTCTTCCGTTTCTATCGTTTCAATCGTTCCATTTCGTTCCGTTGCGATTTTGATTAAAAAATTCGTTTAATAAATTTCTTAATGTAAAGTACTTCCGGTGTGTTTGCAAAATGACGAAAGAAGTAAACATTCTGGGGAGAGGCAAAAGTCTTCCATTACATATAAAGGAATCGGCAATAGATTGTTTGCGACGAGGCTATTCAGTGTCAGCCACCCGGAGGAAAATTGCAGACACATAACTACCCTCCTGAATCAGCCGAAACAACAGGAAACTGCGCTTTAGTTAATATTAGGCTAATCACGATAAAATATTTCACTACTAAGCTGTTTTACGCAGAAAAACTCAAATTTCAATTATAAATCACCAGGTAAAGATTCAGTGAGTGCATACATTTCCCATCTAAACTGACCAACAAAAACGTTGAACACGCTTTGTATTGTTGTCATTCATTTTCGCGATATTTATCCAAACACTGATGCTAAAAAACGCAAATAGTTCATAAACACAATTGCAGCTCTGTCACAATTGTGTTGTCCAAACACTGAATCACCGAAGATAGTCAAATAAAACACAAATTAAAATTACAGCCCTCTAAACCGTTTAAGAAGAAATATTACTTTTTGATTCAAACATAGAACGAAATGAATATTGTGGCAATTTAATTATGTCGCACGACTTTTTCGAAGTTTTAATTGTTTAACGAGAAATCTCGCGTTGATTAATTTTATTGGATATAAGTTAATTTGACGATGTCAATATGACGTATTTTAACACCTTTACCCATAGCCCTTACCTGACCTACTTGTCTTCGCCAGACGTCATATCCCGGAATAAACAAACTGTCAAATGTGGTCCACACACATCCAGTATCCTAAAAAGTAACTTCTCTGTGATGTGTTAATCCGCAAAAAAAACGTAATGGTGATACGATCTTAGAATTTGTACGATGACACACACAATTTTGGCAAATTGTGGCATTTGCCCCTTGGATAATTGCCTCCAACCCCCGGACGTTTGCCCCCACCCCCCCCCCCCCGCCCCTGTAAGTGCAGACCGGACGTTTGACCCCACCCCCACTGCCAAAATGAAAAGGCCAACGTTTGCCCCCCCCCCCCCTCTCCCATATTTGTTACATGGCGGACTTTAGTTTTAACGTTTCGCTGACAGTTACGTGTAATATCCAAGAATTTAAGGAAAGTATTACTCACTGGAGTCGCATTTCATCGTTAACATTATTTTCTCATATAAACATGAACAAATGCTGTTGTTTTTTTCCGAAAACAGGCACATAAAAAGTCGCATAAAATACAACTTTCTAAGATAACAAGCGTGTGTTATTTTTGCTTTCGGTTTGCTCATATAAGCGCTAATTAACGGCTATTCAATACATTGTTAACGCACTTAAAACATGGAGTCGCTAATTAAATCACTGATTTTAATTTATCCAAGGTTGTAACAAAATAAATGCGGTGTTGTTTCTTTTTGGCGCGGCGGGCTCTGGGAAACAATCGCCAGTCACAACCATTTGAAGTCGCCGAAAAGAAAAAAAAATCGTTTCAAATTGACCGACCAATTATTTCTCTCAATACTGTTTAACATGATATCGATCGATAATTGTCTTCAAGCTGCCATAATGATAAGTTCTAAAGTAGTGAGAGGGGAGGGAGGGGGGACTGTACTATGTAGTAATGTTTCAGAACGCATATCCTTTTACTTATATAAATGTCCTAACAAACTTATTTTGTCCATCGAATGATCATAAACTTTTTTTTATAAAGGAACTATTTATATTTAAGGTATGGATTAACTATAAAATAATAGGCGAGCCATTGAAATAATATATTTGGACTAAACACGAGATGAAAATATATATTAGACTGTTCCTTTAAGTGTCTTGTCTTCTTAACATTATTTACAAAAAATAAACGACAAGTTATGTAGTATTTACTATAAGAAATCACCCATCCACGTTTCCTCGTCCTCAACAAAAAAGAGTGGGGTGGGGAAAGGGTGCATCATTGTGGGTATTGCTAGATATAGCGTTAGGTCCTTTTATGAGCCAAAAAAGATTTTGTAGACCTAAGTATTTTTTATTTTTTGTTGTCCTTGCATAAGTCAATGCATATTGCTCTTTAAAAGGTGAAGGTCATAAACCACACGACTGCCACATGGTGACATTTTCAAACACAGCTGCATAGCGGATGTATGTGTTCTTACAAAGGGGAAAAGGCGCCAAAACACGGTCACACTTCCTGTCCACTAGACAAACAAGGTGTCATAAATCTGCCAATTAGATTTATTAGTTGGGTGTCCGCTCATGTATTAAAATTGGGGATTGAGTTAGAGTAATACTTTATGAAGGTATGAAATAGACCCATGCGCATGAAGAAACATAATATGAATTCAGAAAAAAGATATACTTTAAATTAATACATTTCCATCATTAAATGGGTACACAAATTAAGTTCCCGGTAGGGCCCACTTTAGACCACCAATTGGCACAGAACATTTAAAGGCATCTCAAAAGCCTTATATAAGTGACGCCCCCCCCCCTTTATTGCCCAACCCAGCATGTGAGGGCATCTGTTTTCTGATAAGCCAGGCTGCCACAGTCTGCAACGATGTGTCTGTCACACAGGTATTGTTCAAGATCCAAGTGTATGTATGCTATATCGGGGGGTTGAACATATTCATTCACAGTTTGTAAAGGAAACAGTTGTGAATATACCAATTACGCAATCCAATATATAAATATATATATATATATATATATATATATATATATATATATATATATATATATATATATATATATATATATATATATATATATATATATATATATATAAATCTTTATTTGTTTTCTTTCTTACTTTGTTGGTTGATTTTGTTATTTCTTATACATTTTGTTATTTCTTTCATTCTTTTAGTTCTCATATATATTTAAAGTTATATTTTATTTTGATTTGTAAAATGTAACGAAACGTTTCTAACAAAAGCAATTTAAAAAGTCATTCATTGTCAGAATAATGTCCTTCAGAGTCATTTTGAATACTAAAACTTGTATCTCTCATGTATTTTCAAAATTAAATATTTAGCTATGAAATAAATACATAATCTTGCAGTTACAAAATTGACACCTAGTAATTAATGCAATAAAGAATTTGTAAGGGATCATATAGTAAACAACCCACATTATCACTAACAATAATGTTTGTGGCTTTGTGTAAAACTAGCCTACTGTCTCACATCCATACTAGCAGGTAATTTAGTTTTGCATTAACCCATCAGAGGTATTACTGTGACAGATTAGTACTATGTTGGCTAAAGACTCCCTGCAGTGATGACCAGCAATTAGCAGGTCTGGTCATAGCATGTGGGGGCCTGGCTCAGTGGGAAACCACATTCCTTTCGAGTTGCCTTTAAGCCATGAATGGGAAAATGGCGGGGTCATGTAATAAGCCGTAGCCAGGCGTGTAGCCCTTCATTCAAATAGTTGCAAGTCAAATAAAGTCAAAAGTTTTATGCAGATTTTTAATCGCGGTTCCGATTAGTCATATATACATAATAGCGCATTATGGGAACTATGCATTTAGAAATGGGAATTTTGACACCAATGTCCAAATTTACACCATTCTTTATTATAAGATGTATAACAATAAAGATTAGAAGCATAAGAAACTTTGCTTGATAAAATGGCAAGATAAAATAAACTACATATCCATACCTCTGTAACTAAAGAAATGATGATGCTGATGACGGTGATGCTGCTACTGCTGCTTCTGCCGATAATGATGACGGTGATACCGATGTTGTTTATGATTATGATGAAAATGGTAATAACGGTTACGGTGCTGTTGATGCTAATGACAATTATGATGTAGATCGTGACGGCGGTGCTGCTGCTGCTGCTAATGATGATGATTATTGGCGATTATACAGGTAATATGGGATCATAATGATGATCATGTGAATTTAATGGCGGTAATGATGATTATTTCTTTGATATTTATCATGTAAATGGACGTGATATAAGTTCGTTTTTACGATTGTTTTTCATTTAACTGTCATCGATGATTGTATACGTGCACTATTTGGAAATCTATCGTTATTCAGACTTGGCATATTAGGATTATACCAGTCGTTGGCTGTAAGTGCCGGGGAGGATGTAATTGGTTCTTGATTGGGTTACACCTTGCAATTATGCATAGCATTGTTTGTTTGTTTTATGCTAAGTTGTTTTATGTTTTTGTGTTATATGAGATATTTACATTCTTTTGGTTAACGTTTAATTTTATTAAGTAGCTTTAATTTGTATCACGCAATGCATTCTTTGTAAATGACAAATACTTTAAACAGTATTCTCACAAAAAATGATAGGCGAAGTTAATCCGGGAACGGACCATGCAGCTATCAAGTAATTAGCGAAAATTCAAACTCAGGCTGCGAAATTGCGCGCGCATACCCGTAAAGTCAGCTGTGTACACACTATCTTCATATGCAAAACGATGAAGACTAAGAATGTCGATCCAATGCGGATGTTAAGCTTTTCATTGGAATTAAAATATCAGTTTCGACAGAAAGGCAATTTTATAGTTAAATTGTGTGTTTTATCGTGCGGAGTGATTTTTAGTGCAGTTTCTGTTTTGAGATACAAGATGACTTGGACAACTTGTGCGGTTTCGGAACTGTAATGTACGAGTTTGATTAATACGATTTTTTGATAATAATTAAGATTTCTTTTGTTATTTCTTTCTGCAGATAACACAAAGTAGCGCGTTTATGCTGATAAATTGAAACCAGTTATTGTGTTCGTTTAAATTTATTTCGTACAAAGAAACGGTTGGAATGTTACTATAAATAATCAGGTGACCTAGAAACGTTTGAAGCGGTAGTGAAAATAACTCTTCCGTTACTAGCATTCCGATGTTTGCGTTTCTACCGTTTCTAGCGTTCCAAGCGCTCCGGTTATAGCGTTTATACCGTTTACACCGTTTCAAGCGTTTGTAGCGCTCCGTTGCATTTCCATTTCCACTCCGTTCCGTTTCCGTTTCAACAGGAAACGAAAAACGTTTCATTTCCATTTCCACTCCGTTCCGTTTGTCAATTTCATGATTTTCAGTACTGTAGCAAGGGAGCTATGCCACTACCATTTTTAACGACTTTGGTATGTCGCGGACCGGGATCGACGCTCTATCAATTGCGCTACAAGGTCCGGTCTAATGTCTTGAAAAAACATGAATTTGAGTGTCTGTAGACAACATTTAGGTCACAAACACATGTGGGCACCAGCAAGTTTACACAAAGACACTGCAAGTGACGTACGATTTTCTCATCCTTTTCGGGCCGCACGCAACGTGTATTCAATTAACCATTACTGTACAGAGAGACCTGCTTTATCTTTTAACACATTCGGTAAAGTAAAAAATAGTGATGGAGAAACTAAACTGTTCTTTTGTACAGCCATATTTTATATGTGCAAAGTTTTGAGGAGCATGGAAGCGATAGAAGCTCGTAAAAATGAGTCTGTCTCAAAGCAGTGTTTGGCGACAACGGTAGAGGGCAGATCGAAAACATAGATGGATAATTCTGTTTAACAATTGACTTCGCTGCTGCATTCTGTTTTGGTTTTGTTTTAAATAGACAACTTTTTGGGTGTAAGTTATGCTTGTGTGCATACAAAATCAAACGACCGTTTAGTTGTCAAATGTGCGTCTGATCTGATGATGAATGCATCATTCATCGGACAAAAATAGTTCGGTCGATTTCAAGCACAATTATTTTACGTCCATGTGTAATGCACAGATCCCACTTGCAACAAATTATGCATTTGTAAGTACGTAGTTTTGACGACGGTATCGAAGTTTTAAGGTTTGCTGTTGTTCTTAGCAAACTAATAGCTTTTAGCGAACGCGTCTGTGAACTCACAAAACGAAAATGCAGTCATCCATACTGGACATATCGTATTGTAGATGCTGTTATTAACAAGATATACTCTTTACTAGTTAACAGTTTAACAGTTTGGAGGTCAAGAAGATAGGTGGCGCAGATTGCTTCGTTGGCATATTTATTACCATACCATAACAAATTCGCCAGTGCATTATCTAAAATAGTCTACACGCAATTAATTCCTTTTGACCTTATATCCATGTCTAAAGATGACTTTTGTATCATACTAATACATAAATCTACCGGTATTTGGAAATGGTTTGGAAAAGTTTTGGCGCGTTTTTCTCACTAGAAAAGATAATCATAAATGACGACAGAAACTTGATGGATGGTTGATTACTTATGCTCAGTTTTTCATGCTTAGCGGAATTTTGGCTGATAGTAATCTTTTATACTGAAGCTTTATACGAAGAAACTGAATAAAAGCTGCCGCTTAAAACGAATTACACACAAATGTAGTTTTGTGTCTATAAGTCAATATATAGACAGGCATAGAAAATAAAAATCTACATGCATGAAATGTCTATTTAAGTTTAATTGTATATTGAATAAATAAAAGCCTTAATAACATTTGAAGAAAATCTCGCAAACAGAATAAATTTAATTATTCTCAAAGTGTTTCCTAGCATTATCACATTGAAGTTACTATAGTACAGATTTATAAAATCACGAATATAATTTAAGATGCCGGATTCTGCTTTCCTATTCATTTACATTGGAATAAGTTAACTTAAGTCAATTGGCATTTACGATTAAAATATAATTGAAAGATTTATAATTGAAAATTATAATTAAAACTACAATACCTACAATACACTGTGATTTCTATAATAGGTAATGGACATGTTATGGTGGTACAGACTGGATTATGTTTGTAATTAATCATTTTAGTTTCGAAAAAAATAAAATGGTACACTTTCAAGCAGTGGTTCGAAAACATGCGAGTATAAGATTACATATCATCGGCGCCTCTTATGGAATCATTTTTATGGTGGTAATAGTGTTGCTGGTATAGAACAGGACATCGCAGCTGTTTTAGAGAAAGACCTGTCTATTCCCTTTTTACCATTGTAGTTTGCAACAAAATATGAGTATCTTGCAATTATGAAAATGTAGCTGACATTTATCATTCATCTGTACATCACTTCACTTTGCAATTACAGCAAATACCACCATCAATTAAATGTAAAAGGTTATAATTGAAAAGACAATTATAAGTGCTGCTATGACACCAATTAATCCTGTTACAAAATATTTCCTGATGCTGCGATGATCGGTGCAGAAAGTAAACAAAGCATGTTGCCTTTATGCCCCGCAGCTTCGCTCGGCGCTTTAAAAATAAATTAACTATACCTCAAGATTGGTCCTTTGTGTGTATTAGTGCCTATCATATGTGTGCTGTCTGTCGTACTTAGAAAAATGAAAATTGTTGGCCCGACATTCGTCGTCAAGAGTCGATTTTTAGACTAATTGGTAGGTCCTAGGCAAGTTGATCGAGTGTTACACCCGAAAGCTGCGCATTAAAACTTTAACATGCTTGCGCGGCCTATTCGTGCAGTGACAGACTGACAGGTATTTCTAGCAGGCCACGTGGGTTGCAGGTTACGTGAGACAAAGGACACAAATTAACGTACTGATAGGGGTAATATGCGTGGTCAGATTTAAACGGACAACTACAAATTCATCTCAAAACATTGGGTTACCAAAGTAAGAGACAAAACATTGTTTGTACAAATTACTTTAAGAACAAAAAAATAGGATTTTCATAAAAATACTTTATCCCACCATCTCTGTAAATATCGATTGATATAACCCGTGTGATAAAGATGAGCTTTATCAACCGATATTCGCGCACCTGCTCTAAGCCGGACTACTTTTTTGACGAAACGATCAGAAGTGTTTACGAGAACGAAAGTCATTTATCCCGTAATTATGCTTTTGGTCACCCCAAAAATGTCCATGATATAAATTTTGGTCAAATAGAGCAAAAGGGGCTATTAAAAAAAAGAGGATGCGAGCGGTTTCGATCTCTGACCTGCAGGACTGAAAACTTTAATGGCAGCGTCTTACCGAATGAGCTAACCGGACAGTTCCTCGCAACTCTCCAAAGTTTTATTTAACAATGATATAGAAATTAAAAAAAAATATATCAGAAAAATGAAATAACATGTATTACAGGAACGTGATTAAAATTGTTTAGTAATAGTAATAAAATCAATAAAAGTACGAATTTGTAGTCTGCAAAAATAAAAACAACTCTCGAAATGTCAGATCATGCGAGTCCCTGTTGTTTTGATGTTATTTAGTGTGAATTGAAAGAATGTGATGAAGAATCGTGTAAAAACCTAAGCAGTGTTGAAGAGATGAGCTACGAGGATTTCGAGGCATAATCTGGCTTTTATCCGAACATTTTTGAGAATGAATTTGATCTTGAATCTGTGGTGACTTGTCTCAGATTGCATCATCTTCCTAATCTTAGGGCAGACCCTGATGATCAAATGTCGTTACATGATGAACATTCAAATGGTTTAGATAGAGCTCGATCTTTAGTCGAACCAATTACAGCTGACTGCACAGATCTGGACAAATGTGCTGAAAAATCACATTTTCTAGACGTAAACATGAACACCAACCCACCACCTCCAATCCCAACATTTCTCCAAATTTCGCAAGTCATCATGTCAAAAACACAATTATCTTCGAAATGTTAAAGCTCTATGTATTTGTTTCTTATCTATATATGCGTTTCTTAATGCCAAGTGCATAGCAACTTTAATGTTACACGGCCTTGACATTACACACTACATGTATAACGAGGGTGTGAATTTTGTTGTTCTTTTTTTTCCAACCATTATTTTCAGTTATCGTAATCAATAAAATTACAACCTTATGTATAGCGAAAATAAAATAAAAGAAATAACATGTTTATTGTCATATTTTTCTATTGTAAAATAGAACTATTTCTTATAGCCGAATTACTCTATTGCTCGCGCATGAATTTCGTGTATTGCATTGGAATGTCAGATTATGTAACGGAGGAGCAGTAGCGGTAAATTTAAATTTTTACCTTTGAAAAGCTGTTAATGGTGGGATAAAAAGAATACCAGGTTAGTGTTGATATATATAAATGTTATCATGCTCGGCCCGAAAATCAGAAAGCACTCGGCAAGCTCGTGCTTTCTGATTGTCTTAGTCTCGCATGATAACATTAATCTATATCAACACTAACCTGGTATTCTCTATTTCTCAGTTTGTTTTATTATAGTTTGCTGCTTTAAGCTACTCTTAAACTGTTTTCTTCGTTATTAACTGTCTTAAAAACAAAAATAAGTGGAACTACTTACTTTTTTCAATTGAACAATTTTACTAACAAATCACCGATTCGGGACGGTCGCCTTTAACTTTTTTTGATGAATGTTATTGTCGGCATGCGCATGTTTTTATGTACTTGTTCCTGGAAAAGTCTTCTGGATAGCGCTATGTTGTTCATCACACAAGCGAATTTCGGTAATAATTTAACTAGAGTTAATATTAAAATTAAATAAGGTTGTAGTTTTAAATGTTGCTACATCATTGCATTGATCATCACGTGATATTGTGAATGTTCCAAATGTGTATGCATGATTTGTTTAGTTTAAACTGCATCTGGTACGACAATGCACTATGCACAAGTCAAATGTTAAGCTCTATGCTGTTGTTTGTTTTCTTCCCCATTCGTCCAAAGACAATAAGTATAAAAGTCTGACAATATTTCAAATCTGTTTCATGACAACAAGGTTTTGTTGTTTCTGTTTGCTGTTTTTATTAGACACACATGTTCCTTTGTTGACCAGGACCTCGATGACCTTTGCATCAATGCTCTGTTGTTTCACTTTTGTATGGTTACATTCAATAAAACGTCGTCATTAAAATAATAGTATATTTAAGACAACACGGTAAACAGTTCTTAACCAAAATTAAGTGTAGTTGAAAAACTACAGAGATTTTCGGTTAGAATAACTGGCATCATATTGTTTACATTGCTCCCTTCGCTGACCGAAATCCGTATGAGGAGGACTCTGACGTCATCAAGAAAAATGGCGGCTGAATTTTCCGAGTCTTAAAATAAATAATAATAATTATAAAACATAATCTGCAATACTTCTGCATATTTTTCTTAGAAGGATCATAGTTCTTAGCGATAAAATATGTTCTCATAAAGAACTTACCAGGCTGATTTTTATTGATATTCTGTGCTTTAAATAAAATATGTATTTAATTGCTCATGAGGAGGGCAGGGGGGGAGGGGGGTGCGCACGTGGCGTGGTGGTAAAATCGCCGATTTGTAACTCGTCTGACTGAATATTTTTCCAACGCGGGAGTTCGTTTCCCATTCGGGGTGAAGAACGTCATGCGGGAAGGTCTTTCAATTGAGCTGCGGTGTGACGGTGGTTCTAACCATTCATTGGTCTTGGGTCTTCATCCACCAAAACAACTCGACCTCGCTAAAATTATCAGAACTGGTAGCTGCAATATATCTCAATAACAAATCAAAAGATAATTGCATATGGTATGACAATTGTATCATTTATGCTAACAATAGTCAGTGGTTTGCTATAATCAATACACAATACACCTCGTCTCGCTCGTTTGGGAATTACCTCCCGTTTTTGGTAAAAGAAATTACTGTTTTATGATTTCGCAAATTTGGTGATACACATTCCTGTTGGTATGTGTGCATTTTGTTATTTTTTATGTAAAACCTGTTTGGAATTCATGTTAGAAATAAATTACACCCAAACTGTAGGGTAAAATAATTTTAAAGTTACATTTTAATATACAATTTTAAGAAACATAAATTTCTTTATGCTGTAAACCTGAGTTTCTCTATATTACGAGAAAATGAAAATGCATCCTCCAAACCCATTGTAAGTGACACTTATCGAAACCCAGTCAAGGTATCAGAAACAAATGGAAAGGATATGCGCAAAAAATGTGTGCAGTAATAAAGACCGAAAACACATTTTAAAGCAACTTTTACTGTTACAAGTAAAATAATATACTAGAAATCCTGTTTAAATGCAGGATGATCATACTTTATGGTAGCTGGCATACTGTACCGATATTTCAACTTAAATTCGACAACGTTTACTAGAGCTGTTTAATAAGAGAATGAAAAAATAAGTTTGGATTTGTTAGTCAAGCATATTACATAATAAATTAATACAACATATCAGTTTAATGATTGCATATTCACACCACTGTTACTTTGACAACGTAAAATGTACGACAATAAGGGTTTGCAAATATCAGAGAAAGGTAGGCAATACAACGTACAGAAAATCATTAGATTATTAAGTTTACTGTTTCATTCATTATTCCCTTTTTATATTGCTCAGTGAAGGTTTTTAATTTCGGGTTGACAGAAAATGTTTACAGGAAACGTATTTAGCTTTAGTTAGGGCGTCATAATTAGTAATTGTATCTAATTCGGTTGATACGTCAAAGAAGGGCAGCCAAAATAATTACTGTGTGTTTGTATTGATCAAAACTGGCTCATTGTGAATTTACTTCTGTATTATGTTTCATCAGTATTTCTTTTAACCTAGAACACATAAGCAATTTATTACATTATTTTGCTTCGATTAGTTAAACCATAAAGTTATTTGTAAGACAACATCAGAAATACACACATATATATAACTGTTTATTATCGCGTCGTTTTGTCATATTATACACAATTCTCTCAGTTGTTTGCTTACCTATTTCATTTGTCTTACACACTGATCCTTTTGTTATTCATACGACCATATGACGTTAAAAGGAACGAATGATTATCGATGGCAGACACGGAGAAATTGTCGTTCATTATTCATAATTTTCCCCTAAAATAGTAAATATCTTTAGCAAGAAAGGTAGGGTCGGCCTGATACATCGTTCAAATGATGTGACTAATAAATGACTACAAAAATTGACTTTGCGTGTGCTCTTTCTTTGACGTGTTTTTTGTGTAATTATTTAGCTGTTGTAGGAATTTATCCACGGTAATGCAAATGTGGCATGTCATATTGGTTTCTGTGTGAACGTTCTATTCAATTATAGAGATTTTAGCAGAGTCTGTTATTGTCTTACACACAACCATGTTCTAATATAAAGACTGATATATATGCAGCAAACTATATAACTATCAGCTGTACCTGTCAGCTCAAAAGACAATAGTGTAATAGTAGGTAGAATGTAGACATAACATTATGTTCCAAGAGCATATACGAAATAAACGTTGGGAAATCAAGAAAGATAAATATAATATTAGTAAAATCGAGTTTGTGTATGTTATAAGCTTATAGAAATAAGATGGTGGTGTTACGTCTTCTCAATCCCAGCAGATTTATAGTGTGCTTTGCTGTGTTTTACTTAATGTGCGTCATTGTAATGATAGTTAACAATCACCATATACAACGAGTTTTAAACTGAGGCAGTAACCGGGTTTCGAGATAATGAATGAAAAGGGAAACATCTAAGAATCATCAACAGAAGAGTGGGACAAAACTTCGCTATAGATGCGCCCTAAATATATTTTTGTATAAAACATTATTCCAATATTTGCGAAGCAGTATGAGAAAAAGCTGAAGCGTATTTTGTTTCGTAGTACTCAATTATTTAAAATTTTAAATGAGAAAATACTACCCTACGCCAGTGCATATTTACCGAACTACTTACAGAATACTACAATGCTCAATGGTCTCATGTCCATCAAATAAGCAATGTTGGTGTATAGGACCACACAATGATAAAAGTTTGTGTCTGTCGATAAGCACTGCACAGCCATTGGTTTACTGAAAATTCCTGTTTATTCAAAGCGAAGCCAACAGTTTCGGCATTGCTACTCTGTGACCTTGTATTACTATGCACAGAGTATACTATTACCTTTCGTTACTAAATAACCCCTCCGCGTTTCGAATAAGTGAAAATGCATCATAAAGACATATTGCAGAACAAATATGCGTAATGTATTTAAAAACACAACTTGTAACCTTGTGAAGATACCATTTTGTTGACCACTCGGTAAAATAATATTAATCTCATAAAAGAGACAGACAGACAAATATCCCTTTTATAAATTTAATCCGGATGTTTTCTATTTCTAGATCAACACAATATGAAGGTGATAAACTTGTAAGGACTGGTAGAGAAAATGCCCTTTAATTTCCTTTATCTGTAAAACGACTCAATGTGTGTCTACTAGCAATAGATAGATATCGCCACTTATGTATACTTTACCTGATTTAATTGGTAATATTATTGTTATGTTTTACAACTATAACATCACTTAAAATACAATTAAGTAACATCATTTTGACCTTGTTTCAATACCAAAGCCTTCAGGACCTGTTTGGTTTAGGAACTTTTAAACAATGCTCAAGCAACCAATTCTGACAATTTTAACATGGTTAATCACTGGTTATGCTCTATGTGCGTATTAAATCCTTTTAGATTTCCTGTTTTGTTTCAAAAACACGTGTGCTTATTTAATTAAATTATTTATCTTATTAATATTTCCAACCAAACATAAGTATAAAAATCGTATTTGCTTAACCGGACAGGGCCTCTGTTTATACAATTATTACAGGTATCTTAATACAAATGTAAAATGTCATACGTTGTAAGATATTTACATTAAATATGAGAATGCATAGACTTTCTGTTTAGTCTCATGTCCTTGTCATTAAAAACAAAACACTACGTCAATGGGTTTCCATAAGCTTATATATGTACATCATCCATTGAAACAATAAATTTATGTATATTGTTTCAAATGTCTAAGGATAAGATGTTTGAATGCCCTATGACTTATTTGATTATTATGAAAGTGGGTAGACAACAAGGCTATTAAATGGTTGTAAACACATAGCTAATTATAACATGTATATATCATTTAAAGCGAAATATTATTTCATAATAGTTAAATAAGAACATGTTTTTTGTTTGTAAAAATGTCACATTGTTGTATTGTATGCCGACAGTAGTCAGTTGCATTTTATAATCAATTCGCATATGTTTAAAAGCTATTGATTAATTACTAGGTACTATTTTGAACATAAGTCATAATATAAGTAATTGTTCTTCTATCGACATCTTTGTTGAATACAGTACGTATAACTTTTGTCATTTGAACGTATTGATTATTTACATGATTCCACGCTTAAACAATGACGTAAGTGTCTTGTTTTGATAAATATGACTATTTTTAACATGATTATGGCGTTAATTTTTGCTTCAATACAACACAAGTTCCCCAAGTTGCCTGCTCGTATGATTTATTGTCCATTTATTATTTATGTATTCCCTTGACAGGTTTGAAAACATTAACTCCAGAAATATGTTTGGAATCGATGTGCATATGCAATATTTGCAAAGAAATATATAGAAAAAAAAGCTTTAAAATGTTTACAAGCACTGAATGAGAAGTAAAAAGCCGAGCATGGTAACAAATCAAGTAGTTACTTCTCTAGTTCTCCTGCTAACAAAACTAATGGTGTAAAGACCCTTTTTTCGACCAAATGAGATACGCTCCTTTTATTCTCCATAATTATGAAAGTAAGTGATATTTATTGTATATTATTTTATATGCACTTCACGAAAATAGAACCTTGCATTTATAATGTAAACTAACCCTTTTATTTTCAGCAATTTCCTTTCACGTTTTAACTGTGTGACTGTTACAATTGCATGGTTCAGATATATTAATTTGATCAGGTAATAGATTTCAATATAAATGTTTTTAACTTACTTGAAATAGTACACATGCATGATTGTACACTTTGTTAGCATTTTAGCCGCATTAATACAGCTCCATCATTCACTACGGCAGCAGACATACTGTCGCTACGCTTCTGAAAATATTCGACAACATTTACCCAAGGATGTTTTACTAGTTTTTAAAATGAAAACAGAGTATATAACGATCATCTTAGCAGGAATGCATAAGCAATGCATACAGTTTATACAAGAACATTCGAAATCGGGTAGTAGTTAAAACGATTCTCTCATCGTAGAATTGTTATGTATTTTAGGTAGATTAGTCAAAAATGGTATTACGAAAAGGTGTTTTTTTCGAATCAAACTATTACAACTGCATTAGCAAGCATTATAAAATAAAATGTGTTTAACAGTCATGTTGAAGTATACTAAGTAAATGTTGATTCCACGCGAACCTATTATCACTGATAATATTTTCTTTATAAATTCAATCATTTTTTATATAAGTTTTGATAGAAGAAAACACACACTATTCCATCATATACACAGGCTTCTCCTTCTTATTCGACCTTGTATTAGTCCAATGGCATAGGATTTTGTTGTAATTCTATGAATAAGCACTCTATCTGGTATCATTAGAAATAACTGTTAACATCCGATGTCTTAAAGTACTCAAGTTTTCTTATACTAACGTGTATATCAACAGCGTTAACAATGTATTTTCTACCGTATTGCAAGCTTCGGCAATCAGTTTTGTACAAGATTACAATGAGAAAAAACTTCGCTGTTACAAACTTTCCGTTTAATATTTCTAGACGATTAGGATGCAAGCACATTAACCATAATATACAATGTAATGATTTTCGCTGCTATGGCCCAAAAATAGGATGTGAAGTATTGAATGTGAAATGAATTGAATAATTGTTTACGATTCCAAACAAATTTGTGTACACCACACAGTGAATGCTCTAAATGCAAAATATATACATTCTTTCCTGACTGCAGTTCACAATATTTCACAAGTTACCTTTAATAACAAGCTTGCTATCAAAACGTCTAACAAAACACGTTACATAAACTGGCGTTGGAGTGTATCTTCGAAACCATCAAGGTATAAATGGTATTATGTCGTCAAAGCATAAACTTCAGTTTAATAATATGCATATAAACTGTATTTAAGACTAATGTATTCTCCATTGAATAGTTTACACGGCAAAAATAATAACTCGTTGCTATTTTAAATAGGCAATTTAAAGCAAAAACACACATTGGAACTTCCTATTTGTTAAAAATTCATAAAGTATATTCCATTCAAAAACTCTTTATTCAAACTAAGTACGTTTTTATTTATGGTCATCTTGCTCAGTGATCCAGTCAATCGACATTTGACAAGTATACAGTTTGGCATCAGATCAATAGGTAAATAAGAAAAATTCCGAACAAAATTTCCAAAGATATTTAAATTTTATCTACCAGTAGACAAAGCCAAACAAGGTAAATGTAAATGTGACAAAAACACAGAGACGAGACATAACACACATAAAGAAAAACCTTCTGTTACCGCCTTGGAACGGTCAATCGGCAAAAGGGCCGACTGGGGTGCTTAAACCTGCTTTGTAGAGCACTCCAACCTCGCACTTTCTACCAAACAAACAGTGTAAATAACAATATCCCGTCAAAGTGAAACAACTAATAGTAAGCACCTGCATCGGGAATTAAACAGATACAATGAACCTATATACATACATAATTACTAGTAATAAAATAAACTATAATCATATGTACAGTATGTACAGTAGATAAAATCCTCGGCAACGTAAAAATAACAAAACCATAATATGGTCAATTGTACAAAACAGTAAACAGGTTCGTAAAAGAAATACTTCGTAGAAGCTCTCAGTCGCAAGCCCATGTAGCAGTGATCGTTATTTTCTTCTTTTGAACCTTTGTAATGCAAATAAGATTTGGAGTTTCTGGGCGATCGCACTAGTGTAAATTGATATTGATGGCTATATTGTCGTGAATCTATTGTCAGTGTTGTATCGAGTGCTGCTATAATTGGATTTGTTTAGATAGAAACCACTATATTCGTTTGACATTTTAGACATGCGAATGCCTGCTACAACATTTTTATTTCAAAATTTGAACTTATTATGGAAATTGGATTGTTGGATTTGAAAACAGACATACAAAACACAAAGGTGTTAATAAAAATATTTAATAAAATGGACCCTGAATGATCGAATAAAGAAATTGGGTCCTTTAATTGCAATTACGGATTTGATACTTCTTGTCAATTTTGCTACCCTAATATTTTAAATTTTATTTTAACAAGATATTATAAATTCTCATTTACAACTTACTTCAGTATCTTGTCATTGTCTTCGAGTATTTGCCTTTTTATCTTGGCTGTTTAACTACGTTGGTTTTTACGCAGAAAACGAGATGAATGGGTTACATCATTAATTTTTTGCGAATTTTGAGTAATGATAAGCTTTTTGTGTACTAAAATTGTACTCCGCATAAAACCTTCGAAGGACTTTAAGAAAATTAACTTTTATTGAAAAAGTAAACAGTGTTAATGCCACTATTGTTAAAATATATATTAAACTATTGTCAAAGCTTAAGCATGCAATAGCGCAAGCCTGGATTTTGCATTGTTTTATGGTTCAGATACGTCTCGATTATCAATTAAATCTCACTTCGATAGGTGGACCCACCCATCAGATGCATTTTTATTGCTTTACTTAGTTTTGTCATTCTCTTGTACTTTGGTCATATCAGATTTCCGTATTTCCTCATAATGCTCCCACAGGGCACTACGTCTCTATTCTACAATAGTTTAGAACGTAAGAAAAAATAATAACAAATCGAATAGCAACATAAGGAATTATGATGCTAACAATGACTCATAACTGCACAACTGATTCTAACTGATAATTTATTGTCATTTGCAGACTTGTTTATGGTAAAACCTATCCAAACAATCACAGGAAATTTGTTATTAAACAGGTCCAATACACTCAATAAGTGACAACATAACTTACGTATCATGTATACGTGCATATCTCTATTGAAATGACCGATGTTTTCGTCATACATTGTTTTATGAGTTTTCGCATCAATAATATTGTTGCTTACAATGATTACTTTTCTCGATTTATTGTTGTACTGCCCCTTTTATACCTCTTAAATTTTTGACTTCCTAACATTTATATTGACTTTCGTATGTGTTAGTAAAGTATCGACTTAAAAGTTAGAAATACCTTCAGCGATTGAATGTGCTTCTTTAATAGAATATTTGTTCAATTGCTTATTGTAATGATTAAATTTTTATTTATGTCCTTATTGCAATCAATAGCAAAATAAATAAACATATCAAAATAACATTTACGATTTTGCATTTGATCAGAAAATTGTGAAAGATGTATGCCGTGCCTCATGTTTACTTTATAAATACAGCTAGTGTATTTCGTACATAAGATTTGTTTTGAAATTAGAAAATAGCAATGTTTTAAAAGATCAATCGGATTGTTTTCTTGCCTAAACCCTATCATTTTCTTACCAAGACAAAACGCAATGACGGAAAACCCGATCAATGGAAAATGCGCATGTCTGCTTTTGCTAGTCTTTGTGCCTTTGAATACGCAATTGGAATTAAATTGACAGTTTGAACAGTTTGATGCTTTCTGAATATCTCTAGTGTGATAGCATCTGACGAAAAAAAACGAAACATATTGATTTAAGCGTAGAGAGCTGAAGCGGTATATACGGTGGTATGGAGAATTAAATTTGAACACATGATATTTGCAACACTATGACATTATAGTAAACATGACAGAGGGCAAAGTAAGTCACACAATTATTATTTTTATATGTGTGTGCGGGGGGATATATATATATATATATATATATGTGTGTGTGAGTGTGTGCGTGTATGTGTGTGTGTGTGTGTGTGTGTGTGTGTGTGTGTGTGTGTGTGTGTGTGTGAGAGAGAGTGTGTGTGTGTGTGAGAGAGAGAGAGTGTGCGTGTGTGATATATATATATATATATATATATATATATATATATATATATATATATATATATATATATATAAAATATATATATATATATATATATATATATATATATATATATATATATAAATATATATATATATATATATATATATATATATATATATACAGATATAAGGTGTGTAGGATTGATCCTAAACGATTTACATTCAAAATCAGAAGGAAAATCAACACATACAGACACTGTGCAGACTCGAAGTACATTTATAATATTTTGATTGAAATTTATGCCGTTTGAATCTTGCATATATATGGAATATTAAAAGAGAAACTTCGATGGAATCGATGTAAAGACAGTAGTTATAGTTAGTCTGACTTTCCTTATGAATTATCTTAATTGAGAGAAAATCCAGCAGCTATATCTAGAGAACCTACTCGTATCTTTGTATCCATTTATTTGATATTATATGTATAAATAAAAGCTATTAACATATCCCATCTGGTATAATCGCCTGCACAGGTCAGGTAAATGAAATTCATTTGGTTTGAAGTATTTTTTATTCTTACGTTATAAAGATTAGGGCATATGTTAATATATCTAGAATTAATTGTGTTTAAATTTTGCATTGTAAAAATTGTTAATAAATTAAATAATATACTGTATAACTTTAACAACACATGGCAGCGACATGGACGTAAGATGTTGTAAAATAACATTTCTTTTGAAGTTCTAAAAATTTGTTATGGCATTTTAGAATAACGTTATTCGAAATAATCAGATATTCAACGTCGTTTTTATAACACAAACATTAAATTCGATAGACAACGTTATTTTTATATAACCATCCAAACGATAGTTTATGTAAAATATGTAAAATACATGTATAAAAGCGAGATGAAGTTAGATTTGCCGTTTGTATCTAGAAGAGCCAGCTGCATTTTTTATCAGACAAACATACCACTGCATTTTTAAAGAACAAGCTGAAATGCCAAGTTTTGTAATTCTCGTCATCTTTAAATGTTTTGACGCCATAAGACTGTTGATCGTGAACAAACTAAATATCATTACAGAAAGGCCAATTTGTCGGCAAATATCACTAATCATACATATGTATCTATCTCCATCAGATGATTAACTATCTGATTGGCAATCAACTTTAAATAAATGTGATTGCTGACATACAACAGCACCACAACACCGTAAATTGTAGGAAACCCCTCAATATGCTTTTCGTTCAATTCCTTCCAGGACAAATAAGAAAGACTTGCAGTGATGTAGCATATGCAACATAGTTGATTCCTGGATGGCGGATCATTACGGATTCTACATCATTTTGTTCTACACATGTTTTAATATACATGTCCATGTATATCTTTGACCAAAGAATTGTTTGTTGGACATTTATATACATGTATATCTGCCTGCGCTCAAACACAAACTGAGAGGTTTAGACCGTAAAATCGCGTTGGCCAATGACATCAACGAGTAAAACTACACGGTAAATGACATTTCGTATAACTTGGTTAAAAGATCAAATAGAATAAGATTAACAACATTATAACTGAATCAATCAATGCAGGAATGTTTTCGCTATTGGTGATGAAGGGGAACAGGCCGATTGATTGTCACTGATCCGTCACTTGCATAAGAAATCAAGTGAAATAGAATAAAAAATATTATCAATTGCCAGGTATCTGTGATGATTTATAAGTTTTGGATGCGTCGGACCTTTTTGTTTTGTTAAAGATATGCTTAGAACAACACAGTCTTGAGAAAAGTACAAAAAGAGAATGGCAGACTGTTACTGTTTTGATATTTGAAGTTATGTTGAGCTCTAACAAACTCTTAACCCTGTTTTTTCTTCTATCGTTGGAGTTGTTTGTCTAAATCCCAAAATACATGCTTAGTCTACATTCTTGGTATCAATTGTGTTGTCAGAAATAATCCCTCGCTTTTCCTTTTTCAAATATATACAAAAATATAGGTTCTGTTTGTCTTATTAATGCAATGATTTAAATCTTTCTTAATGCTGTTATAAACAGGAGTTGGCTACCATATTTCTGGTTTCTGTTATTTTTGGCTTTATGTAAATATGATTAGGGTGAATTTTGCGACAAGCAGACCGCATCAAAGTTAAATCAATTCGTTAAAAGATAATGTTCTGATAAAGAATGGCAGCGATGATTTGTATTGTCCGTTTAAAGGCCCGCTTTGCAAGATCAAGTAGGTTGACGGAGCAAACGATGAGCATGAAACGTATGTAGTTTATCGCTTAGTGAGCTTTCACTGTACTAAAATGAGCTTAGTTATTGCAAATAAATCTTTAATTGTGTCTGAATACTATTCCTCCTCGCCCAGAATTGCTTTGAATGAATTCTACTGTTTTATATCACAAAATAGTAATTTGTGACTAAATTACACTTTCGAAAAAAAGGTTACACCTCTTAATGGTAACAATGTCCAGAATATTTGCAATCGCAAACAGTTCTACAGTAGAAGACAGAAAAGACCTTAAAATTGTTGAATGTATATACTAGAATATTGGAAAAAAACTAACCATATTTTTACTCGTCTTTTGTAGCGTACAATTTACTGTAGGCATTGACATGCAGCAGGACTTTTGTTAATAAAGATAGTATTGACAATTTTAAAAATAATTTCACTCACGTGAATCTTTATTTAACGTTCAAGTTTGTTCCAGGATTTATAAGGATAACTGCTCTATCAGAGTAGTTATTTTATGTATTGCATATTTAGCTGAGATTCATAAGTTCTTTAAATTAAATGCTGCAATTAATATGAATTTCTACATTATAAGTTTAATTTGTTAAACAAAAACATGGTTTATGAAAATTACACTCGATTTGCTTATAGAAGAAATTAATTATAGAAATAACAGTTTACTTAAAGCAGCAAACTTCTCTTTGGCTTTTTCCTGTTTTTCCTGTTTCCTCAACATTTTATTAACCCAAAAGATAAAAACGCTATTGTTTTACGCTATGTCTTTTGATAACGTTTTAGATTGCAGTCTTTGTTGTTGTTGTCCTCGTCGTCGTCCATGTTCTTACTGCTATAGAGCCATGTTTGAAATGAGAACTAAATTGTCTTTTATTACAGTCAAATAAGGAGTTTATTATTCCGACTGATAAAGAAATAGGCTAAGTAAATTAAATTGTTGTCAAGTGGAGTAAACCTTTTACATAGATCACATCCTAACTCTATTTCTTGGAAATTGCGATCGACTTGGTCAGTGTATGAATATAATGAATGCGATTAGTCGTGTAAATGTCATCTTGTCTCATCAACTGGCGGCTCGTATTAATTTTTGTGAAGAAAGTCCAGAAATCTCTCCTATATATGTAAATAGTATTATATAATTTCTGTAAATTGACTTGTAGTACTTGAAGCGATATAAAACCCATCAAGGTATTAATTCGTAACAAATCAATCGAAATTAATGATTATGTATGGATTGATTAATTCAATCTATTCAGATTATGACGTTTGTAAATGATTGAATAATAGTCTGATACATAACAAGTTTTGTTTTGTTTTGTTTCGCGAAATAGTAATACAAATAAGTTAAGCCATACATGTCTATTATTTCTTTTGGGAAACAACGACTGCGAAAAATACCAATGCGTAGAGGAATCTATTGTAGACAAAATATTCAACTGACTGATGATCTTGTTTCTTTCGTTTGAAAAAGGGCACGTATTAGAAACTACTTACGGAATAAACATCTATTTACCGACCTAATAACCTTCAATTTAGAAATGTCATCGAATAAACTTTGATATTATCACAATGTCGCACTTGGCTAAAGTTATAATCTATCTAGTAATACTGCACAACAATTATTTAATTTAATATTCATTCTCTTTCGAAGACACATACCTGTGGCAATGGTACTTGCAGCCCTGTATCACTACGCACGTGTGCTTTATTTGGAAAGCTTGTGAAAGAACAATTATATTGACCTCTTGGGGAATGACATAGATCTTAAACTGGAAGTAAACCCACACAATGTATCCCGTTTGTTTACTGTTTCCAGATGCATACATTTGAAATCGACGATCAATACGTCGGTAAACAGTCACAAATATGTAAAAGAATGATATTTTCATTTAATATTTCAAATATGTGTCACTTCACAAGGATGCTTTCTTGTGTGCAAAATGTGTATAATGGCTTGTGTCGTTGACAACTTACAATAGGTGGGTATGGTCTCATTAAGTATACATTGTTCGATTTAGATGTAAATAATACATGGATGTATTATCAACAGTACGGCCTTTAATGACGCAAATCTATTGCATTGTTTGTGCATAATACTAAATAAAAATTCACTTTAGGAACTGAGTTGTTCGAGCGCTTTTTTAACACGGTTTGAGCACCCCAGTAGGTCTTTATGCCTGACTATTGCAACACGGTAACTAATGGCCAGTCTTTATGTGCATCATATATTGTAAAACATGGCTAGTCATTTCAAAAATAACATTTGTCAGAGAACAGTTTTATCTAATATGCATACTATTTCCATCAAAAGGTATAATAAATTAATATTTGCTGAACAAGACTGGTTTATTGTTTTTCATTTGTTATAGGTATCTTAACACATATGTTAACTACTACTAATGTCTATCATGTAGAGGAATAGTTACATAAAATAGACAGGTGTACAGTCAGATGTATATTTCATTTTCTTTAGTCTGAAATTCTCTTCCTTACATCAGAAAACACATAAAAGTGCGTACACATGCTAGTGTTTTGTACCTCATTAATTTTAGCTAACTAACTTAAACTGTTTTACTTTCTAATAATACTGCGTTTTCATGCCATATAAATCACTTGAAAAACATGAATTTGATTGTCTGTAGACAACAATAAGTTCACAAACACATGGTTGGAAATATTGAGCATTGAAATAAAAACAGACAGTGACGATGTATAAAGATCCTAGGACAACCTTTCAACTTCTTTGAATTGCATCATATGTGAGTTCACTGCTATGATCTGATATGTTCCCTAGCAATATCTCGATTAAAATAGTACTCCCATGTAATTTATATAGTGTTATTAAAATATATTAATAATCTCTGTCAAACCAGCAGGTTTACACAAAAACACTGCAAGTAACATACGATGTTCCTATCCTTTTTCGGGCCGCTCGCAACGTATATTCAACAAGCATTTGATAGTATTGCGGGCAATACAGTAGTCCCCTACCGGTCCCTCAAAAAGTTCTTTAATTATCATACGCTCCTGTTTATTTTCATTTATAATTAATTTGAGGTTGAAGTCTGTATTTGTATAATTATGGCTTAAAAATGAAGTAATAAACAAGGAAATCTACAGTAGTTGGGGTTCACATATTTTTTTTAATTCACCTGGCCTAAATAATTGTTTACTTATCATGACATTTGTTTTTGGCCTTTATTTAAAGTATGAGCACCTTAATGCACTATCATTTAAGGTAAGTGCACCTGAATGCGCTATCCAAAAATTCACGATTTTGCTGCAAGGTCATGCTTTTACCTTGGCCTTCAAGGTAGCGACCCAAATGTTGCGCGCGCATATTGTACACTTTACTACCTATTAACATACCAAGTTTCATGCGCCTAGCTTTAATAGTTATTAAGTTATCAAAGGATCCAGATTTTTAGCGGACAGACAGACTGACTGACTGACTGACTAACTGACGGACGGACTGACGGACAGAGAGTGTGAACACCGGTAGGGGACTAATAAGCCATTACATTACTGAGAGACCTGCTTTATTTTTTAACAAATACGCTAAAGTAATGAACAGTGATGGAGAAACTAAACTGTTCCTTAGTTCAGCCATATTTTATTTGTGCAAAGTATTGAGGAACGAGGAAGATAGAAGCTCGTAAAGATGTCTTACTCATAGCAGTGTTTGGCGACAATTTTATGGGTGAGCCAATGTAAGTTATGTTGGTGTGCATACAAAATGATCCGACCGTTTAGTTTTCAAATGTACCTCTGACATGATGAGCAGTATTGTTCATCGGACTAAAAAGAGTTCGGTCGATTTCAAGCAAACTTATTTTACTTGGATGTGTTATGCACATATCCCACTCGCAACAAATTATATATTTTAAGTACGTACTATTATCTACGGTATCAAAGTTTTAAGGTTTGATTTTGTTCTGAGCACACTAAAAGTTTTTAGCGAACGCGTCTGCGAACACAGCTAACAAAAAGCGCAGTCATCCATACTGGATAGCACCTTATCGTTTGATATGACAAGTGAGCTGTCGGGTTTGTTTTTATTGTTAAATGACTCATCAAAGATTTGTTCTCACTTTTACATTTGGCGTGCATGTGAATACCTTGGTCCTGTGCCTTTTCAATGTTTGTATATGTTCCAATGCTCATAGGACTTTGTCTTATATATTCTTATTTATAATAACAACAATGTTACTTGTGCAGTGTGGCGGTCGTAAAAAATCTCCCCGTGCACGTAATCTATGTTGCCATTTAATTAATCCTATAAGGATTGTTACGTGTATTTCCATTGATGGACATTGGGCTTAATGTACCTCAATTCCATCTCCGCATGAATAGGATGCTACAACCATTTACTCTTCTCTGGTCATTGTTTTCTTGATTCTAGTTAATTTCATTTACTATTAACGTTTTTGTGTAGGTCTGCTAATCGAAATACTGCCTATCTCTCTTCTAAACACTATGTGGGCATAAGTTTTCAATGACGTTACTACTTTTGTCATAACTTGTCAAGCAAAACGTCAGCGCATGGACACTTATTCACATAGATCGGTTTTCTTTTCATTGTATACATTCGAGAAAACCATTAGGAAGTGCGAGGTTAGAGCTCTGTAAAACCGGTTTAAGCACCCCAGTCGGTCTATACTGCCGACTGACCATTCCAAGGCGGTAACTGTTGGGTTTGCCTTTATTGTTAAATGACTCATCACAGATTTGTTCTCACTTTGGACCTTGGTCCTGTGTCTTTTCAATGTTTGTATATGTCGCAATGCTCTTAGGACTTTGTCTTATATATTCTTACATTTGACCCGTTTCGTATTGTAGATGCTGTTATTAACAACATACACTCTGAACTAATTAACAGTTTAATGTAATGTCTCAATTATTTACCTGACTTCGTTACTCGCTTAAAACGGTCTTGTCAACAACTTTAACTTTGGTCGTGTGGATGCCTCGGACCTTTTTTCTGACAAAGTATCAACTGATGTGCGGTCTCTCCCTATAAATGAAATGTTCTAGAACGAGGAAAAATCAATGCATCCGTATTATATTTTGAAAAATGCCTTTTTACCGACCCCCATCTCCATTGTACGAAAGAAAATGACATAAATGGAAAAGTCGGACCAATTTGGGCTTCCATAAGTTTTGTCAAATGTGCATCAACTGTTTGTTGTTGATTTACCTTATACATATACACTAACAATTTTTCTAGTTGCAAATATATTGCCGTTTATTTAAAAAAAAATAATTTTGTTTGTAAGTCCAGAGATTTGGAAAAAGAAAAAAAAATAGATTGCTGAATATATCTACGTACTAGGTGTCTGTAAATCCTTCCTGAAGTTTTAATTCTATACTTGTCCTGTCTATTATATGCAGAGAAGTAGCAAGTCAATATTTTAGACATTAACGAGTTTTCTTTTAATAACCCGTGATGATTTTTCATTCCATAATACCTGTCATGGGCAATCAACATTCCTGAGCGGTGGATTTAGACTGAAATGGTGGGGGGTGGGGGTTGGAGGTCAAAAAGATAGGTGGCGCAGCTTGCTTAGTTTGCATATTTATAACCAAACCATAACAAATACGCCAATGCAATATCCAAAAACTTCTACACGCAGTTAATTCAATGTGTCCTTATATCCAGGTCTAAAGATGACTTTTGTATCATACTAATGGATAAATCTACCGGTATTTTGGAAATGGTTTGGAAAAGCTTCGGGCCGTTTCTCACCAGCAAAGATAAACAATGCAATTTTGCATTTTTCTTAGAAGGATCATCATTTTTAGCGATAAAATATGCTCCCATAAAAAACGTACAAGGCTGATATTGCACATAAGGGGGCGCACGTGGCGTGGTGGTAGAATCGCCGACTTGTAACTCGTCTGATTGATTAGTCTCCCACCACGGGAGTTCTTGTCCCATTCGGTGCAAAGGACTTCATGTGGGAATGTCTTTCATTTGAGCTGCGGTGTGACTATGGTTCTATCCATTCATTTGTTTGGGGTTTTCCTCCACCAAAAAAGCTCGACCTCGCTAAAATTATCAGAACTGGTCGCTGCGATGTACCCCAAAAACATTTGTTTATGTTATGCTATCGTAATCAACTTTTGCTTCAATCAATACACAATACACCTCGTCTTGCTCGTTTGGGAATTATGTCCCATTTTTTCGTAAAAGAAAATACAGTAATATGATTTTCACAAATTTAGTGATACACATTCATGAAAAAAATGACACCCAAACTGTAAGGTAAAACAACTTTAACGTTACATTTTAATATACAATTGTAAGAAATATAACCATCCATATGTTGTAAACCTGTTTTTCTTTATATTACGAGAAAAAGAAAATGCAGTCCTCCAAACTCATTGTAAGTGACAATTATCAAAACCCGGTCAAGGTATCAGAAACAAATGTATAGGATATGAGCGAAAAAGGTGTGCAGTAATTAATCCTGAAAACACCTTTTAAAGCAACTTTTACTGTTTCAAGTAAAATAATATCCTAGAAACCCTGTTTAAATGCAGGGTGATCATACTTTATGGTAGCTGGCATACTGTACCTATATTTCTACTTAAATTCAACAAAGTTTACTAGAGCTGTTTAATTAGAGAATGAAAACAAAAAGTTTGGATTTGTTAGTCAAGCCTGATAAATAATAAATCCAAACAACAAATCAGTATAATGATTTCATATGCACACCACTCTTACTTTTACAACTGTAAAATGTCCGACAATATGGGTTTGCAAATGTCAGAGAAGGGTAGGCAATACAACGAACAGAAAATAATTAGATTATTAAGTTTACTGTTTCAGTCAACATTCCTGTTTATATTGCTCAGTGAAAGTGTTTAATTTCAGGATGACAGAATATGTTCACAAGAAACGTGGTTAGCTTTAGTTAGAGCGTCATATGGTAGTAATTGTATCTAATTATGTTGATACGTCAAAGAAGGGTCGTCAAAATAATAATTGCTTTGTGTTTGTATTGATCAAACCTAGCTCGTTGTGGATTTACTTCTGTATTATGTTTCATCAATATTTCTTTTAACCTAGAACACATAAGCAATTTTTACATGGTTTGCTTCGATTAGTATAACCATTAAGTTATTTGTAAAACAATAACAAAAATACAAATATAAAACTGTTTTATTATCGCGTCGTTTAGTCATATAATACAGAATTCTTTCATTTCTTTTATTAATATTTCATTTTTCTTACACGCTGACCCTTTGCGATCATATGACGTTAAAAGGAACGAACGATTATCGATGGCAGACAGGGAGAAATTGTTGATCATTATTCATAATGTTGACATAAAATAGTAAATATATTCAGCAAGACAGGTAAGACGGACTGATACATCGTTCATATGACAATGTGACTAATCAATGTCTACAATAATTGACCTAGCGAGTGCACTTTCTTTGACGTGTTTTTTATGTTACTATTTAGCTGTTGTAGGAATTTATCCACCGTAATGCAAACGTGGCATGTCAATTTGGTTTCTTAGTGAACGTTCGATTCAATCATCGAGATTTAAGCGATAATCAAAGCTCTTTAAATAAGCAGAGTCTGTGATTTTCTTACAGACTACCATGTTCTAATATAAAGACTGCTATATATGCAGCTAACTATCTAATTATCAGCTGTTCCTGTCAGCACAAAAGGTAATAGTGTAACAGTAGGTAGAATGTGGGCAAAAAGATGTGTTCCAAGAGCATATAAGGGATAAACGTTGGCAACTCAAGAAATGATGAACGTTGCAGGTTCTTGAAGATACAATACATATAGAGCTTATTTAACCAGGACTTTGACATGCCAGTAGTAAACTTTATAAACCAACATAAAGCGGAGGCAAATATAAGATTTCCAATATTGGTTGTAAGTAGTAAAATCGAGCTTGTATATTTTATAAGCTTATATTACGTCTTCTAAATCTCAGCAGATTTATATTATGCTTTGCCGTGTTTTACTTACTGTGTGTCATTGTAAGATGATTAAAAATCACCATATACAACCAGTTTTACACTGAGGCAGTAACCGGGTTTCGAGATAAAGAATTCAAAAGAAAACATCTAAGAGCTAACTTATTACACGATCACACTATTAAAGGTTGCTTTTCCGCTCAATAAATTGCTTTCGATTCGTTTTAAACATCATAATCTGAAGATTGTGCATGTAAGTTTAAATTTCATCGCTTCAGAATTGTATATCTTTGGATAGTAGTCTGATTTAGCAGCAACTATTATTATTATTATCTATGTAAGGAACCTGTTTATTTCTTGCTGAGACATTATTTCCCGTCACTTTGTCTATCTTCAAAAATGAATATGGCCTTGTTTTGATGAAATTTATTAATATGAAGACAAAAGTTCTTCGCGTAGAATCAAAATCAAAAACAACAAGCATGGATCACTTGTAGATTTATAAAAAAAAAAGTTCGTTCCAACAGAATGTTACTTTTAGACTATAGCTAATGGTCGTGTCCCTGTGACTGTTTTATTTAGATACATGTATGAGCTCACTTTTTTGATTACTGAGTTTTGTAATTGCAATTCGCTTTGCCCGCTTTAGTCGATGGTGTAGAGGTTGCCACTTTAGCGTGCGCTGATTGTTGTCTTGATGTCTAACTTCTGACAAATCAAGCATCTCGATGTTGTGCTGCCCTAGTGGATTTACCAAGGCATAGTCAACTGCGGTTCTGTCAAGTGTCTCGCAGCGGAGGGTTTAGTTTTTCTGAAGGTAACAGAGGTCATTTTGACTGGAAAATAGTCTCAAGCATTTCTAAGAATCTCGTCACGTTACTAAAAGATAAATATGTTCGTTTTGCAGTAGTTTCTTGCAGAATTAAGAAACAGTAATGATGTCAAGTATATTTGAATACACACGGTGCAGAGAAATCGAACAAAAACAAGTTTTACTATGTTTAAAAACTACACTGGCCAAATCCGCGAGGTTCTGGAATTTTAAATCTTAACTTAATATGATGTTCTCTCAAGGATACTTGGCAGAATAATACTTCCGATGATAACATTCGAATGATACCAGCTAATCTGATAAATAAATAATAATGAAACATCTTCAAGATGGGAAATCATTATACAATGTATAACAAAGGATTTAATTAACGAATACATATAAAAGATACATGAAACAAGTTAAACCTCCGGTAGATCAATACTGAGTTAGATGCACCTGCTTTACTTGATTAAGTAAGATTCTTGGATAAGAATAGTATGCAGTGTTCTTCTTGTCTCTTGTTTAAAAGACAGACTTGTAACAAATGTTTTTATCACAACAATTATCAGGGCTCTTAATGATTAAGATATTTTAATATTGCCTTTTCATGACGAATTATTATTATTATTATTATTATTATTATTATTATTATTATTATTATCATATTATTATAATTTTTATTATTATTGTTATTGTTATTATTATTAGACACGTAACTTAAAGGTAAGGTTTTCGAAACGTATAATACTTACATTGTTTAAGGTTAAAACGGAATAAAGTATAACTTGACCAGCAAGATATAGTTAAAGCAGTTAATTATTGACTATATTGTAACAATATAAGATTCGGAAAGAAACAGGAACATTTTTCGAGCGCTAATGTCGACCATTTGACGGAAGCAGACAACGTTACGAATCACATTATGACTGAATGTGAGTTGTCAGCTTTACAGACAGTTGTAAGTCGGGGTCCAACCAAAACAATGGTTTTATTGCTTCTAAGTATAATAGCAGTATGAAAACACTGATGCAGAAAGACATAAGCCATCTTGTATTTTATGGAAATGTTTTATACAAGTTAAAGAAAATCAAGGGTCTCAATATTTTTTCTTGACCACTTTACAAAACGTATCAAAAATGTATTGCGGACGGTTACAACCTGGGAATCCTTCGTTGTACTGCATTCCTTGCAATTGACCCTTTTACAGTCAAAAACTTGCATTGCTTTTGAATTACACGATGACCGTGAGACTACATGAAAACAGTGACTTAAAGCCATAATTGGACAGTCACTGTTGGAATTCTTGTCTCTTCATCTCTCCAGTCGTGCCCTATATAGGTGAGACAACTTGAGCAGTCTCCATACCCTTTACGTGAGATTGCACAGTAGGTATAACATCGGGATTTTTAGTACCTTTCTTATATATAATATGCCAACTGCGGATAAATCCTCGGCTTTTTTTTAACTGTTTTTTTTTACTTATTAGCTCTTAACAATACTACATTTCATTTTGTAGGTTGGTTGTTTTTTAAATTTCGATGTTTTCTTTCGTATTTGTTACATTTCACTTTTGACACTTTTGGCACATGATGTTATGACATTATATGCCATATTTAAATTGATCTTATTATATATCAGCGCTTGGGCTGTTTGATTTGTTGTTATAATATCAGCGCTTGGGCTGTTTGATTTCAAACTAATCTCTCGTTTGGGATTTTTATTTTTACATTGCTGAGGCTTTTATCTACTGTACATACTGTACATATGTTCATAGTATTACTAGTTATTATATATGTATATAAGTTCATTTGATATGTTTTAACTCCCGATGCATGTGCTTACTGTTAGTTGTTTCACTTTGACGGGATATTGTTATTTACACTGCTTGTTTGCTAGAAAAAAATCTTCAGAAAGTGCGAGGTTGAAACGCTCCACAAATCAGATTTAAGCACCCCAGTCGGCCCTTTTGCCGATTGACCGTTCCAAGGCAGTAACTAATGGTTTTTCTTTATGTGTGTTATGTCTCGTCTCTGTGTTTTGTCACATTTACATTTACTTTGTTTGCCTTTGACTATTGGTAGATCAAATTTAAATATCTGTGGAAATTTCGATAGTACCTTTTTTATTGTCCTATTGTAAATGTGTCAACTACAACTTCCTTAGAACTGATACATTGGCTTTATCTTGATATCTTGACTTGCAAAAAAAGTAAACAATTCAAATGTCATTGAATACGACTCATTATCTTTATTTTTTGTTGAAAATTGATCAGATGCGTATTCATTCATTAATTTAAAAAAAATCAGTATGTAAAAGGTAAACTGTGCTTGGTATATAATGACCAAAGAAAAATAACTGGGCAAATAACATCCACAGTCACATTTATAGAACAAATTGTCGATGCCCGGAAAAAGGTTAGTTTTCAATACTGTTTTTCTGCATTAAGTTAAAACATGCAAAAAAATAAAATAAATTAGAATCATTTTGCACCATAGAAATGTATAGTCCATGTTTTTAGAGAAACGCCGCTAATTTTATCGAGGCCATATTATTATCAGACATTAAATTGTCCGTAACGAAAGCGACATATATTCTTTACAAGAGGAATTATAGATAGTAGTACTAGTTAATTATTCAGAATTTTCGGCAAAAAGAACATCGCTTTTAAGTATTAATATAAAATAATGCGATGGCTTTCTAAACATGAACAAAAGTACACGTTCGATTATTGTAGATAATTAATTATTTTGCCAATCTTTCTGCTTGTAATCGTGTGACGTTTATTACAATTATTGATTGATGGTAGGCGATCCTTAAGGATTATCAAACATGTGTTGCCCCTAATGTTTTCACTACATATTGACGACTAAAGAATTAGTTGTGGGACGTTTAATATAGGAAGAATTTAATTCAATTTACTTTAATAACTGTGTATTGCTTATTGCGTGGTCATTTTAGATAACACTCAAATAATGATAAGCATTAAGTGTGGACTTTTAATAACGTTTATATTGTTACTTGGTCTAAACTTTCTGGCATCGACTAAATATATTTGCGGAAGTTTTTAATAGAAAGAACATTTTAAATATGAGATTTAATATGAAAATTGATATAATCAGCATTATATATATCATTAAAATCCGTTTCAAGTTGTTTGTTGTTTTCAAACCTAGTTAGTTTCCTTTTACGCTTTTTTTTAAAGACCGATGTTTTCCACATGTATGTATATACGTTTCCACATATATGTTTATTTGTCTGAGCTCAAATACTAACTCAGAGGTTTATTCTATACAATCGCGTAAGTAAATGACATAGGCGAGTTAATCAACTTGGCAAACGACATCTCGTCGCCTGCAAGAACTTGCTTAGAAAATAAGATGAAATAATATTAACGATAACATTACTGTTTGAAGCCATGCAGGAAGGTTTTCACTATATACAGTGATACAGTGGAACGGACCGATATGTAGTCAAATATTTGTCTGAGCTAACTGTAACTTGCCTTACAAACCAAGCGACATAGATGAACAATTGTATCAATTGAAAACTATAATTTATTATTTTAAGATTTAGATAGGTTTTGTTTTGTTACATTAATAACAATATTGTCATGAGAAAAGATTCTTAGTATTTAAAGACCTTGCCATAATTTAATTAAAATCAGGAGAAAGATCATTCTGTATACTTATATACTGAACATTACCATGTAGTTTTTCGATAGTAGTGGTTGGCTTTGCGAATATCATTGCAAACATTATTACAATAACTTCAAAAATGTGCCACTATTTAATTGACTAGTAATAACACTAAATACTTCGTGATTAAGATAACTAATAAAAGGCTGGTGATTAAAAAGTTTACATAAAGCTTTATGAATATAGGTTCAGTTAGTAATGCAATAAGCAAATGTAGTCTGACCATGATCGCCACCCGTTTCAAGAAAATGCAAAAAAGTGAAAGGTGAGAAACCTCATTGTCGTACGTGATAGAAATGATATTAGACGTTGAAAAGAAAGAATAGCTATTTCAATTTGACGGCTTTGACTACAATTTCAAAGAAGTTAATCATGTAAATATTAAAAAAGTAAAAATTCTCACATCTGAAGTTTAACAGTTGCTCGTTCCTAATCATATATTTTACGGAATCACAATGTCAGATTTTTATATTAACTGTTCGTTCCTATCATATACTTACGGAATCACAATGTCAGTTTTTTATATTAACATACATTCAAACAGGTCAGTTAATGTAGTCAAACATTTTTTAAATTGCGTCTTACTGTCTCCCAGTTACTGTTTACCAGTATTTTGATAATAAAAGTATCCTAAGATTAATTAGTAATTTAGTTGTTAATAGTTCTTCTTGCTTAGTTAAGGAAGTGTTATTAAATTGGGCTCTAGCAATGTTCTTTTTTCGCTTACCCAGCTAAAGAAGGCAAATATTAATAAATAGGCGAAGACATAGGAATCGAAACCTCAAACATATCTTTAATAGTTTGGCTTTTGATGTTATGTTGTATTCTCACAAAGACTAAAGCCTGTTTGTAAGTCTCTTAAGACTAGATGTGTTTTGTCTTAATCCAAATATATGTCTCATCATGGTGTGTAGTCTTTATGTCATAAATAATCATCAGCGTTTCCCATTTCAAAATGTTAAAAGCAAATATGCATTTCTGTTTATCTTATTACGGCAATGGTTTAGGTTTTCCTTTATCCTGTCATTGATGTATGTTTCTTCCATTAATATTGGATCATTCTAATTAGGCTTTTCCGTATATAAAATGAGAATGACTTCTGTGACAAATAAATCGCAAATAGTGTAATTAATTATTTTAAAATGTTTTGATATAGAACGGTAATTGTGACTTGTCTAGATTGTTAAAAGGCCCGCTCAACAATATCACATTGGATGACGGAACAAACGCTGACCTTCAATAGAATTAATATTTCGTCAAGTATAGATACATAGATAGATAGACAAACAGACAGACAGACAGGCAGACAGACATACATTATAGAATTATTATAGAAATAACAGATACTTTAGTAAGTCAACTTAAAAATGTTAAGGCTTTTCATTATGTTTACTTTTTAAGCAAGTTAAATTTTGTTGTTGCCGTCCGTTTTCTTACTGCTATAATACCATGATTAAAATGACATCTATTTTTTATTTAAGTCAAATCAGGGTTGTATAATTTCCACAGATAAAGAAATAGCTTAAGTAAATATTATTTTGTCAAGTGAATGAACCGCTGTCACAGATAGCATCCTAACTCTGACCGAATTTGGAAAATTGCAGTCGACTTGGTAAATGATATAATTCATACAATAAATCGTGTAAATGTCATCTTGTCTCAGTAAATGTTGGCGTGTTCATTTTATGAGGAATGTTCAGACAGCTCTCCTATTAATCTAAGTAGTATTAAAGAATGTTGGACAACTGCGCTATAGAGGTTCAAACTATATAATATTATGTTTACTCGAAAAAAAAAATCGAAGACAAATTTAAGGCAATGATAGTCTGTGACCTTGTATTAGGTATGCATGGAGTATTATATATCTTTATGTACTTAATTACCGCCACATTACTGATAAGCTAATCGATTTTACATTAACCTTTTTGCAAATCTATCATATGCATTGTATTTAAAAACTATATAATATCCATCAAAGGTTTAGTTTTGTTAACGAATCAATCGAAATATGTGTGTGTGGATTAATTAACACTGTGCAACCATAACACTGCTGAGCAATTATGTTTACTCGAAAAAAAAATCGAAGACAAATTTAAGGCAATGATAGTCTGTGACCTTGTATTAGGTATGCATGGAGTATTATATATCTTTATGTACTTAATTACCGCCACATTACTGATAAGCTAATCGATTTTACATTAACCTTTTTGCAAATCTATCATATGCATTGTATTTAAAAACTATATAATATCCATCAAAGGTTTAGTTTTGTTAACGAATCAATCGAAATATATGTGTGTGGATTAATTCAATCTATTTATATTTTGAGTAAATGCTAGAAGAATTGTCTGAAATGTGACGAAGCTTTATTGTCTATTTATTAATGAAACAATTGCATATTGCGCAAATAATAATCATAAATTAGTAATTCAACTAAGTGGGGCGGGGTTTTTTTTTCTTCTTTTTTCGGGAAAAAGCGTCTGGGAAAAATTCGCAATTCGTAAAGGAAACATTAATTTACCAAGTTAAGATTTGGAACAGACGTTGCTCAGCCCCTTTCATTATAAAATCGTCATATTTTTTAACACGATGAACATATAAACAAACTAGCAAGCCAAAAGAAAGTCGGTACTTGCACAAGACATTATAAGAAGAAGAAGCTGCCTTTTTTCAAACCTCGAACTAAAATATAGATACAATTGACTGACGAAAGGTTTTCCCTTGGAAAATTACACTTTTTATAAACTTCTTATAGAAAAACCCTTTGTTTATCATCATAATGCTAATACAGTTAGAAATGTTGGTTAATTAACTCTGACATTTTCATAATGTCACACTTTGACTTAAATTAGCGTCTGCCAATTAACACTGCGCAACCATAACACTGCTGAGCCATTATGTTTACTTGAAAAAAAATCGAAGACAAAATTAAGGCAATGATAGTCTGTGACCTTGTATAAGCTAATCGATTTTACATTTACCTTTTTGCAAATCTATCATATGCATTGTATTTAAAAACTTATAAATGTACGAAAATACAATTCTTCCCGTAACACATGTCAGATAATTGTTTACATATTCTTTAATATGCCCACTATTTCCAACAAAAGTTATAATTAAATACTATTTGCTTAAGAGGACATGCCCTGTATTTAAACACTTATTAAAGGTCTGTTAACAGAGTTGTTAACTGTTATACGTAGATTTGATGCGTGCAACAAGTTGTATATTTATTGTCTTTAGTCCAACCTTCTTCTCATTAAAATGATCGGAAATGAAAGGTCGTTTATAAGGAAATATTCTTGTATAATCTATTTTATGCAACATTTCAATGTTATTTTTTTCTAAGAAAAGGTTTGAATTTAATGCATATAAATTTATTTATTTTCTGACTTTGAGCGTCTGCAGACAACAATAAAATTATAAACGTATGTAGCACTGGATGAAAAATAACAAAGTTTCGTTTTATTAAGTAAAATATGTATTTAATTGCACAAGATATAACATTTTATAGTGTATGCTGACAGCAGCCGAAAGTTTGATACAATCAGTGTATATAGATTTTAAAAGCTATTATTCAGCTATTAGGCTATACTTTAAACATTTCTCGTAATACAACATGTTTAATCGGTTTTGTGTCAGATAAAAAGAACCACAACTGTACTCTATAGATATATTACTTTTTCATGCTCCGAGGCATCTACACTAATAATAATAATACGTGTTTCGCTTTGATAAATGTGTGTATTTTAACTGCATTATTGTGTACGATTCCACTTTTGTAATAGACAACAAGCCTCCAAGTTGCCTACGCGTATGATTTATTATTCATTTATTAAATTAAACATATTCCCTTGGGAAGTTTGAACAACTAGACATCAGAAATATGAAAGATGGCAGTCATATTTTGAATGAATTAAAGCAAAATGTACGGGAACATTAAATTAAACACATTAGAAGCACTATACGCATAAATAGAGTTATTGAATACCAGGACATATGCTTGTTATAACCTATATTTTTAACTGCTAATGAGAATCGTTGAACAAAGATAGTTCTTGCGCTTAAAAATAAACCCTACTTTTACTACTTCTTGGTACTAGTAATAAAATAACAAGAAAATTCACAGCTGTGCGACAAATTATGGTGCCGCGGTAAGAATAAGATGTTTTTGCTGGAAACAAGACTTGTATCGGCCATTTGTTACATAAGTATGTGGGATTAAGAAATGAGAATTCTTCAACGAAGTATGGAACTAGACTATCTGCTAATTTGCGTTATGTCTTGTAATCTGCTGCATTTTTCTTGTTTATCGCAACCTGGGATGTTAAATTCGCAGATCCAGTTTCTTAATCAAAAGAAGACCTCGGAAAACAGCTGCGAGTTCCTAGCATTACTGAACCTATAGCTGATTTTAATGAGACTGGCATGGTTTATTCATTTACATAGGTCACTGATACAACATATTCTGTAAGTGCAAGTAACATGTAATAGATCCCAGAGTAAACGGGTATGAATTATTGTACGTCCTTGCAATAAAACATGGTCAGTTTGCATTTGTAATCTGATTTTAATTGTATTTAATTGTTTTCGGTTTCCCTTAATGTGCATTATGTATTTTTTTATTAATTGTCGACAAACGAAAAGACAACTTTGTTTCCAATTTAAGTCCTTACGTAATGATTTATTATTGTTTTTCTGTCCGTGTTTTGAGGAAAGATACTATTCTACCTTTGTATATATTTCGTTTTGTTTATGAATCGTGTTTCTTTAAATCATCGAATAACAAGCATGAACAATTGACACCATCCGTTGATACTTAGACAACAGGCTCGTAGATCTAAGGTAAAGAAAGCTGCCATTTCACAACTCGTTCACGTGAGTAATGTAACTACATATCGTCCAAGACAAGGCGGTTATATACAGCTCGATTCATTCGATAGGCGCCTTCAACTTTAAAAATTAGCGGATACTTACAATTAACCGCCAGATTCTGTAATACGATACAATCTTTTGATGAGCATCAATATACAGTAAGAATAACTGCTCTCAAACTAGGAGTCAGGGATTCGAAATAATGTGTTCATTCTTTTTTGTTCTCCTTTATCATAGTTTCAGTTATACTTTTATCCGGTTATGAAAAATGTGGTGTAACAAATTCAATAGCTATTTATTGCCTTGATCACGCCAAAGTTTAAATCAATCAAAGAACTTCAAATTCAAACCAGGACGAAAACAAAGCGGTTGTTGTTTTTGGCTTTATTGAACCTTCACAAAAATTGTCATATTAACAACTCACATCTACTTTTTGGACGGGAAAGATCACAGGCACATATCTGGGTAGACCCTCCCGCGCAACTGAGAATGGGTGTTAGTGTTTATGAATTACATACAGGGAGATAAAGTGTCGGATGGAAGCTGTTTAACATCTTAATTTCAAACAAATCAATAAATCATAAATATAAAGTATTAAAAGGGTAAAGAATATGCTGTGCTCGTGCATGTAGTGTAGTCATTCTTTCCTTGGTTGGTTTTCATCTTTTATTTCCCGTACAGCTTTATGTACAAAACGGCTGATATATTTCATTTATCACGTCGATTAATCTTGTTATGTGGAAATGCTCCTTATATTTTCTTGCCATTAATTTCATTTTCTTTTTAGACGAAGGCCCCTTTGTAATGCAAACGATCTTACTACTTTAAAAAGAATAATTATCGATAGCAGACAGGGAGAAATATTCTGTCATTATTCATAATTGTCAAATAAAATATAAAAGATCTTAACTAGGAAGCTTAGATCGACCTGATACATCTTATATATGACAGTGTGACTAATCAGCGTCTACAATAATTGACATAGTGGGTGTTTTCTTTTCATTGATATATCCTTTATGTTATTATTTTGCTGTTGTAAGCATCAATCCACCGTAATGTAATTGTGGCTTGACATATTGCTATCAATGTGAACGTTCCATTCAATCGTCAAATTGAACACTTCAAACTTGCAGAATCTCTACCGATTTGTGATTTTCTGGCATACGGTCATTTCCTCATATAAAGAATGACATACGCTTACATGGAACAATATAGAGAATGTGTGTACATGTACCATGCTTAAACCAAAGCGTGATAAAGAAATTGATATATTTAAGAAGCCCCTGAATTTCACTAGCATGTTTACTGTCATTTTCCTACCATTTGCGTGCTTTAGTAATCATTTACCTACCAGAACTGATTCCAGCAAGACATATTTTGAATTATTAAATTACACAATATAATACAGTTGTAACCTAAAGCATTAATATACATTGATCGTTTTAATCTTTGTCCCTGATATGTACTTTTATGTCAGCAAGACACACATTTATGAAGAAAAACGCACTTCAATTTAAATATTCATTCCTGCAAAACGACACAGGGTGAATTCTTTGGGAAAAAAGAACCGAAACAGTTCACAGTTGTTTGGATGACAGGTTACGTGTTTTATTCAGCTTACATTAACGACTTTCGACTTCTCTTCTCGTGTGTAGAGTATGAACTCAACATTTTGGCCCTACTGCAATGTAAATTAAATTATCTCTATCAAGAAAATCGTGTCGTGTGTTGTGGATATGAAGCAAGGACATTCCTAGCCGGCGTTTGACCAGACGAATAGTGGATAATAGTTTGATACTTACACTTAACGTTTCCGGGTGGTATATCATATTATGTTTTCTCCATTTATGCATGACTTGTCTCTCTCCTTTAACCATTGCTGATATTTAATATTCATATTTATACTTTCGTCCAGTGCTGGTTTAAATTTTAAAAGTGCAGTTATCAACATATTGTTACATAACATTTGGCACATCTATGTAGCATTCAATGGACGTTCCCTAACAATGAAATATTTACAATTCTTTTAGGCTTGACTTTTTCTTATTGGGTGTCGATTTTATTATATGTATGATATCTTACTTTAGATCATTTTCCTCTGTTTTATATTTCACTTTCCTTCACCAGCCTATGCCGTTTGGATATGTCTATCCAGTCTCATATCAGTTATGTAGGTGCATGCGTTTTGCACAACAACTCTAGTACGGATATACCCTATATATAAGAGCGTTTTGCAGAACGGGATTGACAATCGTAAATTCCAGAAGTATACATGTGCATGAGTTATGTGAACAATTTATGAACAATAGACACTTGCATGTATTTACTCAACGTTGTGTTATGAACTTTGTATTTGCTTGCAGAAAACAAAATTCTGAAGAGGAAGAGAGGTGATATGCTAGGCAGAGTGAGGCTTTGGCCAAGATGGACCCTGACACATGTCTTCATTCCAGACAGTGAGCACCGAGCGCCGAAACTGTTCAGATTGACACGATGACTATTCGCCAAAAATGCTACCCCTCACTGCAACCACTGCAGGTGTAACTGTTACTTTTTAAATTGTCATACTATTTTTCAGTCAATATCAAATCTACATATCCTTTTCGGGCTAAAAATGTACACATATCATCACATGCTTCTAAATGTGTATTTAAATGTATTAAAACAGTTCTTAAAATTTACGTTTCAACAATTGCTGACATAATGTTAAAGTATAATAATGATCTTCTCTTTTTGTGGTATTAATCCAGCTTAATACGTAAGATCGGGTGTTTCAAATTTAACTCGAGACATAATAGCACCAGCCTATCGGCCACTAACTTGATATTGTTTCATTATTCCCACTGTGTATCATATTTACAAACATGCTTTTGAAAACTTGGCCATTAGCTAATTTCGGCGTCACCACCATCATGGTAAATGCGGAATTGAAGCGATTTATTACATACATGTACGTATGTACATTGGGTTCGATATTAATACCAAAGACCAGTATAAAGAGAAATTTGATTGCAGGCAGAATATAATTGAAGTGGAAATTCTTCTTTAACTGTTTTACGTCAATTTTGACTAAACACATATTGCGATAGAATCTAGTGCATCTGCTTGTCACTATTTGTCTACTTAACGGATAAGATAAAAGAGATTGTTGAATGTACTACTGTTACAGATATGAATATGTATAATTAGTAACTGTACATTTCAAGCTTTTCCTTACGATGTAACTGTTGCATAATTTATATCTTATTAAAAGTTTTTTTTTTTCTTCTTCTTCAAATGTCCCTATTTTTGCTTTTAGGACTGCTGATAACCATGTTAATATAAGTAAAAGAAAATATACAAAAATGGGGCGTAAGTGTGGGTATTTTTATATATTGGCTTTCTGTGATTCTATTCAATGCGAACACTAGAAATATTTAAATTAATGTTTCAAGCTATACATGTTATTGATCATTGCTTACATTTCTGGCGTGAAAAGCAATTAGCTAAAATTTAAGTAGAATATTTTTTTTCAAAGTGCACTTAAGAGTAACGTTTTGAAATCCAGAGGGAACAATTTTGTACGTTCCTGAAATACTTAATACATAGAGTTTATTGAACCGTGCATATGACAGACCAGGAATCAGCATCATTACCACATAGAAGATTTGTTAAAGTTGCCATTACTTGTCGATTCTATAATGTCATATGCTTAGAGAAATCGAAATGCGGCATTACGTTGTCCTAATCTTAGCACAGTTAATTTGCTGAGAAAAACGGGCCAGATAACTCTTTAACGGTATTTTGCTTCACAGGGAAGTCAAAACAGGGACATGCATCTGTAAACTTTATTTGGTTTTAGCAATGTTATTACCGATAATTTAACAAATAGTTAAAACAATGAAAACGTAGATCTAACTTACTACGCGACAATATAAGACCGCTTCCCTGCTCATTTGATTACCTTTGAATTGTTAAAAAGATCATAATGTGTAAGTTGTGAATATAAGTTTAGCTTTCGTCGCCTTAGACTTGGGTATCGTTTGGGAAGAACACCGATTTTATGTGCATTGATATGATAACCTGTACAATGAACCTATTTGTTCTTGCATAGCCATTAATTCCTGTCTCCTTATTTTGCATTAAAAAAAGACTTTAGCCTAATTAAGATGAATCTTCAAGTTAATTATAAACCTTTTCAATTTACTAGTTTCCGTTTCTTTCAACCAATATCTTTATTGTTAAAATATTGTTAAATTGAATAAAAATGCTTCTTTTCAAAATTTTCGCTAAAAGTAAATTTTGACACTAGTGTGAAAACCCTTTTTTGAAAATACACTAATACAATATCAAATGCATTGCACTCGCGAGAATATCACGCTTAAATACAGCCACGATGAGTAAGTTACACTTTGTGCTCATTAATTATTCTGAGAACACATTCTTTCTGTTGTTTAGATTTAAGCGCGAGAACCACAGAGCAAGAGATACGGTAGACATAAAACTACATATCTAGTGACAATCTACAGTGACAAAGAAATGTGGAACAAGAGGCTATATTAAACCTGGACAGACTTGTAAAAATTGTACATCGTGAATTCTACGTGTTAATATGTAATAGGACACATTATAATCAAAAGATAAAAAGGAACGGTTCAATATTTTTAAAATAAAGTCCTCTTTTTTCCTTTTCAATTGTACTCCGTGTGTCTTCTTTTGGAATTAGAAAATATGTTCTGTTCCAGAAATAATTGTGTTATGAGTCTAAGACTGTAAGCTTGTGTCGTGTCCCTGTGGCTGCTGTATGTAGTTTATGATTACGTAACCGAATCCTCTACATTTCACTTAGCCAGCTTCAGTAGTTAGTGTAGAGGTTGCCACCTAAGGTCTTTCGTCATTTAAGATGCACTGGTTGTTGTCTTGTTGTCATCGATATGACAAATCGAGAAGCTCGCTGCTGTGCTGACCTAGGGTATTCATCAATGCATAGTCAAAAGTCTGTCTAGTGTCTTGCAGACTAGGGCTTTGCTGTCCTGAGGGCAGAAGAGTGATCTGGAAAATTACCGCTGGAAAATTACCTCACGTATTTTTACGGTATATCTCGACATGTAGCTTACAAGATAGGAACAAACATACAAATTTGGCGATTGGTATAGTTTCCTAAATATTTCAGTGACAGTGGTGTTGTAAAAAGTGTCTAAATACATACGTTGCGGACAAATTGAGCAGACTCGAGTTGTACCTTAAATACATGGTCTTAGAAGTTTTCTACAGATTTTCGGAAGTTATTATAATCAATCAATTGTGATATAAAATCCTACCTTTATTAAATGGTTTCTCCGCTAAATGTACCTGGAAGAATTAAACTTTTTATGACAATATTCGAATGATACTAGGCAAGCTGATAAATGAATTACAATGAAAAACAAAGATGGGAATACATTTTCTATAGGACACACGAGTCAACTTAAAAATAAAATATACATAAAACTAGTTCAATTTACATTGAATCAAAACTGAGTTATAAATCACATTTACTTGCAAATTACGTTATTGTTAACGATTATTGGGCAGTTTTCTTCGTGTATTTTTTCTGTAACAAATACATTTTTCTTAATAGTTAAGATATCTTTAATTTGAAGGTTTTCATGAAGAAAAACGTGTACTTTCATTGATAATAATGATTTGATAATGATTATGACGATGATGATGATAATAATAATAATAATAATAATAATAATAATAATATTAATAATAATAATAATAATCCTTTTATATTTACGCTATTTAAAATAATAAATGATAAAGAATATAAAGCTCTTTATACTGCTGTTATTGTTGTTGTTGCTGTTACTGCTTATGATGATTATGCTGCTGATGCTGATAATAATGAGAATACTGTAAATGATTAGGCTAATGTTGATGTTGATGAAACCAATTAAAATAAGAGAAGGAGGAAAGTAGGAGGCGAAGGAGCAGGAGGGAAAAGAGAAGGAGAGAGAGATAGAGAAAGGTAGCGAGAGCGATAGAGGAGAGATATGTATAGATGGAAAGAGCGAGATATAGGGAGAGAGAGAGAGAGATAGAGATAGTATATATAGATATATATATAGATATATATATAATATATATATATATATATATATATATATATATGTATCTCTCTCTCTCTCTCTCTCTCTCTCTCTCTCTCTCTCTATCTCTTTATATATATTATATATATATATATATATATATATTATATATATATATAGGAGAGAGAGAGAGAGAGAGAGAGAGAGAGAGAGAGAGAGAGAGAGAGAGAAATATAGATATAGATATCGGTTAGTGTTAACATGACTTCAAAAATTATGAAACACAATTAAAGTGTCACGGAACTTTGCTAAGACGACTTTTTATTCTTAAAGTTGTTGAATAAACTTAACGAACACAATGTCTATGCCAATAAAAAATAACTTAGTGTTCAATACAGCATTTTTTATATTTAAATGCTCTCCATTTGCGATTACTTGCGAGTTGCGAGTGACTTTCACCTGCATTACGTTAAACGTGCATTTAAATCTAGTTCAATATGAAACTTAAAAACATTGTGCACACAAAACACTGTTTAATATACACTGAATAGCCGCTTATTTTATTCAGATCATATTATAATCTGCTTACATTGTTTTACCACGCAGACCAGCAGGCATTAAATCTTCCGTGACAAAAGCGGCATATATTCTTTCGATGTAGGCATTTCATGTATATTCTTCCTTCACCAATGACATAAGGAAGGATAATTATATTCCCTTTGGGCATTAAATAGCTTCTCGATTTTAAAATGACAAATAGTATTAATGTAAGGAGAATCGTAGTTATTAGTACTAAATAGTTCATGTTTTTGCAAAAAATCCAGCAAAAATAAACCGCTGAAATGTGCAATAAATTTGTTGCATTTCCCCACAAAGTACACGTTAATGTTTCTGACTAATTAATGAGTAATCTTTTTTTTTTCTTTTTCGAATATTGTTACATTTGATACAATTGAATATTTCATCAATCGTCTTGATAGTAACCATTTACACTGTACAGAAATAGAATTTTTGATCTTCCAACCTCACAATTATTATTATTACTATTTATTTGCTATGCAGGAATCTTTTTATTTTTGCAAACTTAGATATTTTGTTGCTACATCCAAAACTGATCACACAGAATAGATGTTGTAAAAAGGCCAACGGTTCAAAATAACTGATGTGATTTACAGATGCAAATTAAGAGCTGCGTTTCAAAAATACAGAACGTGTCAAAAGCCCTTGTATTCATTACTTCGACATAGCATCGTTTACCTAAAGGTAATTGTTTTAGTTTAATTTCATCTTGAGTGGACGTCCTCAATATCATCTATACAACGGATTTCTAAGAAATTCTTGTTTCCAACAAAATAAACATACAGATGAATCTCATTTTCAACAACCCATATTCGTTGTTTATGCAATTGTTAGATATTCCATTGCAAGACATAGTTTATACATGTTTGTGTGTCACGGCCCGAAGATTAGTTAAGGATGTTCAGCCAGCTTTTGAAGTAAACCAGTATGATTGTAGAGCTAAAGCATTTTCAGACGATTTCAATCCAGACATAAAACTATCGCTACAGTTCAGTTATATAGTTCTAAATTTATGTTGCTGCTGCAAAACCTAATGGCGTTTGAAGTGGAAGAGATAGTACATTTCCCTAAATTTATCCGATACGTGTTGAAGAAGAGGGGACATTGTCATATCTTTTGTAATCAAAATTTCCACACCTATTGTCATTTCAGGTAGAAACTGTTGTATTAACAGGTTTCTAGCAGAGAAGTTTGGGGAGAAACATAGTTCATTAGGAAATAGAACTATAGAAATAGAAAATATGTACCCTGGTGTAGAGGTACGATGAAGGTGCTTAAATTATAGTAATTTCCTTTATACAAATAACAATAATAAAATACATTGCTATTGAGTTGATATGCATTACCTTTTTATGTTTAGTGAGATAATCTGAATATTTCTTTATAATCATTAAAATGGTAATACGAATCGCCTCGCGCAGCATTTAAAAGAAGAAAATGATTAGTTTGTAAGAATATTATCTAATTGTACTCATTATGTATTAGCCTACTAATATGCTAAACGCGTAACAGTAATTCTGATATTTCGAGCATAGCCGGTGATGTTTAATCATTGGAACAATTATTTGGAACAACACATTGTACGATGTTGAAACTTTCCTCATGCGGCACAATGCACAAGGCTTGTGTAACTGCTTGAACAATCTAACCCTTGGAACGTTCATTTGCTTGTCTTGAAGATGGGACTCATTTGTAATTATTAAAATTACCGCTTCAATCATTCAGGTTATAACTAAGCGAAAAGTTATTTTACTATTATGTTTGCAACACTAGGAGACAGGAAATAACTAATAAAACTATATGACAAACATTTCTATAATAATGTTGTATTACATGTTCCGTTATGTTAAGGCGTAGTATGAAAGGATAATATGGAAAATACATTAACGGCTGAATATTTTTCTGTTAGACATTGCAATAAAGAGTGTCATAGGTCATACGTCCTTAATATTCGACACATGCAAGTTCACAACTTAACATCGGCAAAGATGTCTATCTCTAGGACTTATTACCACAGAACGATTCATACTATCAATTAAAGCCAAACTTGATAAAAATAAATAAACACTAGACAACTAGCTAGTAAACGGCTGAATGTGTTGATGTATCTTTCATGTCAAGGTTCTGCATACTCATTAAGTTTCGTAATTAGCATATGATATGTGTTTTGCCCATTACTAAAAGATGAAAAAACAGAATATCAGGTTAAAAACAGTCTTTGGATATTCTTACCGCCGCAGTATATTACCAGTAACTAAGCGCCACTGTTTTACATAAAAAAATACACTGCGTGCATTGCATGGCGCATTTGAAGTCTGTAACATTTCACTTATTTGCATTTAATCGTAGTTATGTACGAATATCTGCAGCATTTTATATTGTCCAAACACAAAACACAAGAAGATGGGTTTTTTTTCCAGGATTGTCATGGATTTTAGTCGCCAAAAAATTAAGAAACTACAAAGAAGATAAAGCAAATGGTTAACCATTATTTTAATGACTATGCATATTTTTGTGTGCGTTACACATCAGTAATCTTACTGGAATGTCTGATATGTGTATTAGTTAATCTGGATGGTAGCCCTAAAGCATTACTATGATAGATTTTCGCAGATCACATATGCGTCTGACCAATTGTACACAGACACAATATGCAAGTATCATCTATTCACCCCCATAAATTGTCTGATGTGCTTGTTGAATTGTTATTCTTTTCACCAAACAACTTTTTACACATTTCCGAATTATTATAAGTTTGTTATATTTGTCATAGATCACAAAATTCTAGCCTTCTGCTGGAAACAGGATCACGTTCTTCATATGCTGTTAAAAGGAATTAATATATATGTATTTTACATATTTTTCATATTATAAAAATGCCCAAAGTAATTACCGTATAAACTAATTATGTATTTCATCATCAACAGCTGATGTTTCTTGATTATCTTTGGCTTCCTTATAAAACATTCTTTATTCTATATAATGTTTTGCTCTTTATGGTGTGAGTTAGAATGTAAAATATAATGGCGTTTTAATTTTAAATAGAATTTTATACAGTTGCACCTTTTTCCCCAAACTTAAGCACACGTGTATTTGAATCTAAAAAAATAATTATAATATTGTCCATTGATGGATATTAAAAATATACAACGAGGTTTGGAATATAATGCCTGTCTGAATATATTTCTAATTTAGGGCAGTTACCTCGAAGCCTTGGTTATTATGGATTAGCACCTTGAAAGAGTGCTTAAGTTTCACTCTTTTGATCCACAAAAGAAGTAGACATGTTTTATCAACTTCGACAATATTTCGACTTTGATTAAAATAGAAAACAGTCAAAATACCACTAGTTTATGTGCGCCTTAAATGATTGTAGAATGCTATTGGCGTTTTCTACGAATGTGGTGGTTTTTTTTCTGCTGAAGAAGATATTGGCCAATGTCTTGTTTGTCTCGAAAATAAAGTAATTGAAAATAATTAAATAATACGGAACATATAAGTACTTCGCGTATTTGTTAAGGTCTATGACTAATAAAGATACACTGAACTGGAATAATCATACCTTATTTAATTAAGTATTATTATAATTATACAATTTCTTGTGCGTATTTTGAATGCATACCATTTTATTATAACTGTAAATTTTGAAGATCACCAGCTGAAAATGTGTTCAATATAGAAAATTGAACCTGAGAAGAATGACCATTGTGTGACGAAGAGTAAACCACATTTTACAGTGAAAGTCAGAGAGAACATTTTGATAGCAGATTTTCGAGAAAATTCCCTTACCCATTATTTACACAGTACTTATGTTTTTCGACTTGTTCCAAGGCGGTAACTGTCCGGTTTGCTCTTTTCCTTAAATGACTCTTTACAAATTTGTTCTTACTTTTCGCTTGGCTTGCATGTGAAATACCTTTGTTCTGTGCCTTTTTGGAGTTTGGTATATGTTGCAATACTCATAGGACTTTGTCATATATTCTTTTTCATGATCACAACAATGTTACTTATGCAGTATGGCGGTCTTAAAAAATCTCCCCGTGCATATAATCTATGTTGTCATTTATTCATCCTATAAGGATTGTTACGTGTATTTCCTTTGATCGACATTGAACTTTGGTTCTTCAATTCCATCTTCACATGAACAGGATGCTACAACCATTTATTCGTCTCTGGTCATGTTTGTTCATGGTTCAGAAAGTTAATTTTATTTGTGGTCAACCATTTTTGTGTTGTTTTTCAAATCGAAATACTACCATATTCCTTGACTGAACACTATGTGGACATTATTTTTCGATGACGTCACTACTTTAGTCATAACGTATAGAAAATATCAGCGCATGGACATTTTGTTTTCAAATAGATCGATTTTCTTTTCGTTGCTTGCATTTGAGAAACTCGTCAGGAAGTGCGAGGTTAGAGCTCTGTAAAACCGATTTAAGCACCTCAGTCGGTCCATATTGCCGACAGACCGTTCCAAGGCGGTAACTGTCGGGTTTGCTCTTTTCCTTAAATGACTCATCACAAATTTGTTCTTACTTTTCGCTTGGCTTGCATGTGAAATACCTTTGTTATGTGCCTTTTCGGAGTTTGGTATATGTTGCAATACTTTTTGATATGATGTAAGCATGGCATACAAGCCTTCAATGATGAGTTTTTGCATTTGGAAGACCACTGGTACTCGAAAAACACAGTTTTATTGCAATAGATATACAGTCAACTCTCGTTATCTAAAATCCTAGAAAATAGTTTGACTATCCGAAGTTTGAGTTATCCGAATTAAGGACAGTTTGTGTAAATCCTTAAAATCTTACCTGCTACACGATGAACGGTTATGACTGAAATTCCTTGTTATATCTGCCACTGTAAACTAAGTTTCTGCATGTTTTTGTAGTTTTGCATGTTTAAAGTGTTATTAGATTTTTTACAATGTAATTTAATATTCTTCTTTTTATTGTAGGTTGTTGCCTCGTCGTAAGTTTGTATACATGTACCTGAAGTTGATACCTGCACGTTGGTTTATCGTTGTTGTTTGTAAGAAAAATAAAATAAAACATAAAAGGTTAATTTTAAACTTGTAATGTCCGTTTGTTTAGTGACCTCTTATTTTATTTACAAGTTGAGAAGGGCGTGTCAAAAAGTTCTAAAAAACTGTTACAACAACAAGTACAAACTGAAACACTCTAATCAGCGTTAATTGATTAACGAAATTGTTGTTCATTAAATCAGCTAATTAAATAATAATCGATTAACGTCTTCTCTAAATTACGTGACATCCTGATTGCCGATAATTAGCGATAAAACTCGCGCCCAAATCTTCGCGAGTTTCACGGTAGGTGTGAAAATCAATTTTGTTGCCGTTTTGCATCTTATAGCAATTTGAAGTTTGAGATAGACCAACTGATTTCAACAGTTTTATACGTGTGAGGACAAAGAATTTAGTTTGATATATCCGATAATTTGACACATCCGAATATGAGTTAAGCGGAGTCGAACTATATATAACTATAGGGAAAAACGGGACCGTAGAAAACAGTTTGACATAACCGGAAATTTAAAATAACCGATTTTGAAGTAACGAGAGTTGACTGTATTTCGTTCGTTATCGGATCATAATATTTTATACAATGTTGATTTTCCACTCTGTCTTTTTTATTTATACTGCAATGTGAATTTGGGCATTTCTGGATAAAAAAAACAACAAGCATAATGAATACGATAGACTTTGTGATTTTTAGACAGCTGAAAACATTAATGAAATATGTTTTCAATAGGATTAACACTTGCCTGTCAGTCCAAATCCCTATTTAGAGAGTTGTTCTGAAAACCAAAGCCATTTTCTTTCTGATAAAAAAACCTGAACATAACAATCTAAAAAGAAAGAAAAAAAAATGATACAGGTAAAACCTTTTATGGCAACAAAAAGTGCAAACTGTAGCTGTATTTACTAGTCAATATTGGCAAAGAATTTACATTTCTCAGTAATAAGTTTATGGTTATTGTCACGGAAATAAAACACGCTTGCGATCTTTTTCACTCTTCAACAGTCTGGCTGTTTTGATTATTTAGATAATGCACGTAGAGCTGCAGACAGCCAGATAACTTGAATATATATGGCCTTTCATCCGAGAGATAGCCAAAAGTTTGCAGACAAAAAGAAAAATATCAACACCACTGCGCATGCCATTGTCACTTTCTAAATTCCATTAGTAATATTATGTAGTATTCTTTTCAAAATAGCAGTACCCGATACAATAAAACAGAAACAGCAACTAAAAAAGACAATCTTTCACATGTGGCAATGTACTCCTTTTTTATTTCATTTTGTATATATTTTATTTTATCTATTTCGTTTATTTGTTTAGTTTTTGTTTTGTTTTTTAAATTCCGTTTGGTCATTTTAAGGTATTAAAATTTAAAAAGGAATAACAGTAACTTGGTGAACGACGTCTTAATCGATCACGTGTTTCCATATATTTCATTTTGGGCTGGATTTGTATAATAATCCACACATTTATGAGCTTGTTGTTATGATAAATAATGTTTAGAAAACGTATAAATCGGAAATATAAAGTAAAACAGTAACAGTAGGAAAATTAAAAACCACATAGATATAACATTTTGAAGTGACACGAGGAAAATGCATGCAGAGAAAATTAATAAAAAAACAATAATACAGAATCGAGCAATACATACGCAAACGAGCGCGCGCGCGCGCACGCACACACACACACATACACACACACGCACACACACACGCACACACACACACACACATACAAATAAACACAAAAACGATCAGTCGACAAAAGAACTGTTTAAATTGGGTATGTGGAGCACTCCAACTTCCCATTTCTGGCAAACAGTATAAATTAAATATCCCATCATATTTAGAAACCTAAAGAACATCGGGAGTTTAAAAAATTAATTAATTAATTCTATTTAAAAAAAACATCTCTCAAACCTTTCAAATTAGAATAGATTACCAGCAGAGGAAAAATATGTACAGGATATAAATGCTGCGGCAACTTACCAGTTTTAAACTGCATTTCAAGGTGAAATATTTGGTCTAATAATTTTCGGATGAAATGCATCTATACCACGCATGGGATATATAAACAGACATATCGATTCCAAACCCTGTCAATCATAGTGTTATTGGTCCGACACCAATATTCATTTACTCCTTGTTATACGTTTAAAGGTTTTTTATAAATCACAGTGTAAAAATAATATGTATATTAAAGAAGAGTGTTAAGATGTCAAATGAAATCTCTGACTCATGTTAGAGTTCAGGGTGAGCTTCTTTAAAGATTAATATACGACTTTTATTTCATAAGGAGAGCGTGTATCTTCCTTCACAGAAAACGTAAAGTGAAAAGAATTAAACAAGCCTATTCAGTAATTAAATACAAATATGCCATGTAGACGTTACCAACTAAAATCTAATTTTAAAATTAACAATGCATGGAAAGACAAACGGATTTTAAACAATCAATAATTCAAGTAAAACATCTTGTTTCCTTGCAGAAAGAGAGTCAGGCAATAGGTTTCCACACGCTTGCTTGTGCTTCTTGGATTAGTTTCCACGAATGTCGTGAATACTCAATATCAGCCTGAAGAAATGCGGCTAGGGGACAGGGAAATTATACTTCTAATTGGATCGAGATCAATTTAATGACAATCTTTATCATTACATCATGCAAATGTAAAATTAACAAACAACACGTCAACAAACATTGTACATGGTATTTTGACTGTGTGTGTGGTACTTGTCTGTCAAATTCCTGTGCAAAGGTTTATATTTATACGTAAGTTACATGACACAATGATTATTGACAGGATCATCATAGATTAATAAAAAGGTTAAATCTGACAAATCATTTTGACACTATGATTAATCACGTTTATGTGTGTGTTTTTCACGAAATTTATAACGGTTATAGCCAAATAGCCAATGCTTTGTTTGAATATGATTTCGATGTAAAAGATGAGTCATTTGTAGTGTTTTCATAATGTGTATGGAAATGCGACGTCATGTTGACCATTACAGCTATTTAACTGGTGTTCTTTTTTTAGTCTGGTCTCAATGTGTGTGTTTCGTTTTTACATTAAAACATGTGTGCTTTAGTTTTGCAATAGTTCTTGATTGTATAATCAGTATACTACAAGACGGGCTTTGGAATTTTTATGAGAAGTGCATTCTTTACATTCTTAAATCTGGCTGCAAATTACAACAACAAAGACAAACAACACCTGTTACAAGTAACAATTGTTCAGTCGAGTATAAGACTAACCGCGGTGCTTTTATTCTTATCACTGTTTGCAGAGTTTACTCTTATATTATGTTGTTTTTCGTAAAAACGAAAACTGTTAATAATATTTAAACAGATGCATTCGCAGAATGTGACAGACAAATAATTTAATGATTAAGAGCATTTAGTGGAGAATGGAAATCAAATGTTACCTTGAATACAAATGTATCTTTAAAATATCATTTATAACCATGATATGTTGAATTAGATGGGCAACATAAATAACGGCTGGGCAAATTAAAATCAATACAACATCAAAAGAAAGGTACAGACACGTGGATATTTTCTAAGCCATTCTGTGCATATTATATTGTTGTGGCAAGAAATACAAAATATTGACCGCGGTCCGATGAGAGTTTCAACAAGCATGAATATTAAGATTTGAACAAGCACCATCTGCTTCCAAACACATTCGTATACCGAGAACACATCAAAACAATATGACGCCAGTGTTTTTTTTTTTTTTCAGAAAATAAAAGGTTGTAGTGAAAAATCACATCAATAAGAGACTTGGTTGTTATTTTATCTCTAAAGAAAATAGAAAACATTCGTCGTCTAAACCTTTTCAAATTGAAGGCAATGGCAGTCTGAGCAGAAATTAATACGACGTTGAACTTGCGGCGCTAAAAACCCTTATGAAATACTGTGGTAAATACATATTAAAATGTTGTAATGTTGTTTCTTGTAAACAAACGCGGCACATATAGTTTGAATTATCCATTGACACTTACAAAGCACGCAACAGCATGAAGTATTGTCATATGTGGTACAGTTATGTAAATCGTTTTTTGCAGATTTAGTATAAAAACCCTATTGTGTGTGTGTGACTGGCCATATCAAAATCAGTCTAAAGTCGTAAAATTAATATTTTTAGTTTTTATATTTATTTAATAGAGCATAAATAGACCTTTAAAACGATATAAGAACCATCACGATACTATAATCCTGTGAAAAAGTATTCAAGTTTAGGTAATGCTGTAACGCAGTGTGGAGAATTCGGCACTGAAATTTGTTTTAATATTTTTGGTCTATAGTTAAAACGAAATGCCATAGCAACTAACATCGCTATATAAATTACACCATCATGTCAAACATTGTTGGAAAGAGAAAACACAACTAGGTTTAATGCAAATACTCAATTATTAACAAAGCAATCATATAATGCAATAGTGATCATAGAAAATCATAAAAGTGTCAATTTCTTTTTTTAATTTGCGACACTGTTTTAAGCTTTTTTAAATAAATCCACAGCATTTACTTTCATCGAAATACATGTAAAAGTTAGCGATGTCTGTAAATGTTTCTTCCATATCATTACAACTTTACTGTCACTTTAACTATCTCAGTCCAACGTACCACTTGCACTTTTAAAGTAAGTTGTAATCAATTCATTCCAGTTTCGGATATCTCCGAGATTTGACCCATTTACTGATGCTTTTGGGCATTTAGCCACTTCTTCTGGTGGTGAACCCATCTCTTTATTTGTGCTTAAAATGCGCTAATGAATTGGGCTCATTTGCCATTGTTCGTTGCGTAATCTCGATAATTACGTGAACGCAAACAGAGTAAAGGGTCCAATCAAAGTTACAATAACAGTCCAAACATTATTCAATTTGACTATTTTTTTTTTCAATTTATCCGTAGTAAAGAGTCTCAACATTAATTATATAGCAAAACCTAAAAATCTATATTTTTGCACCTACATGCCTTCTGGGCGGATTATCTCGATAATCTGAAATGCGACTTTAGACTGATTTTGATATGGCCAGTCATATATATATATATATATATATATATATATATATATATATATATATATATATATATATATATATATATAAACATTGTTTAAGTGAACAGAGGTTGTAAAGAGAGCTCTATCCATGGACACCTTATAGCTTTTGCTATAGTGCTGGGAAGAGGGGTTGATACTCCAAGACATGAGGAATGCGAAGATCGTCACGCTCTATAAGAACAAGTGCGACCGCATCGACTGCAACCATTATCGTGGGATCTCCATCCTCAGCATTGTGGGAAAAGCCTTCGCCAGGGTAATCCCCAACCGGCTGCAGGAACTTGTTGATCTCGTGGATCCTGAATCACAGTGTGGGTTCCGGGCCTAGCGATCAACCATCGACATGGTCTTCCCCCTCAGGCAGTTTGCAGAAAAAGTGCCACAAAGTGCGACGTCCGCTGTACTTCGCCTTCATCGACCTGACCAAGACGTTTGACTATGTCAGTCGATTTTGCCTCTTTGCCCTCCTCCACAAGATTGGGTGCCTCTCCAAGCTTCTTAAGATGGTCAACCCATTCTACAACAACACTTCTGGCACTGTTCAGTATGGCGGAGCATCATCGGACCCCTTTCCAATCAAGAGCGGAAACAAGGATGTGTCCTGGACGCGAAATTCTTCGGCATATTCTTCTCACTGCTTAGGCGCTACGCTTTCAGCGAGTCCAAAAAAGGCATCTTCCTTCACAGACGGAGCGACGAGAACCTATTCAACCTGCGTAAGGTCTTCATCCGAAAGATGCTTTTTGCTGATGATGCCGCCCTCACTGCTCACACGGAAGCCGGCATTCAGCGACTCATTACTCTCCTTGCGAAGGCATGCACAGAATTTGGTTTCAACATAAGCCTCAAGAAGACAAACATCATGGGTCAGAATGTGAGGACTACTCCAACAATTACCTTGGCGAGCTCGCAACTGGAACACGGCTAACCGGACGACCAGTCCTGCGCTACAAGGATGTTTGCAAGAGAGATCAGAAGTCATGCAACATTAACCCAGCATATCTCGAAGCAGCAACCTCCGATCGCTCTCGCTGGCGTCCAAATGTCAAAGCCAGCATCATACAGGCTGAGGAGAAGAGATAGATCCGGCGCGAGGAAAGGAAAAGCCGTAAACATCGAGAACCAAGTCTACCACTGCTGCCCCGATAGTAACCAGCAAGGACCACACTTGCAGCAAGAGTGGCTGAAGCTGCAGCTCCCGTAATGGCTTCATCAGTCACAGCCGCCGCTGCTGCCCCGCAACTAAGTAAATACTGGGGTGCAGTTTCCGTAGTCTCTAGAGACAGAGAATGTCAAACGTCAAAAACATTGTTTGAAATTGATAAAAGAGAAGGCTCTCATTGAAGTTTGTCAGCTAAATTCTGAACCAAAAAGGGTATTTTTTTTAAAAAAAAACGGATTTACATATACTAGTTTATACATATATGTTTTCTATCACAGTTATTATTTTGTTGAAATATTTTAAATGAAATCAAGCCATTTTACATAATGTAGCTTAAAATGAAAACAAATCTATATAGAGAACCTCTTTTTAGTATGTACAGACGACTCTCATGCAAATGTCAAACGTTTTACCCTCGAGTATTTGAAATCTAGCAACAATAAAGTTACTTATACGTTGTGAACATTAATGTATTCCGACACTGTCTTCTCTCGCGTTTTGAATTTAAGTGCGGTAGGAAAAGGCGCAGGTGCCAAACATTAGAAACATATGGCATGTGACAATCGAGTGTAGCGGCCCTAGAAATGCGGAACGCGGCTGATATATTACAGGTAAAGACAGCACCCACTCCCACAACCCCCCACCACACACACACCCATATATTTGCTGTCTATACCCAAATTTAACGGGTTAAATACATAATGATACCTCTAATTGCTTTTGTCTTGTGTTTTTCCTTTTGGCAACCCAAAATGGTCGCTGTTGTAGTGTCCTGGTTGGTGTGGATTCTTTTTATACTATAGTTAAAGGTCTTGTAAGCAAAGGCTTTCATGTCCTGAAGACCGGAGAAAAGGTCCTATAAACAAACAAGGGCATGTGTTTTAAGGTTTATCTCGACACGTGAGTTACAAAAAGAAAGCAAATATACACGTGGTGGTTAATGTTTCCTGCAGTTAGATATCAGTGATCCTGTCCGGTACGGTTGACACAAATCAGGGACACGTGGAAAAACATACGTATTTAGCCCTAAAAAGGAGATCTTCAAATTATACTGCCAAATCTGCTGAGCTATCTAAACTAAATGGAAGCAGTTTTATAAAAAATAACTAAAATACAAAATTTTAAATGAAATAAATGTTTTCTCCAAGAATATTTATATAAAAAGCCTGTGCCCGACAAAACTCAAAAAGCTGGCCAAGCTGATAAATTTGTAGCAATTACAATTTGTAAAGAGTATATTACATTCTTTAAATTGCACAAGCTTCAATTAAAGAAAGAAATGTGTAAGCAACAATGAAAATGTGTGTTCAATCATTACTGAGTAAAATACATCTGCTTTATTTGTGCATGAAGTCATTGCATAAGTTTCCTTGATTCCCTTTCTTGAAAGGCTGGCCGCGTAACACATAAATGACCTTTTTAAATAATTGAGGACGAAGTTTTATTATAGAGCTAATACTTGTACTATTACTACTGCTACTACTACTTTTACTACTACTACTTAAACTACTACTACTACTACTACTACTACTACTACTACTAAACCTAATACTATTACTATTACTACTACTACTACTATTATTGTTACTACTCATACTACTGCTAACACTGCTATTACTTCCACTACTAAATTAATCTTGAATTAAAAATACAAAGACTATCTTCAAAGAACATCATACCTGTTTTCATGTAAGAGGCAATGTTAAATATTAAAAATTCATTTCATAGAACATTTACACTGGAAATGTATTAAATGTATGGCAAGAAGGTCTAAAAACACAAAGTTTTTCATGCGAGCAAAGTTGTATCTTGGAGCAATGACTAATCATACAAGTACAAGCAATAAACTAATGTACATTGAATGTCGTCTATTGTAGTAATGCATGGTCTTCCTGGATTTGGTTGACCATGATTTTTTTTTCAAAAAGGCTTCTGGACACATACAACATGTTCTTATGTCTGTAAATTAAACTGCCTATCGCGGGAATAATTAAATTTAAAACGTAGAATACTTCTTTTATTAACAAAACAATTTCACGTTGACGCGTCTTACTTTTTCCAAACCGATTTGTTTACATCAAATTTTTTGTACTTAAATAAAATTTACATCATCTTCGATGTGCATATTTTTTCTTATTTAGGAGGGTTTAGTACGCACAGTTCCTTGTTATAATGACAGGTCACATATGGTGTCTACAACGTCGACCCCCTGACATTTAGTTTGTAAAAAGAGTTAACGCGAAGCAATTGATTTTCATCTCGTTAAACGTACAACGGCAGACATTTTGGCCTGTCTCCTATGTTGAGATATAAAAAAATATATCTATATTAGTTCCTAAGGAAAAGTATCATTTAATAATAATGAAAATTGTGTCTTAACATAAAAGCATCAGCTTTTCATTTTGCAACTTATATGTAATTCTTTTATAGATAGAATTATAACACTAAAATAAATAATTGAAACTCATTTTAAAGCCAGACGGTTTCATTGAATCATACGATTTGCAAAATTTACGTTGAAGATTTAAAGCACTCTATTGCATTGCTGCTTCTAGGGTTGTTTTTTTATATATATTTTTTAAAATATATTATTGTGATGTATGTATGTACTTAAACTACAAAAAGTGTAACTGTCAATTTTAATTAAAGCTTTCTTAGGCGTGAAAGTATGCAAGTGTGAACACTTGTTTTGTTTTCTTTTGAAATAGAATTAAACTATCTCGATGTTTGCAACTTTTCTTTTCTGATACAGACACCGAGTCTGACGATACACTCTGGATTCAGATACACGAGCAATATTGTAGATTAAATCATTTAAAGTAGATTAGGGCTGGTTTAACAGCAGTGCCTTGGTTAAATTAAAGATTATATATAATGCATGAGTTAATCTTTAAAACACAACAAGATATCCAATACAATGCACGGCTATTAAGTTTTCAAAGCACTACTTACCTGTACGTGATTAAAATTTGACTAGGTAAATAAGAAAAGGTCATATCAAATTTCCGCATATATTTAAACCGAAAAACCTCTTCACAAAGGCAGGGAAAATGTAAATGTGATAAAAACACATCGACAAAAACACAGAAAAGAGAGGCATAGCACACAAAAAAAACAGCAGTTACCGGCTTGAAGTGGTCATCCGGCAAAAGGTCCGACAGTGGTGCTGAAACCAGGTTTGCGGAGCGCTCCAACGTCGCACTTCTTCAAGGTTGTCCTTAAAAGATTGTTAAAACGTGTAAAGTTTGCTTATATAATTTGCTAGCAGACATCGACCATAATGGGCATCCACTTTTAAGATTTTGGGAATGTGTGACTTGTAATGGAACTATCCTGAGCTCGGTTTTATTCTTACACATGGATTAATTGATGCAGGCTTTGATCTTCCATGCGTATCATCTACCTGAAATTATGCTAACTGTTAATATAATTGTTTTTGTTTGTAAGTGAGTTTGTTTGTTGTTGTTTATTTGTTCATTATTGAAGTTTTATGCACGGCTGCTTCTAATATAACAAACAATTGAAGGAAGAAAACAAAAATAGAGTGCAAATTGTCTGCTTTTGTACTTTGAAAGTTTCCCAGTGTGTTTTAATTGCACATTGTAAATATATTACAAATGATGCAATAAATCCCCGAATTCTAATTCAATTATTATTACATTAACTTGGTCGTAGCGATGTATATAAAACCAACAACAGATAAGATACATTTACACCTCACAATAAAAAGTTTATGTATGATTGTCATGGATGCAGATCAAAGATGTGCATGTGTGTTGTCTTATTTTACTGCTTCGTTTATTGGTCACATGCACGCATTGATAAAAACAAGGAAAGTTCAGGATATATAATGGCCTGTATAAGTTAAATCTTTCTAACAAACTGGCAATAGAGCAACCGTGTAAATATTCTTGAACTTAATACGTTTAACTATAAGAACAGATCGGGAAAATAGTATCACGAGATACTGATGTTTACACAGCTGTGGCATGCTCAAAGTAATTCTTGTTCATTTTAATGCCAAATGTGACAGAAAGATTATGCACAAATCATACCTACAAAAACAACAGAAATCTGTAATTTTGTTTTACTTGTAAAACAGTCTGACACGAAGGAACTCTATAGAACTAAGAAAACAAAGAATCTACATTTGTGAAGATGACGAGATCCAACAAAAATCATATAACATCAGTTGATGTTTTTGCAGATGGTATGTCAAAACAGAAATGACAGAAATATCGACAGTTATACTTATGATGAAATTTCACATCTGGGAAATATAGTAAGTTCAAATTACGTCAATTTTATACGTTACGACGGAAGTGAATGTCATCCCAAATAACGTATTTAAATAAGTTTGATTATTACAGTAATTAAATAATTCAAAAGAAATGCAAGTTCTTGACTGCAAATGGATGATTGCCAGCAATTAAGTTTACTGAAGGATTTTTAAGTTGAAACTTTCCTAAACATGTTTTCCTGTAAGTTTCGCAGGCAAGTGTTAGAATTTATTGAGATCCTTGGTTTCAACTTCATATAATGGAGGCTTAGAACTTAACAGTTTTCACTCCTTTCAATAGTGTCTTATTCATTGCAACAACACAAATAATTCAACTTCAATTTTGATATGATTCTATTAAGGTCAGGTGGCAATGAAAATGACAGTTATTTTAACATTAATTTATAAGTTTGATTTTTTGAATAACTATTATTTAATTTAAAATTGGTGCTAAACGTTCTGTTTGTTAGCTTCCGCAAAGAAAAAGACTGATTTTACTTATATTTAGAAAACTTTGCTAAATAGATAAAACGGAAATAGAATGAAATAAAGTAAAAATAATAACATTATCTAATGAGGTTTGAAATTATTTTGTGCATTATGTTCCATCTGCACAAAATGTAGCCGTGCCCTACCAAATTTGCATTATAGCTTATTCGCAGACTGCATTAGCCATTAATAAAATTAAAGCAGTCGCCATTTTCCGTCGCACAATTGTAGACTGCCCATATAAATTAGGCCCTTAATAGTCTTCTTAATGTCCCAGTCGTGTAAGTGTTGGCTGAATAATCTTATTAACACACTCGTCTTGTTTATTGTCCTCGGTAGTTCCTCTTTATTGCGAAATGCTGGGCGGTAAATTGTCATTATTTCCGAAAATAGGATCAGGTGCTCCATATGTCGAACTGTATGAAGATGCGGTTACAAAGGTGGAAAATACGTACTGCCACTGCTGCTAAATTTTGGGTTAGGTTTTGGTCATTTGGATGGATATACCGATATTAACGATTGACATAATTTGATATTTACTTGTGTTTATGTTTTTCTTTGTTTTGTTTTTTGTTGTTGTCTTTTCTTTGTTTTTTTACAAAGTAAAATTTTATTATATTATTATTCTTATACGTTTTAAAATATTTGCTAAAATGCTAATTACGACGGAAGTGGTATTAATTTTAATTTTAATTTTGTTAATCCAATAAACTTGCTTAAATGCCAAACATTTTACCGAAATGTATTTAACAATTCAAATGTAAAAAACTGCATTTATCAGCCTTAATACAAATCAGTGCAAGGCCGCGTAGTGGGTATAGTTAAAACAGAATTAGTTAATGACATTTGCTCTTTTTCCCTGGTGTCAATTCAGGAAGTAATCTTACTTGTATATGAACATTTTTTCAATAGTTACGCCGATTTTAAATTGATTAACAATTAGGAAATATGACTAAATCATATAATAATTGCAGCATTTACTAAAATTGGAAATAGGACAATGGTATTCATATGCAAGCCAAATGTAAAAATTAAAAAATCTGTGATAAGACATTAAACAAACAGAGCAAAGACAACAATTACTGCCTTGCTACAGTCACTTTGCAAAAAGGATCCAAAAGACTGCTCAAACCGGTTTTATAGAGATCGATCTAACCTCGCTTTTTCTGATATGTTTCTAAAATGCAACTATGTAACGAAGGCCGATCTATTTAAAACAAACCAGTCCATGCGATGACATATTCCTAGAGAGTTGTAAAGACGTCATAAAAAGAAAGAAATGATATGAATTAAAAATAATAACCACATGTTATTTGTGAGAGATTTAATGACAACATATGTGTTCGAGGAGAGTTTTACGAACGTCACAATGCAAGAAACAAAATTAATGTAATCAGCAATAACTTAATATGACAATGTCGTGCGAGTATTGCAACATGTATTAAATGTGAAAAAAACACAGGACAAGGACATGCAAGCCAAGTGAGAACAAATGTGCGATGATTCATTGAACTAAAAAAGATCAAACCCAACTTTTAGCACTTTGAAACAGCAAAAGTGTCCAAATGAGGAGCTTAACCCTGATTTACAGAATGTAACCTCGTACTGAGGGGTTTCTGAAATGCAAGCTATGAAAAGAAAACCGGTCTTTTGGAAAGAAACCTGTCCAAGCGATCGCATATTCTTAGAGATATGAAGACATGAATTATCACAATTTTGAGCTTAGATTTTCAAATCAAAGTTTATATTAGGATCACAAGTATATGATTTAGAAATTAATAAATTAAAACTATAAAATGTCTCTAATTAGAACCACTGAATTTCAAATTAATTTTCAATTCACGATCGGGCCTGGTCTGAATTAATATGTTCAATCCAATCATTCTCCTCAAGAACAACATTGAAACTAAAATGGTTTATGTCATCTTTACTAATCAGTATTGATTTGTGTTACTTTAATTATATATTATGCTATTTAATCTTCTATAGGGGACTGTAGAATGTTTTTTATTTCTAAAAACGCTCACACTCCAATTTATTGCCTTTTTCAAGCGTTTAATATAAACAATTACTATCTTTACTTATTTGCAAACGTCCATGGGCGCTGCCATATAAGATAACACACTAGTCTTAGATCAATGCTATTGAGATTAAGATCATGGTTGCGATTCGTGGTTTTGTGATTTTTTTAAATTTCATATTATTGGGATATTATTTCTGACCTCGGTCGGCCTTTTACTAAAGTGGATTTACAATTACGTTTAGTGATGATAATATTTGTTAGTTTACACTTCTGTAATTGTGAATACTGCGTACATTTTCTGTGCATTTATGCGGATGTTCGAAACAAAGCTTTTAATATACCAAAATACATTGATTAAAGTTTACTTTTAGAAAGTGTGTTTTGTAAAGCAAATGTTTTGAAGCAAAACAAGAAAGATCATACTTCATAGTGAATGGTTACAAATGCTGGTAGTTGTAAATAAAGTAAAACATTTACTTTAGGCAACATATCTATTTTTGAAACTGCAATCTATTTATTGTTAATATTGTAAATATGTAAGATCATTGTTTTATAAAATTCCAACGTAGAATATATAAAATAGTATACAATATAATAAAATACAATAAATATAACAGCAATAGTGTACGTGGCCTTGGTGCATTATTCGTCGAAACAATAAGAAATATTTATTTTCTGAATACAATTTCAAATGATTTTAGACATAATTCCTGTTAGCTCGATGTTTTTTAGACTGAGATCATTGTTGTCAATCGCGGTTATATGATATACCAAGTGAACGAAGCCTGAAAAGAGACTGATAAATATACAGTATAGTGAACACATAGTGCAAAATATGTTCCATTTTGGCAATGCAGAAATAAGAACCGGCTAGGTCTGTGTCGAAGTAATCTGTCATATTATTAAAGGAAGCAAGAGATTCTATGACATTGAAATAAAGCTGTAAAAATAAAACAGATAGGATTAACACTTAATTGATGTTTCTTTAAGGTTAAATTGTTAATTGATTGAATTGATGTGAATTAATTGCTGTTTACTGATCGTTGAAATAATGTAGTGTAGTTTGAGCGACAACATTCCATGAACTATGTAAAACAATGGACTCTAAAAGATGTGTGTTAGTTTTATGCATTTTGTGATATTTAAGAAAAATTATAGAGAGTACAGAAATAAATAAATAAAGAAAACAGACCGACCGGCCCTTACAATTTGCTATATTCTTAAAACAGAACATGTAATTTGCCAAAGGTAGAAAGTGTTACAATCATTCACATTTTTAACAGAGGCCGGATCTATGATTTATCATCAGACCTTACGGGCTTGGTACATTTAAACCGATAAATATGTATAAGTTACCTGCCGCAACATGTCAAAATATGGCTACAGCATTTAAAACCAGACAAAACTATCTTTTAGATGTTCATTTAATGATATCCAAAACTAAAAAAATGACAAAATTGTAAAATAATTTGTAAACTTCTAGAACGTTTGAAAAGGAATGTGTGACCATGAACAATCAGGACACTAGCAACCGTCTTTATACGTTGTCTAATCATGTTTATCTACTTTGCAGACAGTTATAAAACCCAAATTTAACGTCACCATTTATACGTTGTTTACCCGTGAACAAGATGCTCCTGGAAAAAAATGTTGAAAACAAAACACCTTTAAAGTTTTCGAACTTATTTAGCTTTTCAAATTAATAGGCATAATATTTTTTTAACTTGCGCGGGAATGTGTATTTAATCTACATTGATATACGTTAGGATTAGACAATGCGCAGAAGTCTTAATCAAGTAATGTTTCAGTTACCATATCATAATTGTTAGTGACAATAATAGATCTATATTATAAATTGCTATATTGATATAGCGAGCAAACATATGATGGCAGTCATTATGTGCATAGACTAGTCCTTTGTTTAAGTTATTTTGCTTCGCCACAACGTTGCAATGAAAGCAAGTTGTGCTAAAAAGTTATATGCAAAAATTATTGTGATTTGACATTTTCAGATATTGTGCTTCCGTCAATAGTGCAAAAATTGTTACTTATTGATATGCTGCTGTTCTGTTGTTGGAAGTTCGTGATTGTTTGTGAATAAATAAAGGATTCTGTTTTGTAGTGTGTGTTTTGTAATGGGGCGGGACGTGCTTTGGTGGTGATCTTGTTTATGACTGTCTTCGTGGCCGTTTTCAAATTCGAAAATTTGTTGTCACATTAAGCTTGTAATGTTTGATTTATAGCAAAATTTTAATAAACACAAAGCAGTAATATTTTAAACTGGTTTGCACGCGACGCAAGTTTCTAATAGAGGTTGGGAAATTGCGACCGATTTTGCGAATTAAATCATCATCCTGTCTCTCTAATAGCCTATTTGTATTACCATTACTGATTATATTACGGAAAGCCACTCAGTATAAACAAACGTAGTTTAATAGTAATTCGGATATTTACCTTTTAGTACATAACGTAATGGTTGATAATAAGTCAACACAAGATATTTAAAACTGAATTGAATAGCTTATTATATTGAACTGTCCTGATATTGGAGTTTTGTGAGTAGATATACTAAGATGTTCTTTTTGTATTTCATTATTAAATATCTTAATCTAGTACGAAAATATAATTAAGATAAGGGTTTAGAGAAAAGTTACACCCTTGATGGAAATTTCATCATTCTCAAATTCTAGGACAGATAGTCAACTTAACTTATAAAGAAAACATTTGTTCTGGAATTCTATTATCAACAAAACGGTAGAATATATGTATGTCTATCCGCAGACTTAACTATCAAGTAAGTTTTTTTATAGTTTATGTCTAAATAACATATTATGAAGTGAAATACACACATACTACAGCAAATGGAAAGTTATTTAAATTTTACACCTTTTTATTCTTTACGGAAATTACGGTTAGTATTCATTTGGAATCATATTTCATTATTCTACATTATCAGCATAAGGTTTATAACTGCTTATCCGGTGATGGAGTACATATACCAATAAGATTTTCCCATACTGTTACATTCGTCTTGCATAGGAATACATTCGTCCTGTGCCTTTTCCAATTGTGATATATGTTGCTATGCTCGTTGGATTTTGTCATATATACTTAATAAAATTAACGTCATACGTTGAAAACACATTGTTTCTGTGTAAATTTATAATAACGAGCTGATGATATTGGACTTATTATCATCATAATTGTTTTTATAAAGTGTTAGATGCTCTGATCATGATTACCTTCTAGTAACGTCCCACGGATAATATAAGGTTATTTAATGTATATTATTGGTCACAGTATTTGAGATTTAGCCACAACCATTGTCAGAAAAGAGGAAAGTATAGAGTTTAAATGGTTCAACCATGAAATTAAACAGTAACGAAATATTTCAGTGAGTTAACAGGTGATATTGAAATGAAAAGAAAAGTAGTGTGTATTGTAGCGATATAACGTTTTGACTCGTGGATTTAAATTAGCATTTGCCAAGTAGGACATCAGTCTTATCTGACAGGCGGATTTGGCAAGTTAAACAAAGCACTAGTAGATCTCCACTGACTTTGAGTAAAAAATGCAGTCCTAAAAGCCTTCTTGTTTATGATTTTAATTATGTAGAGTCTGCATGTAAATTGGTGATAGGTAAAATAAACAAACAATAATTATAACGATACTTTAAAGATGGTTCTTCTTAAGAATGATTCCATATTGTTTTCCTTATTCATATAATTATCCAGGTTCTGTCAGTTTTCTCCTACATAATTCTGAGAGGGAATACAATTAATTACATTCTGTGAACAAAAGAAACAAGAGACCGCCGCAGGCGAGACACAAACACTTTTTCATATTATCACCCCCAAACATGCTTGTACTTTACCTAGCAGCGATCGTGTGTTCCAAATTGGCCTATGTGTTTCGGTATACAAGCAAGGATCACTATATTCTGTGCCTATCACAAAAATATTCACATATATGCGATCATTAAAATCCGAAACAAATAAACAATTTTGCGATTTGCACATTTGTGATCGATGATCTTGAGTTATTTGTACAACAGCTGGGTTTGTCATATCAAAAATTATAAAACTGTTTAAATCTGTTTAAACTTACAATATGAGTAAGGGGCCAAATCCTTAATACAGTAAGCAATAGACTTATGATTGTAGATCATTTATGAATTAAAAATATTTCAGAATATCATCGGATGAAACTATTACGTCAATAATTATTGTAACCAATAAGGCTCTTTTAGTGAAAACATTTCGAAACGAAATATATATATCGTTTCCTATCGGACCATTTTATTTATAGATGTGTTCCTAAAATATTTCCTATCATTTGTTTTATTGTTTATCGTTTTAATAAGGTGGTTCTCTTAGAATGCGACCAAAAACTGTTGTATATTAAGAAATTAATGATCATTGGAGGCAGACCAGGACAAAATATTGCTCTTTATTCACCAGCTTCATTTTGAATAAAAAATAAAGATACCATCTAAGACATGAGGTCGTTCAAATACATCTTATTTATGACATTGCTACTTTCATTACTTGCTTAAATTGAGCTAGAATCCCTGTGTTAACTTTTCTATCTTTGTAGGGCTTTATCAGACACGATGCAATACAAATTGCAAGATTAATTTCAGCGTAAAAGTCTCGTGATATAATAGAGAAAACGTAAAGTGAGTATAGTCGTAAATGGTGTCTGCATTTATCTGAAGTAAGTCTTGCACATTCAAAACATGACAAAACATGACAAGGATCTGCCAATGTTGTACCAGGCAGCTTGAAATATATCAATGTCAGTTAAATGTTTATTATTGATAGATTATCTTATAAGAAAAGTTACAAAAACTTGTAGCGGTCAGGCAGACTGTAAGCTGACTGTAGTGTCTTAGCCAGTCTACATCTTTCATCTCATATTTCCTGTAGAATCTGTTCAAGACAAACACAGCAACAATTTAGATCAATGTGAAACAAAACAGTCAAGGTCATGACGTACGATATCTGTGTAATGACGTTATTGGATAAAAAGGTATAGAAGTGTTATATTAAACAAAAATCTTAACAGTATATTCGGTTGAGGATAGAGGTCTTATCTTTTCCGAAAAAAAAATCAAAATAATTTTTTATTCGAATTTGAGAAAAGCAGCAATGGAAGATTGGAATTGATTTAATAGCACATTCATGATGGGATGCAATTGTTATACAAGGTCATTCAAAGTAATCTGTATCATCGACAATCTTAATCACCATCTCGTGAAAGCTTCTTTTACTTGGTACAAACGACAATTTATTTTTATAAGAAAATAACTTACTTATATTCGTTTGAAGCATATACCAATAAAACATGCGTCCATACAGTAACTATATTCAGTAGGCCATGAGAAGTGTTGTTAGGTGTGAAACTAAAGATAATCATGACCCGCAATAATTTACGTTGAACACGCACGAATCTTTACTCGTTTTCGATGGGAAATGGGATTCCCAGTCTAATTGGTCGAGTCTGGTGCGCATTCTGATCATATCAAGTGAGAAAAACAACTTGGGCAAATGGACAATTCTGATCCTGTCATTGTTGATTTTTTTGCTAAATAAAGCGCAGGTTTTGGTGATTATCCCAAATATTTATGTCGTTTCTTTTATAAATATATTGTCTATAAGCAAAAACGTTGCCTTCATTGATAAATGGATACTGTTTTCGGCTTTTAAATTACACGATGACCGGACAGGTCGTTGAGACTATATGAAAACAGTGACTTAAAGCCATAATTGGACAGTCACTGTTGGATTTCTTGTCTCTTCATCTCTCCAGTCGTGCCCTATATAGGTGGGACAACTTGAGCAGTCTCCATACCCTTTACGTGAGATTGCACAGTAAGTATAACATCGGGATTTTTTTAATCATTATCATATATATAATATGTCAACTGCGGATAAATCCTCGGCGTTTATGATATGTTTTTAAACGTATTAACTCTAAACAATACTACGTTTTATTTTGTTGTTTTTCTAAAATTCTATTATTTCTTCGTATTTTTTACATTTCACTTTTGACACTTTTGGCATATGACGTCATGGCATTTATGACGTCATTATATTGTTCTTATAATATATCAGCGCTTGTACTGCTTCATTTTATTTGAAACTACACTCTCATTTGGAATTTTTTGGTTGCCGAGGCTTTTATCTACTGTACATACTGTACATATGTTATTTTATTACTAGTTATCATTTATGTACATAAGTTCATTATATCTGTTTTAACTCCCGATGCAGGTGCCTACTGTTAGTTTTTCACTTTGACGGGATATTTTTATTTACACTGTTTGTTTGATAGAAAAACCTTCAGGAAGTGCGAGGTTGGAGCGCTCCAAAAACCAGGTGTAAGCACCCTAGTTGGCCCTTTTGCCGACTGACCGTTCCAAGGCGGTAACTGATGGTTTTTCCTTTTGTGTGTTATGTCTCGTCTCTGTGTTTTTTGTCACATTTACATTTACATTGTCTGCCTTGGTCTGCATGTAGAAAATTTAAATATCTGTGAAAATTTTGATAGGACCTTTTCTTATTTACCTATTAAACGTAATTTGAAGTGGGACAATGATTTTTGGACAAAATATGTGTGAATATGAATAGCATAAGTCATCTAATAGTGGTGGGTTCATTAACCAAAAGAATATTACTAAAATGACATATCATATGGACACTTTATTCATCCCACAATCACTGGAGGTATTTCCTCCGGTGCGACTTGGGCTTAAGTCATGATTAAGGCTCTCAAATGTTTGTTGAGAGCTCGGTTAATAAAAGGAAATACTTGGCTGTTTCTCTGGAAATTGTCTCACAAAACAACCGCGACTCCCTGTTATTGACTGCTACACTATCGTTCCTATAGAAATGAATTCACCAAGAAGCGATACTTTCTAGAGCGGGGCCAACAACAGTGAAACTGTATTAGGTATATTAGTACATTGGTCGTCTCAGATCGGTAGAAGAAAGCAATATATGTGGCATAAGCTTCACATACCATTCAAACAGAGATGTATATTATATTGATTCATTCAGGGATAAGCCTATGTTCTATGTATGTGGGCGTAATTGAGCTGCCATATCTCTTGAGATTTATAACTGGGGAATAGGAAGAAGTACTATTTTTCTATTTACACATGTCAAAATGCCAAGGATGGCTGCATACAGAACATTACGCTTTCACAAAAAATGGATGAATACGCTGAATGGATAAGCGTAAATTACAGAATCGTCTCAAAGACACCGAATTTGTCTGGAAAAGCGTATATGCATGTAAACTTATATACGAGAAGTTTGTAACATTTTCTGTTTGTTTACGTCTCAGTTTCCGTCACTACTACATTAAAGATGTGTCTGTTTTCAACTTTAACGTAAGATTTCAGTGTTATCTTTTCGTTTTCATAAACTCATAATATGAAAAAAAATGTGGGTGCCCGAGGTGAAGAGAGTTGAAACACCTTTGCCTGCTTAGCATGTCTCCTCTTGGGTTCGAGTCCAGGTCGAGGCAAAGAAATTTGCATATGGATGGTCTTCTAATCAAACACATATATAATACCCCTGTTGTAAAATTGGTGTAAAATTGAGGTTTCATTACAAGGTACATAGAGAATTATGAGCCTACACGAGGAATGGAGGAAATAATTTAGACGTCACGTGTCTATAAATATGAAATGTCGAATCAAAACTTAACGTAAAAATCTGTCCTACTTTCAGCAACTGGTCGACTGCTAAATACAATTAATGTTCACTGAGGATTAATGGCAAAAACATGTTTCATTATAATTGCTTTGAGTGTAAATTTGCTGGGCAATGAATTTAACATGAATAAGGCAATATATTTGTGATTGGCATCTGACTAGTTTTTTGCAGTTGAAAACGTATATCGACAATTTCAAGGTAACTGTGTTGTTTTGTTGGGACAATTTCAAGTTAAGTGTGTTGTTTTGTTGGCAAAGATAGTTTAGACACATGTTGCGTTAAATGTCCAAAAAGGATAAAATAACATAAATCTTTTGTTTCCTCTACAGTTTTTTCCTCGGTGGTAATATCATACCTTTTAGTGATATGTTACACAATCTTAGGACCATTAAAACAAACAACCCGGGTTTGAATAAAACTTATTCAATAGAGTAATTTAATATTAATTGTTTGACACAGAAAGTTGAATAGTGTGAGTATTAAAGTATACGTGTTAATATGTGCTAAAAATGGCTTTTATGTTTGCCCATGAAATATATGTGGTTTCTTAGACAGTATTGATAAGTTGTGTAAACTGAACTGTAACAGTACTTGATTGCATGTCTATAAGGTACATGCAAAGGGTCATAATTGCCACTAAATCGAACCTCAAAAATTCAAAAGAAGGATTACTAGGAGAACATATGTAAAGTTTAATTCTCATTGAATGTTTCTTCATAGTTATAGAAAATTTGTTCAAAACATAGATGAACTACACAATATTTGTGAAAGGTTTACAGCTCAAATTGCATTCGGAAAAGGGTTCAACATGACATGCAATGTTATCCACATGCCTGTGCTATAATATATAGCGGCTAACACATTTAAGTAATATATTCAAAGTAGAAATAGACAGAGATTTCTGTTCGATTTGTATGAATCTTCAAATGCCAATATGATGTTACCGAGTGCAAAGCAATACGTATGTTGATGAATTACTTGTGAGAACTCATGGATCTTTCTTTCTCTAGTACTGTAGTAAATAGGTTTTCATGCCATTGATGGATTGCAAGCGTCTTGCCTAGCGGATCTGGATACCTTCAGGAATTCTAGATCGGAAATATAATGCATAAGAACTCAATTATCTTGCTTATTTATTTATTCTTGTTACTTAAATTGGAAAATTGCATGTGTCAACCAAACTGTGTAAAACAAAGTGAATTGTGAACATTTCTTTCTTTCTCTCAACATATCTTTAATATCTTAATCATTGTAATAAGAAAGAAAATCATAAGAAAAATAAGACAAACTGACTAATAAGTATCGCTTGGACGTTTGGTTCGAAAAATCACGAGAACCTATGGCACCAATTGTAAAATAACATATCGCTTTGTTCACACATTGCCACACATGTATATACCTTTATATACATTAATTCTTCTTCTAAATGCTTTGTCATAAGAGAGTTGCAATGACTGCCCTAAGTTAACGGAGCAAGTACTTGTAATTAAATAGGTTGGTTTCGCACACATTCATCAAACAGTGCAATCGGTTGATGCAGAATTAAGTGAATGTAGCTGATATCAAATGTGAAATGAAAATGTCTCTATCTTCTATGAAACTGATAATAAATCTTCATTAAGTCACTACAATGAATAATGCGTTAACCCTCTATCACAGTTAAACAAATATTAGTTGCTATTAATATCTTTCAATCTTGCATATTGATGTAAGCAAAGAGCTTGTTTCATGCTAGACAAAGGCAACAAATGTGGATCATTGACCATCCAACACAGTACCTGCGAATGAAAACAGTTAGTCAGAAAAAAAGATACATATATTATCAAATGATGATTAAAATATCTCGTATCAGTAAATATCAGCCATCTCTCCACACTGCAAGTTCGTCCTTTTAACAACATTAATGGTGTATTTAAATGTCGCTATTGTTGTTTTATAAATGATCGGCACAACTCAACTTCCCTTTACAATTCAAGAACCATTGCAATTCCGTATGCGTATTTGTGCATTAGCGTAAGACTATTTGTTTTATTAATTACTGGTTGAAATGGAAAATACAAAAAATGAAGTTAAAACCTATGTTACAATATTAAGCCAAACATGTTCTAAATACTCACAGGGTAATTCACACCATAACTTGAAACAGTCTTCTTTTAAATGTTTTACCACAGCGTTTATTCTGTATTCTATTTATGGGCCTGTTTGGCGCCTGGGCAGGTCTTTCTTTGCGAGTCCATTTCATCTGTGAGAATAAATAGATTATTATGGCACAAAACCATTTTAATCAAACTGTTGTTTTTGAAAAGGGTCTCATTTATGCCTATCTATTCATATGTGTTCCATTACAGCAATTGAACAAACATTTTATTTTTGAATACACATATGTACATTAATTTATTCATTTCATAAAATATACTTTATAGACAGGCGAATCAATTTTTCTTGCTTCGAATGTGCTGGTATCAAGATATTTTACATAATCGTTGACGTTAAACTTTTTTTAGCTTTATTTGCTTGTAATGGTATCTTTTGGTACTCCCTAGTTTTGTTAATAGTAGTGTGTAGCAAGTTCTACTGTTGTAAGAATCATGACGCATACATAAAGTGACTTTCCTGTTGTTAGAAAAAGGCCTATGCAATCATGACCTAACTATGTTTTCATTTTATTAATACCAGACCTAAGTAAACACGATATTTGGTTTGATTCGTTTTAAATTGACTTCTTCACTTATTAAACTAACAATATTTTGGCTGTCGAAATATATAAATCGTTTTCATAATAACAACTGACATTTTTTTTTGTTTATATCACAAGAGAGACTGCTTGTATGTTCACAAAAGCTAAATATTTAGTTTTCCTGATTACAATGAAATCTTATGTGACAGGTGTTTCCCACGACTTACGTAAAAACAATGTAACATGGGTGAATGCTGGTTTCTAAATAGCTTTGACAATTTGAGACTCAATTTCGAGAAAACAATCCAAATCCTGTCAAATATCCATTCTAAAATATTTTAATTCATTACGTATTCCATGAGGTCGCATTAACTTTTTTATTTTATTTTTTTAATTTAAAGGCTGTTAAATAAAAAGTTTATTTATGTCTATCTAGTACTGCACTACAAGAAACAGCATATTTCTTTCTTTATCTGGAAACAGCAAATGGAGCAATCCGATCGCTTGTACATTTGTCTCATTTGACGTGTTCGTTACTAAGCGATTAAATGAAATGCTGCCATAAATTAACTTCATTCTGATTTGTTTTCCATGTGCCTTGTCTCGAATACAAGTATCAAAAAAGTAGTGCCAATGGTAAATAATAAACTTAAATGTAGAAAAGTCAGAGATCACTAGGTGATGAAGTGATGCAAATAAACGATACTCATTTATAAAGAAGGGTGTATTGCACATGCAATTCCATGTGTGAAACAGATAAACGACACTAAAACGTTGTTGTATATCTTATGGTTATGTTAACTTTTCAAAAGCCTTTACAAACTTAATTCAGGATACCTTTAATTTTACCTTACCAACAACAACGACACCGATAGATTTCGATTTATCAAGAGAAGGTTGAGGTTAAAACATCTACGAGTCGATAAAATCCTCCCTTTCTTTGATAAGGCATGTTACAGGTTGTAACTTTATACTTACTATAGCTAAGCACATTGAACATTTTTATCAAAGAATATGCACAAAAATGCACGTAATAAATCTTCATTCCAGGTGTATATTATTGTATGCGTTGTCCTGATTTACATTTTCCATTTTTGAAATTCTCGCAAAAGACGTAGTCTGGCATGTTGCCTGTGTAAAACATAGTGTACAGCATCCTTTAGCCGTAAGGCAATATAAGCCCGCACGAGAAGGGCATACATTTTATATCTAAATAATTCTCTTATATTTTCTGGGAAAATTGTATCTCATATGTAATTGTTCTTCTGTGAAGGTGATGTTTCTAGTCTACAAAGCGTGCATAAACTTTTGATACAAGCGAAACATGCTGTGGCGTTTCTCGTGCAGATATTTGTAATGTAAGCAATACATAAATTGGAAGGCGGATATTAAACATTTCTGTAATTCGGTACATGAAAATGATAAGAGTTTGGAGTAAATCAACGGTTTAATTCACACAACAGCTAAATCCAGGACCTGTACATTATTTCAGTGATATTTACATGATCAGGATCACTAAGCTCACTCACCAATATGGTTAATCCTCAAAATTCTAAATTTACTTCTTTTAAGTCTTTTCTTAATTGTCTATTTTTACATTTATTAAAATGTTATACAAATAAAACTGGCCATTTGCCTGTGTTTATGCCAGCCCTTCAAAAATAGTTGTAATGAAGTTGCTATTGTTAGAATATGCATTGTATTGTCAAACATAACACACCTTCGTATGAGAGTTTGCATACTGAAACAAAGATTTATATTTGAAAACATACAAACCTCCTTCAAGTTATATTGCCGGTATAGTCTTTTTAACCATGTTTCACCAACGTGAGGGCTTTAGCTTGATTTTGCTATAAGATGACTTATGTGCAATGTTCTAAACAAGTTTAACCAATACGTTTGGAGTAAACGTGATATTTAAATATTTATTATTTAAGAATTACAAAACCAGACAAACCCAGAGTAAATATTGGTTAGATATATAATCTTTGGTAAGATCAAGATATATTGTTACACCAATGAAAATATTTGCGGGGGCGTCGTTAGCTATAAACTATCGATGAAATCAATTAGAAAATAAAAAACAGAACCCATTAGTTTCAATTAAGAAATGGGAAAATAGATTTTATTTCTTCAAGCGGGCCGTTTGTTTTCCCGACATTTTGTTTATTGTCCTGAAAAAAAAACACATCGTAATATCTGATTGAAGTTTGTTTTAATTTTATGTCTCCTTTTATTTCCCGTGAAAAATAGAATGGCTTACTTGCAAAACTATTAAATTCTTAAAACTTTTCTTAATATCAATTGTTTTAATATTTGGCATGTATTATTACAAATTGTCTGTTAATTGAAAATTAATCGTATATTGTCTAAACCATTCAAATTAACAGAAAAGTTTCAGCTTTAATGTCTAATAGCAGCTAATTATAAGGATAACTAAAGAACATGTTATACCCTTTTCCTTGACGTAAATTACATCGTACTTCTGCTTGACTTATGTTGTAGTTATGTGGGCGTCATTTTGCTTCCAATGAGTGTGGGATTTATGACAAGGAAACAGGAAGGCCTATTTTTTTCTGTTTACATATATCAAAATGTGACTTATATCTGCAAAGGTAAAATTGCCTTTGAATGCATTTTCACTGAACCATACGCTAAGCAGACAAAAATACGTACAGTAAAATAAAAAATCTCACTTAATAACGTCAGGATTAGAGTAGCTTTTCAAAATCTTCATTTAATGCCAAGTGAAACAAATGTGCAAGAATGGTATACATATTGTTTCTTCTGAGTTATAATTGATATGCACAAGCACAGAATATTGCACTCAGTAAACCATTCTACAAATGGGAATATTTTGCATGGCTGCACTTTGTCTGTTGCGTAGGAGTATTGAACGAAGTTGTTGAAAACTTGAATGTTAGGATTAATTCTTCTACGCTGTATTGGAGATAAAAGTATCTTACGTTTATTGTTTTCACGCGTCATAGCGTTCTGAAAAAGATGGTAGATTAAAATAGCGCAAGCAACTCAATGTGCATCAATATTTTTAGCACATCCATTAAAAAAGAAATCAGTACTAAAGCAACTAACCTTACATAACCACCTCTCAAAATCCCCTTCACTTAAATCATCCAAACTTTAATGTTTAATTTTATCTCCTTTTTTATCTTTTGCCGCCTTCAATAGAAAAACGTCAAATGTCCTATGCATTCGCTATATCTTCAAACAAAGAGATACATGTAGTTCTGACAGTGTTTGTTCTTGCAATCGGTAAACCGAAAACAAAGGCCACGAAGAGTAAACTAGCAAAAGAGCTCAAAATATTTTTGGACTAATGAGGTAAATGATATATTTAGGTTTATGTTTATGTCCATCAAGAAGGATATATGTGTGTGTTTGACTAAAATGCTTGCTATTTATTTCACGTTCATGTGGTAATTACATCTACTTCCTTCGCCTGGACTGGTTTACTTAATATTGTCGTAATGTTTTTTGTTTACTTTATAAATTGTGTACAACTGTTTAGTAGCCAGAGTCGCATACTTTTATATTTATATGTTGTGCAGATGGTTGCAGTCACTGTTTTATAATGTTTCCGTTTATCGTTGCTCATTTGACATGTCCTTTATCCATTGATGATGGTGGTTAATATTAGTTGTCTTAACTTGATATGAAATGTTTTATTTATACTCTTTGTCGTTTAGAAATCCCTTAAAGATGTGCAGAGTCATGTCTATGGAATTTGGTATATGAAAATTTAGTCGGACATTTGGCTGACTGACAATTCAAGGGCGATAGGTATTATTATTTTGAGTACATCACCTTGAATAGTAGGTTGCAAGCGAACAGTTACATAATATACTGTCTCTAGTTAAAATTGTATTTTTCCTATTTCTGTACCTAATTGTTGCTTTGAGCATCAAAATGAAATATTATTAAACGATATATGTTTTGTTTGAAGTCTTACTTTCGTATGTGTGACAGCGCGAAGATTCATTTAAGCTACTAAGCCATCTGGTTGTGGAAACTGCTATGTATTTTAACAAAAACCAACGTTTCAGATTATTTGAGTCCCGATATGTAATTCTATCTAAAAGCATAGTTAGATAGTTCTAAATCTTTTGTAATGCTGCATTAATCTAGGACAATTGTAGTGGAAGAGATCTTATATTTCCTTATTTATTTATATTTTTTGCGAAAAGCGGGAACAATGCCATATTTTGTATTATCAGCTCATAATTTAAATGTGTTACTATTTCATATCGGAATT